>CM076580.1:1819184451-1819656951 GCA_034641835.2 Pinus albicaulis
CAGCATAAGACATTATCTTTTGCACCATACCCTCTCAATAGTTATGGTCAAGATATTTATTCCTCTGTCAAACCCTATCAATCTTCCACAATTCAAGTCTCAAGATACTCTTAATAGTGCATCAAACCCTACTAGCAACCCTTTCAAGACAATGCCTCCTTCTGCAGCACTACAAGCAACCAACTCTGCTAAAAAACCTTAGCTCAACTATTAGCACATTCAAATTTACACGGCATTGAGTATACAAGGCATTAAGTGCATTAACAAATTGTAATGTTGATAAACCCTTCCACTAGGCCTCATGACAATAAATGGCAATTCACAAATACATTTAGTTACTCATACTAAGCTATAAATAATCAAGTTGGCTGCCTCAACCAGCGATACAAATACTTGCACAGGCGATGACACACATACTGGCAACTCAGTCCTCTGCAATCACAATCTCACATGTTTTGAATACTCTATCCTCTGATCTCAGCAGATGTAAACTTTAAGCTCTAATTGCACTGATTAATTGGCCTTACTTCAAAGTTCAAACCATACATTCAGATTCTGCCAACAAAATTAATCATTATTATATTACACAACAGGTGTATACCTCGGCTTCAAATCGCACTATATTTGTGCAACATCTCCAGAATTCCAATCGCATCTCCAACAATTCGATCCATAGGAAAAACAAAATGCATTACACCATACTAATCATAACATAACACAACTAGATGCCATTTCATTTTGAAATTTTGTGATATGCGTTTCTCTTAACAACATCATGCCCTCTATAACAGATTTGGTGGCTTAGCCTGACTTTCGAGTGCATATGTATCACCTACATATGGAATTGGGGTTGACCATGTATTTCAAGAACACTGGTCTGTAGATTACGCACTGCATCCTCAACTCAAAACTGCCACACCTACAAGATCGCACCCTATTGGATGTTTCACACTATGCACACGCTTCAATCGATCTAAAACAACTATGTCTATTTGCAGGAAACCACACAATCTCAGATCATCGTTTCGGTGGACAGATCACATCATCTCTCTATCCTTATGCAAATTCACTTGGGCATACAACGTACACAGCTACAGGTGTACATAAATTCAATTTCTAATTGCATGCTATGTAACAATAGACCGATCCATCACATAGCATGCTTAACTTATCAGATCGTACCACCAAATCCATTCCAGGTCATACATAGATCGCATAACTGCTTACCAGGACAAGAACAGGGATGTGATTTTGATCTTGCGCATTGATACACTCTGCGCACTATTATTTCATACAAGATCACGTACAGGAGAAATCAAGTTGCATGTATCACAGTTTTAACACATTGTTCAGGCCACACTCAATTTCCAGATCGAATCCATTCCATTGCACCAGTGCACAGAATTAGCTCCAATATTGCCAACATGAAGGTGTATACTTCTCTGCTCCAATCTACAATATACACTAATGACTATTACATCGGCCCAGATAAAAAATGCTTTATTCATGATTCCATCGAACCATGTATAAACAGACATTATACTTACACCAGATCAACAAAACTCCATCACAACGGATGATCTCCACTTATGTTCACAACCTTAAAATTTCAGAGTTAAAAGAATGCCTGATCGATTGATGATTATAATGCTTTGACAGGGCTTCATTTTATAGTTTCCAAGTGGGACCCGACTTTATCAAAAATTCAAATATCTTATGGAGCTGACATCGACAATGATTTGATTTGACCTTTTTAAAACATTTTCTAAAATAAAAAATCCTCCTTTAAGGCTGTATTTGGTCAACATTTGAAACTGGCAGGAATATAAAATTTTCATTTAATTTTAGGATAAATTTAAATCAAAAAACTCATTCAGATTTGGGCACCATGACCACACTTTTGGGGCTTCATCTTTAGAAGGTCATATCTCCTCAACGGAGAGGACCCACGTGGTGTGCCACCTACCGTTGGAATCGGCACGTCAAGGACAATCAAATCTTGTTGGCCTTTCTTGCAAAGGCATTTATTGTTGAGATTTTGGGGTAGCATCAGGTGTGCTCTAGCTCCAAAACTTTGTGGAGGGGCTAAGACACACGAGATCTACAAGACCTAGAAAGTGTTTGGAGAAATTTCATCTGGTGTATGAGTTATTCAAATAATTAATTTTTTTAATGAGGACCCTAAGTCTAACTTAGGAAAATAGAAAAATTAAAGTGAATTAATTTACACATGTGATGAAATGTTCTAACTGACTTGGATCAAGCAGTCTTTTAATCTGAGCTGTCGATTAGAGATTAGATCACGGTTGTTGGTTTCCCAACAAGAAAAGTATAAGAGAAGGGCTTGGGGTTAGTTGGAGAAGACACAGACATTGCAGAAGAGCATTGAAGCTAAGTCGAATTTCTGGGGCAGGGTTTCCCGAGGAATTCAAAGTGAGTTTGCACTGCAGTGAGGGGCAGAGATCGGCAAGGGATGATCTGATCCGAGGCCGAGAATACAACAACAAAGAGGCAATATTTCACCAGGGCAGCGCAAGGACCAGCCAGAGGGACGCAGTGCAGCCATGCTGACGCAGAGGACATGCAGAGAGGGACACATAGCCATATGGGTGACGCAGAGGCAGCACAGAGGCAGCGCAGAGCCTTCCAGAGTGACGCGGGGACAACCTGCGCTGAACAGAAGCTGCGCTGGGCCAGAGGGCTGATGCAGCGGCTGAAGAAGGCTAAGCTGAGGGTTTCCGGTGGACCAGAAAGGGCTCGAATTTGTAATTTCCCGGAGAGGGTTGGATCAACCATATTTTTTGTCTCCGACTGAAAGGTACAACTGTCGTGTAATTTCTCTGTAAGGTAGACTGTTTCTGGTGCCTATATAATTGTATTTAGATTATGCATAATAATAAAACCCTCTAGAGTTGTTGCACCAGTTTTCTTGCATTGGGTTTTTCCGAGGACATTTGTTCGAAAAATCTGTGTGTAATTTTGTCACATGTGTGTGATGTTCAGTAAATGATCTGTAGATGTGTAGACTGTGGTTTGTATTTGCTTTAGTGTTGTTTTGAATATTCAGATTAATAACTTGTTAATTAATCAAACAAGTAGGTGAAGTAGATCATGACACTACAGTAGGGTTTCTGTTTTGAAACTTTCACATGGTATCAGAGCATTGCAGATCAAGTTGATCCACCAGCAGAGCAGATGAAGATAATTGTTGCAAGAAGGGCAACTGAAGCAACAGAGATCGAGAAGAGGGCAGCCCAGCACTAGGAGGGACATAGAGGCCATGCAGAGGCTAACGCAGAGGCAGCGCAGAGCCTTCCAGAGAGACGCAAGGGCAGCCTGCGCTGCGCAGAGGCTGTGTTGATCCAGTCTACTCATGTAGAGGCCAGCCAGAGGGACGCAGTCCGTGTGGAAGAATTGTTGTGCAATTTTCCAAAGTCTGAAAGTCCAGCTTCTGATCTTCAGAAGTTGCTGGTGTGGCACAGATTCTATTGGTGCAAAACAATGCCTAGCAAGGGTGACAAAAGCGAGAGGAGAATAGTCGCTCAACAGATTTGTGCCAAACAGATCTGACATTCGATCAGGACGGTGATCGTAGCGGACTGATTCAGGTGATTTGGCGGAGGATTTCCGGGAGGGAAACCAGTTGTCAGAGGGAGCAACTACTATAGAGGGTTTCTATCGCCAAGAAACCCAGATCCAATTTCCTGTTGCGTGTTGGATCAAAAAGAGGGAGAGGAGTACCTATTTCGACAGATTTCAGCTAGATGGCTCCATACGGATTGCGTGATCAGTATAGGTTGGACGATGTGTCCAACTTCACGATCTGGAAGGCCAGAATCTTGTCAGTCTTGGAGGAGTACGACATCAGGGAACACGCATTAAAAATCATAGTTGTGCCAGCCGATGCGAACGCTCTTCAGAAGTTTAACAAGAATCAGGCGCAGGCAAAGCTTTGATCATGGATGGGGTGAAGGATCATGTGGTCCCCACATTGCCGAGAAGAAGACGACAAATGAGGTGTGGACAGCTTTGACTAAGTTGTATCAGGGGAGCTCCGTCCAATGTAAGATGCTTCTGGAGAACCAAATGAGGATGTTCCAGATGCTCAAAGGGGAAGAGATTAATCCATTCCTTTCCAGGTTGCAGACTATCCGGGATCAGCTAATTGCCATGAGACCAATTACGAATGAAGGACTCTTACTAAGGACAACCCTAAATGCTGTCACTGATGAGTGGGAGACCTTTGTCCAAAGCATTTTGGGCAAAGCACAACCCCCTAATTGGGGTGACATGTGGGCCATCCTTCAACAAGAGGAGATCTAGCAGATGACCAAGAGGGAATTTAGCACCGGAAGTAGCGAAGTGAAGGAGGAGGAAGAGGATGCAGTCCTTCCATCAAAGGAACGACGACAACAAGGGAAGAAGAAGAGGGACCTATCAAAGGTCTGGAGCTTTAAATGTGGCGAACTTGGACACTTCGCCAGCACTTGTCCCAAGAGGAAGGACAAGGAATCTTCTGATTCCAAGGCAGTAGCAGCTAGAGGCAACAGTGGTAGTGAGGATGATGTGGCTATGAGCGCTCATGTGCCTCGAGAGAAGAGGTGGGGCGACATTGATTTGTAGAGCAGCTACAGATGGGAGGCAGGATCCTTAAGGTGCCCAGACTCTTGGATCACATACGTGTTACGGAAGCCTTAAGACAGTAGCAGGATAACTGGAGCAGTGGGTGCAGGAGATCACAGTGAAGCAGAGGGCAGAGCTGGAATGTTGTAGAAGGGAGCAGTGTAGTGCAGAGGCAACAGCAATGTAGAAGCAACAGTGCAGAGGTTGATGGGACTTCAGCAACGCAGAGGGGTAGTGGTTATGCAGTGCAGAGCAGCAACACAGTGGCTTCAAAGAGACAGCGTAGCGCAGTAGCCGAGGGAGCTTCAGTGATGAGATGCAGCCCGACTAACTTGTCTGTCAGTGACTAGGTAGTGGTCCTTCAGTTGCTTACTTCTCAGCAACTAAGTTGCAGTGCAACAGTTGGTAGCACGATGCAACAATTTGAGAGGGAGCAACGCAGTGGGTGAAGGGCAGCAAGTCAAGCATCAGCACGGAGACCGATACCAGAGATCAGGGCAATGCTTCAGTGTGGAAGTATTGTTAGAGCACAGTCCTCGCTAAGAGGGAGTGTTGAGATTTTGGGGTAACATCAAGTGTGCTCTAGCTCTAAAACTTTGTGGAGGGGCTAAGACACACGAGATCTCCAAGACCCAGAAAGTGTTTGGAGAAATTTCATCCGGTGTATGAGTTATTCAAATAATTATTTTTTTTAATGAGGACCCTAAGTCTAACTTAGGGAAACATAAAAATTAAAGTGAATTAATTTACACGTGATGAAATGTTCTAAGTGGCGTGGATCAAACAGTCTTTTAATCTGAGTCGTCGATTAGAGATTAGATCACAGCCATTGGTTTCCCAACGAGAAAAGTATAAGATAAGGGCTTGGGGTCAGTTGGAGGCACTGAAGCTAAGTCGAATTTCTAGGGTGGGGTTTGCTGAGGAATTTGAAGTGAGTTTGCAGTGCAATGAGGGGTAGAGATCGGCAAGGGATGATCTGATACGAGGCCGAGAATACAACAGTAGATAGGCAGTATTGTACCAGGGTAGCGCAGAGACCAACCAGAGGGACACAGTCCAGCCACGTTGACGCAGAGGACACGCAAAGAGGGATGTAGAGCCATCTAGGTGACGCAGAGGTAGCGCAAAGCCTTCCAGAGTGACGCAGGGACAGCCTGCACTGGGCCAGAGGGTTGACGCAGAGGTTGAAGTAGGCTACGCTGAGGATTTCTGGTGGGCTAGAAAGGGCTCGAATTCATAATTCCCCAGAGAGGGTTGGATCAGCGATATTTTCTGTCTCCGAGTGAAAGGTACAACTGTCGTGTAATTTCTATGTAAGGAAAACCGTTTATGGTGCCTATATAACTGTATTCAGATTCTCCATAATAATAAAACCCTCTAGAGCTACTGCACCGGTTTTCCCGCATTGGGTTTTTCTGGGGACATTTGTCCAAAAAATATGTGTAATTTTGTCACATGTGTGTGTTGTTCAATGAATGATCTGTAGATGTGTAGACTGCAGTTTGTATTTTCTTTAGTGTTTTTATGAATATTCAAATTAATAACTTGTTAATTAATCAAACAAGTAGGTGAAGTAGATCAAGACACTGCAGTAGGGTTTTTGTTTTGAAACTTTCACATTGATCTTCCCTGTTATTTTCTCCATCAAAGGTGGGCTTCATGACCGCACTGCAAGGGCTTGCTTCCTTCTTTTCCTTTCCTGACATTGGAGCTTCCAATCAATGCAATCTTTAGATGAATATTAAGAGCATTCAAAGACCGATGTTGGCATCAATGACAACACCATTCAACAAGGGTTAGAGAAGGGGCATGTTCATTAGTGTGTTCATTTTCCCTTTTACCATACTTAACACTCTCCATATCACAATATTAGCCCTTGATACCATCTCCAGTCTTCAAGTTTAACTATCATTGGTTCATTGGGATTTGGCAGACTCTTATCCACATCCTTGAGTAGGGTCGGAAAACATTGCCATAAAGGTTGATGCAGTTAAAAAAATGTTAAAGCATTATATGGCCACAATGAAAGAAAATAAAATCAAAATGCAAAAGATGGCCAGGACATAAGTTAGCACATGGGCAAAAGCTTAGCATGAGCTCTACCCTCCTCATTAACAATCACTCGGTTACTGAGCACTTGAAATTCCATCTCATAAAAGAAACCTTTGCATGTCCCAAACTTGATCAGCTATAAACTATCTCATCTTAAAGGGTAAGTATAAAGTTATATCATAAATACCAAGCTTTAATCCTCGAGCTATTCACCAAAATACAAAGAATTATCTAAAGGAAGTAAAAGGTAGACCAAAGGGGTTGAAAAATCAGGCCGAGCAGGGTAAGTCATCCATCCATGATTCTCCATTACATCTATACACTCAAGATGTGGACTCCCATTAGCTAGTCCCATGACCATGGCACTTGGCCATGAAGTCTTTCCCCTCCATTGCCACTTACTTGCACCAACACATATTGATTGAAGGGTTGACCTTGGAAATTCCACTTCCCCTTGGAGATGTAATATTCCTAATTAGCATTGCTAATTGGAGTATTTCATTTTTTGTTTAATTTTGCCGCTTTAGCTAAAAATAATAGATAAAGTGAGAAATAAGAGGGGTCATCTCACTTTATAAAATAAAGTGCTTTCCTAGTTGATTGACGTTGTAACTTAAAGGGGTGGCCTTGGGGGTCCACACGTGTATGAGGGGAGGCCTCACGCTGACCCAAGGGTAACTGCGCAGGGTAAAGGACGCAGTTAAGGTTTTGGAGGGAGTTTGGCACTATAAAAGGAGGGGTTTCCACTTCATTTGGTAGGCATTATTCTATATTGATATTGAGAGCTAGACTTCTGTCTGCTTAGCACGCCGGTTGTTTAGTCGGTCTGCAGCACTGTTTAGTGCAACCGAGTGTCTCCGGTCGGAGATCTCACCCTTAGCCTCGGGGGACTTCGAGTGCCTGCCCTGGTAAGGTTATTTATGGTTTCACCCTTAGCTTCGGGGGACTTCGAGTGCCTGCCCTAGTAAGGTTATTTTCTGAGTAACATCCTTCAGTTTCAGTGGGAATTGGTAGCATTTTCGGGTGGAGATTTGGAGAGGAAGCCCTCTTGTGGGCAACGCCGGATGCGAGAAGGAGGGACGGTTGTTCCGGGGAGGGAAGGGCCGTTGATCGGCCTTGGAGAGTGAGGACGTGTTCGGGGGAGGACGCGATTCGGATACGGCGGGAAAAACGGCCCTGTTCCCGGGAGGAGGAAGGACGCAGATCGATCTTGGAGTGAGCCGGCTGTTCCATCGGGGAGAGGAGGACGCAAATGCGAAGGCACATTGATAGATCATTTGACCTTGGAGATTGTAGATGCGAGCGGATATTTGCGGATACGGTTCTATAGGTTGCGGGATCCGGAGAGATAGCATTAGATCCGGCTTGGGAGAACGGATACGAGGAGATGTTAGCGAGATCTGAACTAGATGGAAGAGACAACATCGGATCCCGATATTGCCCAGGTTGCGGATGCGAAGAGATATTGTCGAGATCTAGCATAAATCTGAGTGATAGCGGTAGATACGATATAGGAGGACGCAGATCTGTATTGTAGGCTTCAGATCCAGCAGATCTGAGCATATAGGACGCTGATCCATCTGGGAGGACGCTGATCTGATGAGCAGGGTCATGTGAGCAGGGCTTGACAGCGTTTTTGGCCTTGAGGAGCTGAGCTTTTCATCTGGAGGGTTTGGTGACCAGCACTACATCTGTTTCAGCGCTGTCACTAGCAGGGACAGAGCTTTTCATTGGTGAGGGTTGGAGTATTGATATCAGCTTTCCTTTGGTCTTCAGCTCATAGTTCCAGCTTCAGTCTTCAGAGTAGTCTTCAGCCAGCTAGGACGTTGACCTTGTTGCAGCCATTATTTGTCTGAGAGAGCCTCCACTTGCCTAGGGCAAGGATAGGTGCATTTATTCTGATTTTCTTGTACTCCTCTCTATGTACTTTCAGATTAATAAAATGGCTCAGTTTCCTGGTGTTCTATGTGATTTGTTCCATGATCTGGTTCAGCATTGTATTTTCTATATCTGTCTGGCATATTTCTGTGTATTACTGGTTATTTCCCCTTTGGGGATATTACAGTGGTATCAGAGCATAATTCTGGCTCAGCCTGTGGTCTATGACATTGGGAGAGAGATCATACAGAGGGTTGCCGGAATTTTGGAGAGCAATAGCAGTGCAATACCAGAAACGCAGTTGGAAAAAGGGCCAAAATAAAAAGGGTCAAATTTTGAAGTTTGGAATTAGGAGAAACGTTTTCTGGGTTTTTCTGGGTTTTGGGCAAGGATTACCTTCCCAAATTCTTGGAATCTTCTGAGTAGTTTTCAGTGGGTAAATCAGAGGTCGAAGTTAAGCAGTGGTATGGTTTTGCAGCAGCCGTGCAGTTTCTGAGGAGCCTGTAGACACATAGCAGAAAGAGCTGATAGCAGGTGATGTGGATAAGAGGGGATTTTGGGAGACACTCCTCCAACACATGCAGGTGATGTCACAGAAACTCACTGCGTTGGAGGTTAGATTTCGGATCGTTGAGGGATCAAGCACATCCCACCATTTGCCGGAGCATGATGCCACTCAGCATATGGCATCACGTACACCCACACGTCCGACCATGCCCACATTCTTGCCAGAGGACACCGAGACAGCAGTACAGCAAGAGATAGATCCGGGTCGGATGGCTGACATTCTTGCAGAGTACCAGGCTTTAGGACCAGCGTTCATGAAGGCTCTCTCGTTCAGAAAGTATATCTGGTTCCAGTATGGCATTAGACTCCGGGGGCACCGGCATCATCATGATGGAGACTACCACCGCACAGCTAGTAGAGATTATGTTCAGCTCCAGCGTGATAGTAGACCTCACAACTTTCACAGAGGGAACAAGCACTCACATGATAGGGGCTTACAGCGCACAGTGGACAGATTCCATCTACCGACACTTGACGGGTCATCCAGGCGCTCAGAAAAGGCTTGGGTGGACAAGTCGGATACCTCTTTCCAGCTTGACCGAGTATCGGAGAGGAAAACCATTAAAATGGCTACCTCGCACTTGGAGGATGAGGACACACAGGATTGCAGGGAGTTCGAGGATACACCTAGTGTGACACAGGACTCACCATCATTAGAGTCCTCCTTGACCGTGCCGGAGGAGGTAGAGCCTACCCCGGTAGAGCCATCCACTGAGGTGATGACTGGAGCCATGTCCGAGTCTTCGGGTGGTAGCAGCACACGACAGATGGGTGAGGTATCAGGAGATATATCCATTATCGATGAGGCACTAGGAGATACAGAGGTATCGAATGATGGTCGCAGACAGCGGCATCATCGGCTTCGGACGGACCTTTGAGTTTTGAGAGAGAAGGCTGCGTCAGTACGGGAGACCATTTTGTTGCAGGACCAGGAGCTGGAGGGTATGAGAGTGACTTGTGCCAAGTCGGCGGCCAAGTTGGTCCGCATTGGGGAACAGCTGGATTCCCTGATAGTACAACCAGAGGGCACGAGGGAGCGTCGGATCATTCCCCTTCAGGCATGCATGGATGGGACTAGCAGTATTGTTGGGTCATCTCTTCCCGTTCGAGAGAAAGAGGCAGAGCCACCTAGTCAGGTCTCATATATTGACTTGGACAAAGGTATGAGACGATTAGAGTTGCACAGGGTACAGCAGCCACGTGTTGAGGTTGGATGGCGAGAGATTTTGAGTTGGTACTCGATGGAGCAGACTATGGATGAAGAGGAGGTCTCAAGGAGAGATCTCACTGGAGATGCACTTCGACACACCGTGGGGTGCAATGACTTTCTTCCCTTCTCACAAGAGCAAATAGAAGATGGTGGACATCTTAGGATGGATAACCTCTCTCATGCTTGTGTTGGACATCCCTTGAGCCATACACATCATGATGGGAGGGTTTTGCCTACCACCTATTTGATTCTTGATAGGGTCTCATTGGTCCTTGAGAAGTTTATATTTCGAAATCCCATGAAGTGCAAAATCAGAAATTTGATTTGGGAGGATGGTAGCCCTCATGGGAGGAGTACCAGGATGAGGAGAAGGAGGCATCCACAAGTGATTGAGTGGATGGGGATGATGAGCGAGGAGCTAGGAGGCTACTTGCAGATCTGTGCTACCAGGCAGCAGGAGGCTTGGCTGCGCTGGTTACTCTTGAGGAAGTTTGGCCATCACTTGTACTTACAGATCTATGATACCGGGCAGCAGGAGGCTTGGCTGCGCTGGTTACTCTTGAAAGAGTTTGGCCATCACTTGGCAAACACTCTTCCTAAGAGTAGGAGGATGGGGAAAAGATGGATGGATACTTGCATCATTGAGTAGCATAGAGTATGGATGCATGGTGTTGATGTGTTACTCATATCATTCATTGTGTCTTCATCACATGAGTTGCATGATGGAGGTATGGGGAGGCAACACAATTTCTTGTTGCTTTGCTTGGGAGAGCAAGGGCAGATTTGCTCCCACACTTTGCATGATGTTGCAGGAGGAGGAGATGGCACTATCTCCTTGGTCTTTGAGTGGGAAGCACTTCCATCTTGGGAGGTATTCCATATTTGTTGCAGCATTATTAGAGGAGTCTTTGACAAGGAGCATGTCAAAGAACAGAGTCTTGTATTGACAGGAGCTTATTTGCATGAGCTCACAGCGTTGTCACCTTGGAGCAGAACATTATGGATGAAGTGTGCGCAACAGAGATATGGTGGATCTATAACCCATAGGTCCCAGGATCACTTCATATTTGTTGCACAAAGAGGAGGTAATGATGATAGGGACATCTATGGCATATTCTTCTTGACTTGGGTTTCCAAGCATGAGGAGGATTATCTTCTTGCAGCACATGGTTCATTCTTCTTCATAGCATACCGAAACACTATGGAGGACTCATTTATGGATCCATGTACCATCTTACTTCCAGCATATGGTGAGGGTTTTGTCTATACATTCATTGATTTGCACACTCTTGCCATTCCTATGCAGTGCATTGCTTCACAAGAGGGCAAGCTTGTCACATTGCCCCATGAGTTGTATTGGGCCAATCTACATGATGGAGGCAGCCATCTCTTTTGTGGCCTTGGGAAAATGTTTTATCATCACATGTATGTTCATTTTCTGCATTATAGCATGTATCATATAAATACATGTATGATTAACTATGTAAGAAGAAACATTTTGCCATACACTTTCATCAAGCAGCAACTTGTAAAACTGCGCTGTACTTGTTTGGGAAGCTGTTGGTACCTTCTTGCACCACATGAGACCTTCAGCATTTCCTTCATTTTGCTCTTGATCATGTCTTCATTTACTGATATAGATCAGATCTGTATGGGAGGCTTGATTATGAGGGGGACACATGAGTTGGATGTGCCTTTGAGTGGGAAGAATTCTCATAATTTCTGCACTACATGTACTAATGGGAGCATGGGAGGAGGCATGGCCACCACTACTACATGTGTGTTCTCTTTTGAGGTGGGCCATGAGATTGATATTCATCCATTGTACAACCATGGGCAAGTGTTTGGTCTTATGTTGTTGTCATATTCAGCCATTTACTATCCATTAGTAGATGTGATGAATCTTGTACATTGCTTGCCATGTAATTTTCTGAAGTTGCAGGGGATGAGACTACGTTGTATCCTTGTGAGAAATTGTTTGCATTATGTATCCTCATGTGGAACCTTCAGCAAACATCTCATTAGGGTGATCCATGATGACCATGTCATATTCTTCATGGATGGTTTGTTTTGGGCCAGCTTGTTCTTCATTGATGGAGGAACCTTCTATGGTGTATTGTTTTTCACTTTGCCATTGGAGGGCAATGATTTTGCAGCCCAGGATCAGCATAGACTCTACACTTGTCATGAGTGGAGAGGAGGACAGCATGGGGTAAGCTATGATGCTTGCCAAGTTCATATTTTCAGCTCACCTTCATTACCAGAGCTTGAGGTGGAAGGAGATTTTCAGGAGTTGCCTTGTTGGGAGGTGGCTCATTTTGTCTGGATGATTGCTTGGAGATGGAGGATCCACAGGAGGGAGATATTCCTCATTATATTTTCGACTCCATGCCTTGATTGGAGAGAGGTGACGAGTTGGTTCACAGTTGGTGGACCAGCTTACACAGTCATAGATGCAGAACAGCAGCGGTCATGGTCTTCAGTCATAGCCAGAGGCAGTGAGCAGTCCGAGCCATGGGACTTGGGCTATTATTGGCCATGGCGGCAATGGGACCCGGGCGGATTGTTGGTTGGCTGGTATTATGAGAAATCAGTTTGGGATCCTGGCATTGAGATATCCCTTCGTATCAGGGTGATACAGGAGACAGAGAGGTTTCAGTGGGACCCAGGCACATCTTGCAGTATTGGTGGGGAGCCTCAGCTAGGGAGTAGGCTTGTTCAAGCATTGCTCGAGGACAAGCAAATTTTGCCGGATGAGGATGCCACTTGGGAGAGCGAGCAGATTTTACAGCATCCATCACTTCAGTTGCTTGAGGACAAGCAACGTTTTGCCGGGGGAGACTGTAATATTCCTAATTAGCATTGCTAATTGGAATATTTCATTTTTTGTTTAATTTTGCCGCTTTAGCTAAAAATAATAAATAAAGTGAGAAATAAGAGGGGTCATCTCACTTTATAAAATAAAGTGCTTTCCTAGTTGATTGACGTTGTAACTTAAAGGGTGGCCTTGGGGGTCCACACGTGTATGAGGGGAGGCCTCACGCTGACCCAAGGGTAACTGCACAGGCCAAGGAGGGTGAAGGACGCAGTTAAGGTTTTGGAGGGAGTTTAGCACTATAAAAGGAGGGGTTTCCACTTCATTTGGCATGCATGATTTGATATTGAAATTGAGAGCTAGACTTCTGTCTGCTTCAGCACGCCGGTTGTTTAGTCGGTCTGCAGCACTGTTTAGTGCAACCGAGTGTCTCCGGTCGGAGATCTCACCCTTAGCCTCGGGGGACTTCGAGTGCCTGCCCTGGTAAGGTTATTTCTGGTTTCACCCTTAGCTTCGGGGGACTTCGAGTGCCCGCCCTAGTAAGGTTATTTCTTAAGTAACACCCTTCAGTTTCAGTGGGAATTGACAGCATTTTCAGGTGGAGATTTGGAGAGGAAGAAGCCCTCTTGTGGCTGCGCAGATCTGAGAAGGAGGAACGCTGTTCCAGGAGGGAGAGGACGCTGATCAGCCTTGGAGAGTGAGGACGCTGTTCCAGGGAGGACGCAGTCCAGATCTGAGCAGTAAAAACGCTGTTCCAGGAGGAGGAAGGACGCAGATCAGTCTTGGAGTGAGGACGTTGTTCCATCAGGAAGAGGAGGACGCAGATCTGATGGCACATTGATAGATCCAGCCTTGGAGATTGTAGATCTGAGCAGATATTTGCAGATCTGGTTCTGTAGGTTGCAGATCTGGAGAGATAGCATTAGATCCAGCTTGGGAGATTGCAGATCTGAGGAGATATTGGCAGATCCAGCCTAGATGCGAAGAGATAACATCGGATCCGGCCTTGGAGGTTGCGGTGCGAAGAGATATTGTCGGATCTGGCATAGATACGAGGTGATAGCGGTAGATGCGATATAGGGATTTGCGATTTGGATTGTAGGCTTGGATCCGGCGGTCCGAGAGCATGTGGGACGATCCATACGGGAGGACGATCGATGAAAGCGGGGTCATGTGGCGAGGAGCTTGACAGCGTTTTTGGCCTTGAGGAGCTGAGCTTTTCATCTGGAGGGTTTGGTGACCAGCACTACATCTGTTTCAGCGCTGTCACTAGCAGGGACAGAGCTTTTCATTGGTGAGGGTTGGAGTATTGATATCAGCTTTCCTTTGGTCTTCAGCTCATAGTTCCAGCTTCAGTCTTCAGAGTAGTCTTCAGCCAGCTAGGACGCTGACCTTGTTGCAGCCATTATTTGTCTGAGAGAGCCTCCACTTGCCTAGGGCAAGGATAGGTGCATTTATTCTGATTTTCTTGTACTCTTCTCTATGTACTTTCAGATTAATAAAATGGCTCAGTTTCCTGGTGTTCTATGTGTATTTGTTCCATGATCTGGTTCAGCATTGTATTTTCTATATCTGTCTGGCATATTTCTGTGTATTACTGGTTATTTCCCCTTTGGGGATATTACAGGAGACTAGAAGCACCTAATAGGATTGACTACTTAGCCAACCCTACAAAGGTAGGGAACACCTTTATGAGATTTTGTCTAGTTAGATATTTGAAGGTGATCTCAATTTGAAGTATTAAAATTTCCTTAATACTTAAGTATGGTCCACTTAGATGCATTTATGATCTTAGTCTCTAATGAATGTTTGCTTTCACTTGAGTTTGCATTGGTTTTTCCATGTGGTCCAAAGCAGCAGAGGCCTTGATGGGCACCTCACTCCACTTGATGCCCAAGCCATTCACTACCTTCCAAAGAGCATGATGACTTAACAGACGCAACATTGCCCACTTTTGGCAAAGCTTGGGACCTTTTGATGCCCTGAGCAGTTGATATACATCCCAAAGCACCCCCAAGAACTAGTGCGTTGGGCTTCTCCTGCATAGCATAGAGGATTCTTGATGATGTACCAGTGGACTAGCATGCACCTAGCTTGGCCTTGACACTACTTGATGGGCATGCCATGATCCAGGGCCTAGATGAGGATGTCCATTCTTAGAATTATTGAGGAGAGCTTGTTGCACCTAATGTAGCCCTAATGCCAGAGAGAGGAGGCACCACATTTCTCACTCAACACCCATGGAGATGACATGTGGCACCCACAACTGGATTTTGGACCCTTGGACCTACTTTGACGCAAGATTTGGGGATTTTCCTTGTTGAAATTTGGGTACCAGAGGACAAGTGGTTCCCTAAGGCTTTGATATTTGGCCTAGGGAAAAGTGTCCAAAAAAATTTAACTTTAAGTATATCGAGCCACGGGAGAGCAAGTCTCCTCATAATCATCTCCCTCTACCTTGGGAGAACCCTCTAGCGACAAACCTTGCTTTGAATTTCTCAATGCTGCCATCTGCAGCATGCTTTACCTTGTAAAGCCATTTGGAAGTCACCACGGATTTTCCCTCAGGCTTCGGCACCACCTCCCAAACATCATTCTTCATGATAGAAGAATACTCCTCCTGCATGGCCTCTCTCCAGACCTGCTGGCTAGCTGCCTCGTCATAGCTAGAAGGCTCAAAGTCAATGATGTTGGCAACCATTGCCATATAGCTACAAAACCTCTCAGGTGGTCTGCTCTCTCTGACCGGCCTCTTAGGGCCAGCAACAGATGCGACCTCTCTCAAGGTATCCTGAAGCCACTTGGGCTTCCTCTTCCCTGAGCACACTTCTCCCACTGGAGAATGAAACTCCTCCTCCTCATCAGAAGTCTGAACTCCTGACTGTCTGTCTGTTGTCCTCGTGCCTGAACCTGAACCTGTAGACGCTGAAGTACTGTGTGAATTGTCCATCAATGGACTCCTTAGTTAACTGCTCTGCGGACTGCTCTGCATGCTGCCCGAAGCACCACCCCTCTGACTCTGTGAGCCACTGCTCACTGACGGACCTGACACCGTAATCGATGTACCTCCGGATCCTCCTGATCACTGCCCACTAGATCCCTGCAACTGACTCAACTGCTCCTGAGGGTCTGGCTGATCCAAATACTCTAACTCCCGTGACCTCCTGAAGGCCCTTTCCTCGTCAAACTTCACATCCCGCCTGACAACGACTCTCTGTGAGGGAATATAAATCCGAAAGGCCTTCGAGGTCTCAATGTAGCCCACAAAGACACCCTTCTCTGCGATGGGCTCTAGTTTGGTTCTAGGCTCTAGGCTTCATTCCAGAAAAAGCCTCCTATTCTGCAAATAAACAGCAGTGTTGCAGGCCTCTGCCCACAAAAACAATGGCAACCCCTGATCATGTAACATGGCTTTGGCAGCCCCTCAGATGGATCTGTTCTTCCTCTCCGCAACCCCGTTCTGCCGGGGGTTATAAGGAACAGTGAACTCCCTCCTACTGCCTGCCTCCGCACAATACTCAACAAACTCTCCAAGGGTGTACTCACCTCCATTGTCCAACCTCAGGGACTTGATCTTCCGACCTGTCTGTGTCTCCACAAGAGCTCTAAACTCCTGAAACCGCTTGAAGACCTCACTCTTGGTCTTCAAGAAATAAATCCAGGTCCTCCTTGAGTGATCATCAATGAATAACACATAATACTCATATCCACTCAAGGAAACATGAGACATTCGACCGCTCACATCGGAATGAATCAAATCAAGTATCCCAGTCGCTCTGCTGTCATTGCTGGGAAAAGGGGATTTGGCAAACTTGCCCATCGCACATCTTCCGCAAGTATCAAAGTGATCAGTACTGAAATCTAGCACACCTGTAGTGATCTCCCGCAATGTCCTCAAGGCCCCATCCCATGATACATGTGCCCCATCCTATAGTGCCAAATCTCACACAGCTCAGAACTGCTAGCTCTGTTGTCGATACTACTGCTCAATGCCAAAAGGGGCTGAAATGCAAACTTGTAAACCTTTGCATGGCGTACTCCTATCACTCTAGCTGAATCAGCGGGAGCGCCCCTGGGATATATCAGCACATGTCCTCTCCTGAACAATATCTCATACGCTCTGTCCTCCAATGCTGAGACGGATATGAGGTTCTTCCTCATCCCTGGCACATATAAAACATCTGACACCTTCAAGGGAGGTTTGGGTTCCCTATCAAATGTCAGTGTCCCCACACCGACTGTTCTAACAACACTGTCATCACCGAGTACTACCTCTATATCAGTGCCACTCTATGAAAGCTTTGAGAAGTACTCATGGACTCCTGTCATATGACGTGAAGCCCCACTATCCACATACCAGATACCCGAAGATGCTCCGCTAGTCGAGGGAAATGCATGCTCCCTCTGAACCTCTGTGGTAGGTGATCCTGCACTAGTGGACTCACAAGCACTGAACCCAAACTCTCGGTCAAATCTATCTGAAATGTCCTCAATCTCAGATGATGCTGCCATGGTCTGGTTCTTCCCCTTCTTCTTCTTCTCCGGACACACAACTGCATAGTGTCCCATCCTCTGACAACTCCAACACTTCACTTTGGAGTAGTCCTTCTGTGTGTTAAGTTGTTTACCTTTACCTTTGACTTTCTTGCCTCCTGCCAACAGTGCTACATCCTCATCCTGCTCAACTGGCTTGGCTACCCCAAGCTGACCCTTCCTAATTTCTGTCTGAATGCAATCATCCCAAAACCTCTCCCATGTGGGAAGGGTCTCACGTGCACAAACCCCATCAGCAAAGTTCAGCCATGAACTGAGGAGGCCATTCACTGCAATCTGCACCAACTCAGTGGATGGAATGACCTCTCCAACTGCTGCCAACTCATCTCTCACATTAGTAATCTTTGTGAGATATCCAGCTGCATTATCAGTCTTACCCATCTTAATGGTCTTCAGCTTCTCCCTTAGGACCATTTTCCTGTTCTCATTGGTACTCTGGTAGAGATTAGTAGGCAGACCACATCTCATGAGCATTTCTCTTTCCTTTCACATGAGGAATGCAATGGTCTTTGATTCCGTCTAGAATCAGTCTCTTACCCTTGTTATTCTTTTTATTATACGCTGTGAACTAAACAACATCAGTAAGCACAACAACAGGGTGTTCTGCGGTATGCACCATGACATCCCAAACTTCTACCTCCTCAAAGATACTCTGCATTCTCTCTTTCCACATGCTGTAGTTACTATGCCCATCCAACCTATCCTCCACCCTCAATCCCAATGACATCCTTGCTGTCTTAAAAATTGAAAATAACACTACTGTAGTAAAGATAAATTTCTTTGTGAAAAATCAGCTTGCTGGAATTTTCTGAGTGAAAAATCAGCAACCTATAATTTTTCTCTTTGCTGTCCCAAACTGCACTTTCAGCACCAAAGCTCTGATACCATGTAGAAATTTCTGTTTTCCCAACCCAGTTTTCAGTTTCACCTTATTTCTCCAATTATTTAAATGCCCTTTCCCATAACCTTACATTCAACAAGCTGGAAAATAAATATTTTCTGAAAACACAAATTCTGGAAAATTTTCACCATGCTGGAAATTGCAGAAATAAAAATCAGCAGACTAAAACAACCACATAAAACATTTTAACACAGTGATTTTTGGTCAACATGACCCTGGAAAAACCCCCTACAACTCTTGGGGAAAACCAGTTCAAAAGCTTCTCTTTATTTTCTGAATATTGCTTTTACAGTGATGCAGAAATTTACACAGCAAAAAAATTACAGCAACTTCGAAACAAAACTTATCTCGAAAACCGTGCCAAACTCTGCCTCGGTTTCTATGCCCACAAAACAGAAAAATTACAGCAGAAATTATAGCCTTCAAAACTGTACGAACAACCTCGAAAACAGTACAGGAATGGCTGTACGGCCTCCCTCGAAATCTGCAGTTTTCTCTCCTCGAAATTTGTGCCCACTTGCCTCGAACTTTGTGCTCAGCCTTGTTGTACGGATTTGTTGAAAGTTAGTGCTGCTGCCCTCCTTCTTCACACTGCTTAGAAAATTCTCTTCAGCTTTCTCCTTCTCCTTCTCTCAATCTGCTCATAAAAGAATTAATTAATTAATGACATTTTCTCTCATTTTCCTCCTTTAATAGAACTCTAAGTGACTTTTGGGTTATCCCCAAATCCAATGGCTGAAATAGCTTTAGATCTAGGGTTGAGATTAAATGCTCTTTTAAATCTCACTTTCTATTTTTTAATTCACTCCACTTCAATAAAGACACACTTAGTCATTTATTTCCAAAGTCACTTTTCCTTTCTAATTTTACATTAACTTTATTAAAGTCACTTTAAAATTAGACTTTAGTAACTTTATCACTTAAAGTCACTTTTAAATTAGATTTTACTTTATAACTTTATAAAGTCACTTTAGGAGAAAAATTAAATTCTTTTGGACACTTTTCCCTAGGCCAAAGATGAAAGCCTTAGGGAAACACTTGTCCTCTGGTAACCAAATTTCAACATAATCACGTGGTTAAAACCCTCAAAGAAGGAAACAGTCCACGGCCTGAGCCAACGCGGCCATTTCAGGCAATTTATTAATATAAAAAGAAAAGTTACATATGTTTCTCTCATAAACGATTACCGAACAAATGACCCTCCATGCTCTTTAAATAGAGATCATGGACCAATCGGGTGTTAAGCCATGGATCAAGTGTCATTAATACCGAGATGAGAGATAATCGTCGGATCACTACAAATCGTGACCATTAGATTATAAATTACAAATGTACATGGTAAAGAAACACGCTTTACCTAACTCTACACTAGACTAAGTTATTCTTACCTATTTCCTATGTGTCAGAATATCCTAACGAAAGGCTTATTTTTGGAAGGCTTTCAAGCTTATTTTAAAAATCAAAATACTATTATTTAACAATGGGGAATGACCAAAGCTTGTTATATTGTTTTCACTTGATTATTATTAGTGTTCTTATCATCAAACAACTACCAAACTATGAAAATCAACGAGACAAGAGGACCCAAAATGTAAGTTGTATGGAGTAAATAATTATAGCTTATTATATAACAATGGGGAATGACCAAGGCTTTAAATATAGCCTTATGGTGTCCCTTGGTGAAGAGGCATGATCTTTGATCATGCATTTTTACTTAATAAACCTAAGACAACTATATTAGATAATAATTAATAAATTATACATAACATTGCCCTCCTCTCAAAGATGCTTTGTCCCCAAAGCATACGCAACGACGAATGTTGTTGATGAAATGCTTTGGTCTCCCCAGAGGCGGGCTCTTGCTTTTTGAGCTGACCCCACATTTAAAAAAATCTTGGAGTATCTTCTCAATTTCGGTCTTTCGATGATGCGGATAGCTATATGGCTTGATGTTGACAGGGCCTGACCCTGCTTTGACTGCTGTTGACCCTGCTTCGATACCAATGGAGTATAAAAACTCAGATTTAACTGGAAATGTATATATTATTATTGATAAAAGATGAGATGATTACAATGGGGAATGACCAAGGCTTTAAATACAGCGTTATAGTGACCCTTGGTGAAGAGGCATGATCTTTGATCATGCCCTTTTACTTAATAAACCTAAGACGACTATATTAGATAATAATAAATAAATTATACATAACATTGCCCTCCTCTCAAAGATGCTTTGTCCCTAAAGCATACGCAACGACGAATGTTGTTGACGAAATGCTTCGGTCTCCCCAGAGGCGAGCTCTTGCTTTTTAAGATGACCCCACATTTAAAAAAATCTTGGAGTATCTTCTCAATTTCAGTCTTTCGGTGATGCGGATAGCTATATGGCTTGATGTTGACAGGGCCTGACCCTGCTTTGACTTCTGTTGTATGTTCAATTCCCCTATTAGGAGGCATTTTCATGGATGGGTCTTGGAATATGTTTTCGTGCTTCTGAATTAGCCCTGGTACTTCTGGTGACCCTTCACTGATCAATTTTGCAGATAATAGTTCTAACTGGTGACATTGTACTATATAGGTTGGCGCTCCTTTTCGAATTATTTTCACCATCTGGGATGACGACACGAATTGATTTTCTGGGGTTTAGGATCCATATAACTTGTGCTTCTGCCCTTCCCACTTAAAACATATAAATTGCTTCTGATGGTTGGCAGAATAAGTACCTAAGGTTTGTAGCCATTGGATTCCTAATACCACATCTACTCCTCTTAATGGTACGGTGTAGAATGGAGATTCGAGATTAAAGTCTTGAATCTGCAATTTGACATTATGGCATTTCCCTACCTTCTCAATCTTCTTACCATCGGCCACCATTACCTTCATATTGGGTATGGGAAACGTAAAGATGTTGAGTTTTTTGGCCATGGTTGAATCTAAAAAATTATGGGTGTCGCCGGTGTCGAGGAGAACCATTACGTTGTTCTTCTTAATATGTCCTTCTAGTTTTAGTGTCTCAAGTTGTGATATACCTATCATAGTTGATAATGACACTTGTGGAATGCTTTCGTCATCTAGTTCTGGAGGGAACTTTGGGGCGTCTGCATCTGATTCATCATTGTTAGAGTCATTAGTTGCTTCACAATTATACAAATTCTTTATCTCATTTCCTTTAGCGCACCAATGCTTAGGATCCCATTTTTCACCGCAACATTTGCACTTGCCCTCTCTCATCCTTTGTATTTCCACGTTAGATTTTTCTTCTTCACGAAGATGGGGTGGGACATATTTTGTGTTATCTATATTTTCAGATTGAGGAAATCTTCGTCTCGAATATATTCATTCTGGTTTTGACCAAAATAACTTTTCGAATTACTTTTCGGCAGCTTTTGCTTTCTGTCTTGCTAGTTCTATTGTCGTAGTGTCGTGAAGTTCAAGCTCTACTTTTATATGGGTTTTAAGTCCCGAAATGAAAGATTGGACTAGACGAGATTCTGACAATCCAGGTACTCGTGTTGCTAAGGTCTCCCATTCTCGAGTGTACTCATCCACATCTCCTTTTTGGCGCAATTTGATGAATGTTGAGAAGAACTCTTCTTTCTTGATACCTTGGAATCTTTTAAGGAACGCATCCTTAAATTTCCTCCAACTAATAGCAAGCGTCGTCTTTTTCCACCACATATACCAATTATATGCTTCTCCTTCCATTTTCATGGAAGCATGCCTAATTTTTTCTTCATCACTGTCAATGTTGTAAATCTCAAAATATTCTTCAGCTTTATTAAGCCACGCAATGCTATTTTTTTCATTACCGTCGAACTTGGGTAGCTTGATTTTTGCTCTTCGTAGATGTGTTGCTAACGGTGGAGCAAAAAATGGGTATTGATTAGCGAATGCATTCCAGAGCTGCTTATTTTGAGAATTTGCATTACTATCTTCGTGATGGTGTGGGGAATCGTTTTTTTCATGATGATATTCTGAATTCCCTAAATCTGCTGAATTGTTCTGTTGATTATGTTCAATATTCGGGAATATTGGTCCTTGCGTCTGATTTATCTTGCCGTAAATGTCGGTTAGCTTTTGCATTGCTTGGTTATGATTTTCTGTGGACTCGCTATGGTTTAGCCAAATTTGTCTTTCTATTCGATTTGTCGTGTCTTGAAGCTTTTTGATGTCATTGGAATGTCCCGTAACTTTACACTCGAGATCGACTAATATTTTGGTGAAGTCATCGGAATTATTATTGATCTTACTCTCAAGATCAAGCAATTTTTTTTGGAAATCAGCCATCGACATTGATGAAGTCATCGAGCGGGTCTGAGGTGGTGTAAATTTATCTCCCAGTATTTTTATTTATTATTTATTATTTTTTTTATTTTTTATTTTTTTAAATAATAATAATAATAATTTATTATTATTATTATTATTATTATTATTATTATTATTTTGTAATATAATTATATAATTAACAATTAAATAATTTAATTATAAGGTTAATTAAAAATATAATTTAATTAACACTATATAATGTATTAATGTGAAACGGTGGGGCACGAACAAACCTTGTAACTATTAGGATTTGACAAAATCGACTTAGACGTGGTCAACGAATGACAGGGGGGAAAATTACATAGTTGGTTGGGTTACGATGACAGTGGGGCAGTAGGCACGACGGCAGAGGGAGATGACGGCGGTCAGCGAAATGGACGGCGGATGGAAGGCTCTTCTCCAAAGATTACAATTATCCTATTCATGGCGAAGGCTTATTTTTGGAAGGTTTTCAAGCTTATTTTAAAAATCAAAATACTATTATTTAACAATGGCGAATGACCAAGGCTTGTTATATTATTTACTCCATACAACCTACATTTTGGGTCCTCTTGTCTCATTGATCTTCATAGTTTGGTAGTTGTTTGATGATAAGAACACATCAAGTGAAAGAAGCTAATCAAGTTAAGTAAAAATACATCACAAGCAGTTATCATAGTAAGAGATATCACCTAATCTAGCTACCCCTAAATTTCTCAACATGGTATTACAGCTAAGGTGACAAGACAACAAGAGGCAGCTTGAAGATCATCAATTGAAGAAGGATACATCTATGTCACACGGTTCGGGTTCGAATTCGAGTTCGACAACGATTAAGTTCGATTCAAATTCGAATTTTTCATTGAGGTTCACATGAGGTTCGACATTAAGTTCGAATTTTTCGTTGAGGTTCGCATGAGGTTCGACATTAAGTTCGACTATATATATATATATATATATATATATATATATATATATATATATATATATCAAAGTTAATCAATAAAGTTATATGAATAGCAATGAGCACGCATGAGTCAAAAATCACAACCACTATTCACTTCACGCTCCGGGAGGCGGGGACAAGCAACGTCTAGAAATTGAATTAAGGAAATTGCAGAGAATACAACACTGAGCACAATAGAATGAGTACACTCAGGCTGAAGTTGGCCTGTGAAAATCTATCGACAACCATGGTAAATAAAGAAAAACCAGTGGCCACTGCGGGAAACTAATTAGCGGGAAACAGAACAAGAGAAAACCATGTGTTGCCCATGGTTTTTCTCATAAACCTTAAAACAACTAACAAAAACTACCCGAACTCTAACCTCAAACCCCAATTTTTTTATTTTTTTTAAATTATAAAATTTGGCTTCAGGTTCGTCTTTAGGTTCGCCTTCAGGTTCGAATTTGTTCAAATTCGGCGAACCCTGTGACATATGGATACATAAGGGTCGAGCATAAGGAGATCATCAAAAAAAAAGGAAGGACTAATCCACGCATAAGGAACATCAAAGAGGACTACCCATCTCATCACAAGGATCATATCATCTAGAAGCAACAACACTTTGAAGAAGAAGAAGAAGACCTCAGAGACCCCACCTCATTCAAAGGACTCTACACTTGAATATTGTCAGGGGGAGTCACCCTTTGCCATTGATGTCAAAGGGGGAGAGAAGACAAGACCGGAAGATCAGAGGCATGGAGTCAAGGGGAGCAGTGATCACAGGGGGAGTATGTGCGTTGCCATCAATGACAAAGGGAGAGATTGTTGATATGTGGTTGTCATTGATGTCAACCCAAGCTGCACCAGAAGATGCCCCGCCTTTGTTGATCAGTATGACATGGCAAATCATTGTTTTTCGAGTCCGGATCATTTTTGTTGGATTCTCCTCGACCAGTTGATTCCAGTGGTATATGGCATGCCACGAGAGCATTCACGGTTTGGGAGTTTTGCTTGTTTGAAGATGAAGCCCCCAAGTTGTGGGCATAAACCCCAAAGGGTGATGATGTGGCAGTATCTCCTTGGCCAAGACACATGTTCAAGCAATAAGGCTCTTCTCCAAAGATTACAATTATTCTATTCATGGCAAAGGCTTATTTTTGGAAGGTTTTCAAGTTTATTTTAAAATCAAAATTAAAAAAGGGTTTTCGGGTTCTAAATTTTTTGCTCCAAGCCAAATTTAAATTAAATTTAGTTGTGTTGCAAACTCAAATTCCTCCAATGGCTTATCTATTGAAGGCCCCTTTCGATCCGAGAGAAATCTATTTAAAGAATTCAATTAACCCTTCCTAAAGTATGAGATAACAAATATCATTTTTGTTGTCAAGCTCTGAAGTCAATCTCAACCCCTGTGGAGACATAGATATATCAAACGGGAGGGTTACGATCAGCCATCAAATTCTGAGTTTGAACATTCACCCTTTTGCAATTTTGAGGCTCTCTGAAGTTTGTGGCCTTCTTATCAATTCTGGAACATAAGGGTTTAGTGAAGACTCCTTTTTATACACTCTACCATCAAATTCTTGGAAAGATTGCGACCTATTCTCTAGAGAAGAAAACAAGCAGCGTTTTGAGGTCTCAAGCTCTGTGGTTAACTTGGTTCAACTTGTGATAACTCAAGGCAATCGCTGTACAATGGTTTAAGGCCTAAAACCCTCTTTTTCAGGCCTACATTCAGAACTTAAACATTCACTACTTGTGCAGACTGATGCAGACTCTAGTGCATTGAATGAGACTCAACCTGATCTCACATTTACAGTTACGTGTTGTGGGCTTGATCTAATCTAAAAAAAGGTACCAAGTATGTCTTGTGCATTCATCTCTGAGGAACAAAATCCCTAAAAATACCTGTGAACTCAGTTGTATAAATAAAATAAAAAATAAAAAACTTGAGATAGCAAGAATAATCCTAAGCACCTATACGTTGTTCTGAGCCAAACAAAAGTTGATTATAGTGACATGACTACACCTTGAGTTTGGTCTCCCTTTGACCCTATATCGATTGGGAACACA
Organism: Pinus albicaulis; assembly: GCA_034641835.2. Taxonomy (NCBI): domain Eukaryota; kingdom Viridiplantae; phylum Streptophyta; class Pinopsida; order Pinales; family Pinaceae; genus Pinus; species Pinus albicaulis. The sequence continues at coordinate 1,819,210,370 of CM076580.1, forward strand.
AGCAGAGATTTTGTAAGTCTTCGGACTAGTCATTGGCTTATCTTTGTTCTAAAGTTGCATGGTCCAGAATCAAGACACTTATACATCTATGTGCAAAGCTAAGTCACCTGATACGGGGATACAGGGATTCGAAGAATCGGATACGGGTACGGTGACCCCGGAACAGGATACTTCTGGGATACGATACGTTATATATTATTTTATTAAAAAATATATATATTTTAAATATATATATTATTTTATTAAAAAATATATATATTTTAAAATATATATATATATATATATATATATATATTAAAAATTAGATATTTTTTACACAAATTCATACTTAATTCATTGATTTAAACATAGATTTATCTATCATCTTAGATAGTCAAGGTTTTGTTTGAGTGATGGGTACATTTTTAGTAGGGTCATGATAGAGGAGTTTGACAACCAATGTCACTAGCGTCAAGGTACATAGAGGGATTGGTGCTCTTGATTAAATACGAGTTCCATACCCTAATACATGACAAAATTCGATGGAAACATTGCAATAACCCAATCCTGAAATCCTGAAAAACTGATAAGTCTGCTGGATTTTGAATGAGATCTAAGATTCTACTTTCTCCATATGAAATCCAATGAGGTCGGAACCACTCTCAAACATCCTGAGTCACTTTTACTTTAAGAATTTAACATTACCATGAATCACATATAAATACTAGGGCCATAGGCTTGATGCCCTCTCCTGAAAAATCCTCCTCAATTGGTGAAAAACAATGAGCAAAAGCCCCCCTTTATAATAAAAAAACAATGCTTTTTTGAACCCGTGGGCCCGGCCGTATCCGGTTTTACGGGATACGGCGTATCCGAATGGGGTACGGTCAGGATACGCCGTACCCCATTCGGATACGCCATATCCGTTGAATTGGAGCAGAATCCCATACGTATACGTACCCGATACGAGGATTCGGGATTCGTGGCCCTTTTAGGGGAATCCGGTGACTTAGGTGCAAAGGAATTGAGCTGACCCTACTGCAATCCAAGAAACAGTCAAAATTTGTACTCATCACAGTGACAAGGAATCTGGTGCACTTAACAAGGTACTACACAGAAGTCCTGTTTCAACAAGACAGTGGACTGAAGATAGTCCATTAAAGGTTTTAATCCATTGAGTGAGGGTTGGAGCAGCACTGTCTAGTGCATTAATCATTGATGCAGACAAGGGTTAAATAGACCAAAGAACACTATAGAGCATTTAACAAATTTAGAATAGCAGTTTTGTACAACATAACTTGGCAGTCAATTATTTATTGAGCATCTTCGTAATGATATCATCATCAGTCATTAGCATTTGAGCTACAGTTAGGGTTTCATCATCTCACAGTTGTGTTGTCATTCTCTTGGCATAAACAGATCAGCCTAAGAATTTCTCCAAATAAAGGTACTTTTTTTGTAATTCTGTTACAACAGTCTCACTTGCTTCCTATCCTGTAGTAAGGGTTTGTCACTATTGCAGTGAGGGATTTTGGAGTAAAGGTTTTTGAAGATTGTCATTGTTGGGTTTTTCATTATCAGAATTCATTATAAGTGAGTCATTGTCCCTGATACGGGAGGCGACCAATATTTTGTAAAAGTATAGTTGTCGTAAGTGGGTGATTGTCCCTAGTACGGGAGCCCACAATAATAGTCAAACTCACTATCATTTTCAGGGTGGTTGGGTGGTGCTAGGCAGGTGGTTGAAATCACCTTCAGGTTGGAGCCTAAAAACACTTCAAGGTGGTAGGGTGGTGCTAGGACAAGTTGAAGCTTGCTAGGGTGTTGGACCATCCTTTCAGCAACTGCTGATAAAATTAGGGCATTGGAGCATCCTTCCAGTTGAAGCTCGAAAATTGAATGTTTTTCTAGAGAACTACGGAGTTGGGGCTTCCCTTTTCAGTTGGAGGCTTGGAGCTGAAGCATTTGATGTACTCACAAAATTATTAGAAAAGCGTTCAGTGGTTTTTGTCCCAGAGGGGTTTCCACCTAAAAACTTCTTGTGCATTGTTCTTTTAATGTGTTGATGCTTTATATGTTATTAATACTCTAAAAAGATTATTAAAATACTAATTGATAACAAATATTGATTCACCCCCCTATAGAAATTTCCAACATGCAAGATCCTGTTTGCAGTCATTGATGAGCTTCGTGTCCCTTGTCAGATCAAATTGTCAACGTACAACACAAGAATGAGAGGCATCCCCCCAACCACAATACAATACAAGTTAGGGTCAACTTCACTCTTGGTGAAGCCCAATCCTAGAAGATAGTTGTCTATCAGGACATACCATGCCCTCGGTGCTTGCTTGACCCCATAAAGAGCTCTCTTCAGCTTGCAAACATGTGTGCATTGTATTTGTACTAAAAGTCTTGAACCCCTCAGGCTACTCAACAGATATCTATTCCTCAACAACTCCATTAAGGAAAGCAACCTTCACATCCATTTGGTGGACCTTCCACCCCATCTACTTTGCAATCGCCAAAATGGTCCTAATGGATGAATATCGAGCCACTGGTACAAACGCCTCATCATAGTCTATTCCTTCAACCTAAGAGAAACATCTAGCCTTGTACTTCTCCACACTTCCATCAACTACATGCTTAATCTTGTACACCCAATGTGAACCAACTACTGATTTGCTAACTAGTCTTGGCACAATCTCCCAAATGTCATTCTACATGATAGAGGAATACTCCTCCACCATGGCATCTCGCCATGCCTATTGAGAAGTTGCCTCATAGAAAGAAGGCTCTGAGTCTATCACCTCAGTCATAAGTGCCATGTACCCCGTATATCTCTATGGTTGTTTACTATGTCCGAATGTGGAGTTGGGGCCTCTAACTCTCTCCTTGTTGAATTTCCATGGCATATGAGATTCTGGGTTAGTGTCTTAAAATCTCTGACATAACCAACTCAAATGCCTCAAACTTATCCTACATTGCACAACATAAAATAACACATCAATGAATCATCTAGCTCACATGACATTTTTAAACTTTTTCAACCCATATTTGTTATATTAACACACTGATAATACAACTATCTAGGGCTCCCATACCAAGGACAATAACCCTCATACATCCAATAGTACAAGAATACAACAACTAGGGCATGGTGCTTGTCGTGATGACCACCAATCTACCCTGATAAAGATACTCTAACCATCTGGCTGTTGCACGCTCTCTCAGCTCCTCTCAGTCGTACCCTGAACACACCTGCCTGGTCCTTTAGCTCCCAATTTGCAACTTCGGCCTCTATCAATGCTCCAAGTCCATCTGGCCACTAAATCTCAACAACCTGCTCTCTCATTGATCATTTGTCCGTCAACACATCAACACATTGAGACTCCTGTTGAGTTGTTCACAACTTCATTTGTGAACAATTCACAATTGCCCACTGTTGCTCATCAGCGACTTAGGGATTTCTTCCCACTATATGTTAATCCAAGTTGTCATTGATGGCAACAGGTTGAATGAATGAACACACTTGCTGAAGGTTGAAAGACTAGATGATAACATGGAAGATATCATTTGAAGTTCTCCTAATGATGCTGCTCTATGACATATTACTTCACTATTATTGAATACATGATGCTATACCTTCATGACTTTGCTAGGTACTATCATGATGACATAGATGTCCTATATGACGACACTATGATCCTATGATTGATAAGCCAAACAAAGGAGAAGCCAAGTAGTGGAAAAGGCATGCTGTCCTATTCACCTCTTGCACACAAAAATTAAAGACAGTCACAAAGAAAAATTGTTTTTTATCACCTTGGAGGCATCCTATCAACATGGGTCCTATACCAGCTTGTAGAGTATATTTTTCCCGTTCTAATGAGCCTTTACTTGCCCCGAAACTCCCAGCGGTTTGTGAGAAATTGAATTTTTAAGTTGACAAATATATATTTAATAGCTAGCCGACCTACACTCTCATACACATGTCGGCCTCACTCCAAAAGGACGTGTCCCTTCATTTCAAGTTGAATTCATATAAATAGAAGAGCCGTCTGTCACTTTTACTCACTTATTTCGGTCAAGAATACAGTGAGAAGGAACAGTAGTTCACATCTCGTGAACAGGACTATTACAGTGACAAGTCAAGGAGATCTCCACAGATCTGTACCTCTCAAATCAATAACAGTCTCGGTTCTGTGGAAGAATACCTCTAGTGCACTGCGGATTGAAGGCTCAGATTTCGAACTGTGAGATTTACAGTGGCTCGGACTACTCCAGTGTAGCTCGGACTGTGTTGTCTCAAACTGAATAAGAGCTCAGCCTGTGGTAGCTTGGACTGTGCATTAAATCTTCACTGACTGTGGAACTGGCTGCTGTGTTTCAGACTGTGCTTGTGGACTATAGTGACTATCTATCCTTCTGTAAACTGGGCAGCATTGTATCCTCAACTGTGGGAGCTGGTGTATTCTCTTGGACTAGGCGGTGTTGAAGTTCAAATTGTGGAATGTTTTGAAGACCGAAATTGTGGATGCATTGAAGATCTTGATCTTTAGTTTAAGTCTTTGGACAATAGCAGATTCCTTTACCTCAGTAAGCAGCAAACAGTGACACAAGCAGTGATGGATTGAGTGAAGCAAAGCAAGTGGACAAATGAAGTGAAGTTTACCCTGAAGATTAAAATCAACAACACAGTAAAGTGATCTCATTGATGACAGTCAAGTACATTTTGCATTCTCAGTTACAAGAAAATTAGACAGAAGGATTGGTGTCCTTGGAGTTGGTGCTCCTAAACGCAAGGTTGGTGCCTTGGAAAGATAGGGTCGAAGCCCTAGAGGTCGGAGCCTCATCAAAGTCTAAGTTGGCGCTGGGAACAGGGTGGTGCCTGTTTCATTAAAGGGTTGGTGCCCTCACTCATCCATTGTATACAATTATTTAAAAAAAAAAGGATTGAAGTTCTTATTAATCCTTAATATTATTATTATACACCTCTCTGTCTTTAATTGTGAAGAATCTAACTGGCAATAATTAACAATTGAAAAGAAATACTAATTCACCCCCCCTCAGTGTTTCCAACACTATAAACTAACAAAGGGCCAGAGGGCTGACACCTATGACTGCTAGAAGTCCTTCTCCAACAATGAACATGGGCTGATGTGATCTGCTTCCTTGACCTCCTTTCTTTGTCCTTCAAGAACTAGTCCTGAGCTCACCAATTCTGCCACTACTATCAGTCCATTACTCCTTCAATGTACTGTACTTAGGGCTCCAATCTTCACCCATCTTGAAGCTGGAAAAGTCCTTGACAAGCTGATCTAGGGCTACTTTGGGTCACCTACTCACTACCCTCCAACAACCTTAAGGCACCCAATGCATTTGTCCACCTGGACCCTTCAGATCTATCCCACTCCTCCAAGCTATCCAAGATATTTCCATTTATACAAAGACCATCAAAGAACTATGTATAAGAAAGCCAAAGAGGAGAACAACAACTAACCCAACCGTCCAAGTAGTCGACACTCTATCTGACTTACTATTAGGAAGAGAAGCCCCTGTAAAGTATGAAGACCCAGGAAATCCTATAGTTACGGTGCAAATCAATGGACAATCATTTCCAAATGCCTTAGTTGATTTGGGAGCTGCAATCAATATCCTAACAACCACCACTTGTCAAAAACTTGGCATTACATCATTAGATCCAACAACAACCTTATTGGAATTGGCTAACCGATAGGTAGTCAAGCCAGAAGGCACACTACATGATGTAATGGTATCTGTAGACTCCTGGGAATACCCTGCCGACTTCCTGATTATTAACCCCAAAAACCGGCGAGATGGACACCCTTTAATCTTAGGTAGACTTTGGCTGGCAACTGCTAATGCTTACATTGGCTGCCGACAAGGCAGCATGACTATAACTAGAGGGAGTTATGTCAAGAATTTAGCCTTATACCCTCCAGCCTATCCAAGCCTAACGATAATAAAAACAAAGAAATAGCTTGTATCATACCTCATAGAAAACATTAGATCACCATTAACCATAGAAAATGCCCTCGACTTTATAGACCAAACAAAGGATGACATCATTAACAGTTTCATTAACCAACCAAAAACCAGATCCCATTTGCAATGTCACATGATCAAGGCAGCATTTGATAATGAAGAAGAAGAAGATCCCCTAAAAGACATTCAAGATCAATCAATACCTACCACTTCTGTTTACAACAGCAAAACTATAGAAATTGAGCCAGGAAAAACTCTGAACATTAACAAAACTCTGACTGCTGAACAAGAAGAGAAGATGGTCCAACTACTGAAAAAATATAAGGGAGCTTTTGCATGGGATTACCCAGACATGAAAGGAATTGATCCCCAGTTATGTACACACCACATTTATACAGAAAAAGATGCTAAACCCATTCGCCAACCCCAACGAAGATTAAACCCTCATCTTAAGGATATTGTGAATGCTGAATTACAAAAACTTTTGGATGTAAACTTTATTTATCCAATACTGATAGCAAGTGGGTCTCTCCACTAGTAGTGGTACCAAAGAAGAATGGAAATTGGAGGATATGTGTAGACTACAGAGAACTAAACAAAGCAACCCAGAAAGACCACTTTCCCCTTCCTTTCATTGATCAGGTATTAGATACATTAGCAGGAAAGAAATTATTTTCTTTCTTAGATGGCTTCAGTGGATACAATCAGATTCAGATTGCCCTTGAAGACCAAGATAAGGCTACTTTTACCTGTCCTTGGGGAACATTTGCTTATAGAGTTTTACCCTTTGGCCTATGCAATGCCCCTGCTACATTTCAGAGGGCCATTCTTAGCATCTTTTCAGATTTAATAAATGAAGGGCTCGAAGTATATATGGATGATTTCACACCTAATGGAGATGATTTTGAGCGAGCATTAGAAACATTGGAAAAGGTGCTGCAAAGGTGTATTTCCACCAAGCTCTGCTTAAGCCATGAGAAGTGTCACATGATGATGACCGAGGGACTCAGCTTAGGTCATTATATCCCAGCAGCTGGAATACAGGGAGATCCAGCTAAAATTTAAATCATTTTGTTAATACCTACTCCTACCACACAAACAAAGGTACGTAGCTTTCTAGGATTTTCTGGTTATTATAGAAGATTCATAGAGCATTATTCTCAAATAGCTGCACCTCTATACGCACTAACAGGGAATGTTGATTTTATTTGGACAAATAAATGTGACCATGCTTTTGAGGATCTGAAAAAGCTTGTATCAACAGCCCCAATGCTAAGGGGCACCAATTGGGATTTGCCATTCCAAATTTCATCTGATGCCTCAGACACAACTATTGGAGCAGTCCTTGGGCAGGAAGAAGATAAAAAACCATATGCAATTTATTATATTAGCAAGAATCTATCTCCTGCTGAATTAAACTATACTGTGACTGAGAAAGAATTTTTAGTTGTAATACGTGTTGTAAATAAATTTAGATATTATATAACTGGGTATCCTATAGTTTTATATATAGATCACTCTGCCATAAAAATTTTAGCAAATAAACCTGTTACAAATGGTAGAGTAACAAGATGGTTAATTCTATTGCAGGAATTTGGCATCACAATAAAGGACCGACCTGGAAAAGAGAATCATGTAGCTGATTTTCTTTCACTAATGCCAAAACCAACGGACGCAGCAACGGTCGAAGATCAGTTTCCAGATGAACATTTGTTTGTTGTTACTGCCAGAACCCCATGGTATGTTGATGTTGCAAATTATTTAGCAGTAGGTAAATTACCTAAGCATCTAACGCCCAATGAACGAAAACAGATAGTACAGCGCAATACCCGATTCTCTTGGATTGGGGGCTACCTATTTCATATAAGAGCAGATATACACATCAGAAGATTCGTCCAAGAAGATGAAATGTTTGACATCCTGAAAGCATGCCACGACAGGCCATGTGGCGGACATTTCGCAGATCGCAGGACTAGTCACAAGGTTTTACAAACAGGCTATTACTGGCCTACAATTTTTAAAGATGCTAAAAAGTTTGTACAAGCCTGTGATAGTTGCCAAAGGGAGGGATGCCCTGGACAATCCGATGAAATGCCTTTGAATCCACAGTTAGTAATCGAGCCATTTGAACGTTGGGCGCTCGATTTTGTTGGTCCTATTAACCCACCATCAAATCAGAAAACATACATACTAGTTGCAACAGAGTATGTTACTAAATGGGTTGAAGCAGAGGCACTTCCAAGAGCTACAGAGGACTCTGTAATACAGTTCCTTTTCCAAATATTTGTGCGATATGGCCTCCCAAGGGACATAATTACAGATGGAGGACTGCAATTTGTAAGTAATAAAATCGCTGCAACATTAAAAAATTACCACATTCAGCACAAGATTACAACCCCATACCACCCACAGGCAAATGGCCAAGTAGAGAGCACAAAGAAGCTGATAGAAGCAATACTTACAAAAACAGTTGCATCACACAGACGTTACTGGGCTTCAAGATTGTCGGAAGCCTTGTGGGCATACCGAACAACATGGAGAAATACCACTGGGTATTCACCATATCAATTAATATTTGTAAAAGAACCCATCTTTCCAATAGAATTTGAAATTCAAACATTAAGAACAGCCTAGGAGGTGGGTTTGAATTTAAATGAGGCCTAGGTCAATAGATTACAACAAATCAACGAGTTAGATGAAATAAGGCTCTCCGCCCTCCAGCACACTGCATTAATTCAACAGCAGAGAGCAAAATGGCACGATGCCCTCATTAAAAAGCAAATCTTCCACGAAGGAGATTAGGCACTCCTATATGACTCCAGGTTTCAGGATTTCCCTGGAAAACTCCAGACACAATGGCTTGGACCTTATGAGATACAAAAAGTGCATGACAATGGCACCATTACGTTAACTACCATTGATGGATCTGGACATTCTTTCAAAGCAAACGGTCATCGAGTACGACTTTACCACAAAGCGCTTAATCGGGAATCCTTTTACCAACAATTACGGGGAGATTCTACTATGCAGATTCTTGTTGAGGAAGATAACTCCTCCTCAGCATTCATTCACTGAACAATTCCTTTATTTCTGAAATTTGTACATAAGATTTTCTTTTAATTTTGCTTGTATGAACTGTTTTTTGTACAGATTTTATTTTTCGTGTTGTTCTTCTTAAGGAACAGTTGTTGTTCCTCTTAAGGAACATCAGTCGTTCCTCTTAACAAGGAACAGCAATCTTGTGTGTCTTTATTTTTCGTGTTGTTCCTCTTAAGGAACAGTTGTTGTTCCTCTTAAGGAACAGCAGTCGTTTCTTTTAAGGAACAGCATGTCTGCGTGTTCATCTTTTTGCTGTTCCTTTTTAAAAGGAACAGCATTTCCACCGATTGTTTTTGCTGTTCCTTTTTAAAATGAACAACATTTCCACCGATTGTTTTTGTTGTTCTTTTTAAAAAGGAACGGCATTTCCGCTAATTGTTTTTGTTGTTCCTTTTAAAAGAAACAACATTTCCGCCGATTGTTTTTGCTGTTCCTTTTAAAAGGAACAACATTTCCGCCGATTGTCTTTGTTGTTCCCTTTAAAAGGAACAGCCCCTTCGCCATTATTTTTCACTTTCTGTTGTACCTTCTAAGGAATAGCAGTTTTGATTTGGAGTGTTTTTTTACGCTGTTCTGCCAAAAGATCAGCATTTCTTGTTTGTTTTATCTGTTGTTCCGCTTAAGGAACAGATGTTGTTCCTCCTAAAGGAACAGCAGCTTGTGTGTTTTTATCTTTTTGTTGTCTTAAAGGAATCGCAGTTTTGCGTGCAGATGTTCTTTTTGTTGTTCCTCTTAAGGAACAGCAGCTGTTCCGTCTAAGGAACAGCACTTTTTGAGTGCATTTTTCTTTTTTTTAGAACAACATTTTGAGAATTTTTGTGAATTCTTCATGATCCTTTTAAGGCAAATATACAAATTTATGCAAGGACAAAAAAATTAGAGGTCACTGGAATCAGCATATCAAGGAGAAATTGTAATCTTTACTGAAATTGTTGTGTATTGATAAGAAAAAAAGGAAAGGACACAACTATCTATATCACTTCGCTGTCTTTATTTTCACTAAAACTAATCTTCCCTAATCCTCATAATTCTCTTTGACTTTTATTATTGAATAAGAATAAGGGCATATTTTCCTCTATTGAGATGTTCAGACTTCTTCCACCATCCCTACTCTTAAGGAGTGCTGAGCTATCCTTTATACATAAATAGGCAAGTGCTATATAAAAGAAAAATAAAAGAAAAAAATATATCTATATGATTACTAACAATTCTATGATATGTCAGATGGAGGATAGGGGGTCTCATCAAGAGCCAGCCTACCATGATCATAAGGAAGCAGTGAAGTGGTATTCCGATTATGGCCACCACACCAGGGATATGATCCAATGGGCAACTCAGAAAAATAAAAACTCCTTAGAACAGGAGGTCTCATCACGAGTCGGCCTGCCCACCTTTCACTCCTTCCTGGTGAATGGCATTGTGATTCATCTAGTTCCCAAGCCAGCACAATGGCCTCCATCATGACATCACAAAGCACTTTCCTAAGAATATATAAAGGATTATGGTTCCAAGAGTGAAAAAGCAACTTTGTCAAGGTTATAGACACCTGTGGGCAATAGAGCTCTGTTGATGGTATTGGAGTCATATTTTTCACAAATCAATAGCAATTATAAACCCTTTTCTTATATCTTTATCTTAATTTCAAATGAGATTATGCTCCTAAACCCCTTTGTTGAATCTCTTATACATGAAATATTGTTTATAAATCAGTCATAATGGTTTAAGTGGATAATGACCGCATAAGCACTTTTATTTATGTTAGCTGTCATTTTCCCTATTTGCGAATCATTACATAGCATTTTCATATCTATTCACGATTTCATAATATGTCTCGATTTCAGTAATTCGATAAAAATTTTATCATGTCATGAATATGTACGACTGCTGTCCAGTACGCTACTCCTCCATTTGCCGGTCGAGGGCGACCTATCATCTTTTAGGGGGGCGCAGGTGACTTTCAAAATACGCCTGCATATGGGTCAATTCCCTATTTTCATCAGATCCCGGAAATAGCAAGTTTAACAATGTTTTCTGATATGCACGGGGCACTGTTCCATTGCCATTTCTGTGTATTATTGTGAAACATTAATAGTGTGCAGGGCTTAGACAAAATGGGAGGGCGAGAAGTACGTAGTGAACCTCAAGTACTAACAGTTTCCGACGCTGCACGAGAAATTTTGGAGAGAGCAGGGTGGATTACCTACCTTACACGACTGCAGCAAAACCATGAAACTGTGGCCATCGAATTTTTGCAGAACTTGCAAGAGGACCATTCCATAGTAAGAGGAAGGCAAATAACAGTGACAGATGAAGTAATTGCTGAGGTGTCCGGTCTACCAGCAGTTGGACCCGTATGGACCCATAAAAAATTGAGACTTCAAGAGGCCATGAACATCTTTCGAGATGAAGGACAAACCCTAACCGTCAAAGGAAAAGGGGTCCAGCCGGCAACTCTGGGGGAACCATGGGCAGAACTGGCTAGAGTAGTGCAAAGCTACATTACATGCGACGGAAGAAAGGATGTGGTAAGACCACGCCACCTCAAATTATTAGCAGTACTAAAACAGAAATGTGTTGTGAATTTGCCTACATATTTAAATTTTTTACTGCATGACGCTGCTTGGAGCATAAGGAAATCCAGTCACACAAGGATGGTAGTAAGCCACCATTGTTTAATTCGATTAATAGTTAGTTACAGTCTTGCTCAGCAGCAGACTAGTTGGGAAGAATTGTTATTTTCAATAGACGAGGGAACAGCTACCTGCCCTTAAACGAAAAAGAATCACGAGCACAACAAACAGACCTCTAAAACGCAGACAGTCCTCCAGATTAAGAAGAAGCAGGGGAATGTTGGGAAACCTCCAGAGTAGCAGTAGCCAACCCTTAGAATTACCTAGTTCTGGAGATGAGCAACCCTCGCAACTGGAAGGGGGAGAAAATCAGGAAGAGGAAGAAACTAACCGAACCAGTGAAGAAGAAAGAGAGGAATCGGAACCTCCCGTAACCTCCAGCGCAAGTCCACCACAGAGTCCATTGCAAGAGGACGAATTGGCCCAAATTTTGGCCAATATGTGTGAGTATATGCAACCCCAGAGTCCGCTCAACCTCAATATTGAGGCAAAGCAATCACAGGAACATTCTGTCCACAGCAAGGATACATCCGAGGAAATGCATAATGATGAGGCAAAAGCAGAAGCCCCTCAGGAAATAGCAGATCAAACTAGGGTTTCCTCCCCTGAGGAATCTAGTTAGGATAACGCGAACACTGAAGAAGAGTTCCAAACAGAGAATGTGGAAACAAGCCAGGACAAGGGCACAGTCCCTGAAGAACAAAACCCCGCTGAGCAGCCAAGTCCAGAAAAGGAAACAGTTGTTCCTCCCAAGAAAAAAAAGAACAAGACAAATGAAATTAAGTGGCTGTGGAAGGAACAGCAAAAGCTGCTAAAATTAGTAAAACAACTCAGACAAAAGATAAGGGTTCTGAAAAAGGGGAAAATCTCTAAAAGAACCCCGAAAACGGGGGATGCAACCATCCAAATGGAACCCCATAATACAAGGGCCATGGAGACTCAAACTGAGCCCATATTCATTCAAGATAGCAAGGAACAGCAGGCAGTTGTTACAGACGCAGTTGCCTAAACCGAAAATGTACAAGTCTGTAATAAAGATGTTCAGACCGAGGTACTGTCCTCTAGCAGTATGGCCAACCAGACATTTTGCAATAAAGAGACACAAATTGTAGGAACTCGATATTGTAATAAGAAAACCCAGGTAGATCTTCAACCCAAAAATGTTTTGATAAACGACCCTGGTATAGCAAAACTCCGAGAGGATCTGGCACAGGCTCAGCGGGCTACAGAAAACCTCGAAGAAGAGATTGTTCCTAGGAAGAAATACCAAGAGTTATAGCAGCAATTAAGGGACATCAATGCATTAGAGACAGAAGCCTTCGATAAATGTCGAAAGGCAGAAGAAAAAATTGAAGAGGTAAGGAATAGACTACAAACAGTTAGGAATCAAATGGATACTCTTTGTTCTCTATATACAGATGGTCTAGCATGTAGGTCCCCTGCCAAAAATTATGCTTTGTTTTTGTTAGAAAGATATTTGCAGTTAAAAATTAAAGTTGTTAAGGCAGGAAAACCTATAGAATTAAAAACTGTAGATGATTTTATAAACTGCTACAAACTCTATGGAGTAAAAGTTCAGCACCTACTCTGTGAATTTTATTTGCACAATTTTATATTGGAAGAGGAAACGAAGATAAATGCCAGTCCTTTTGTGGGTGATGTCCAATATCAAGCATTCATTTCATTTATTGTTAACCAGTTAAAATGGCTCAAGGCCTATAACACTTTTCAGAGATAAGAAAATGGGTTAGACCTTTGGGTTAGGGGTGAACCGAGACACCCATTACAATTATGGGCTAGGCAAAAAAGCTTAATGACAAAGGAGGCTGTGATCCCAACATTGGGACCCATCCACAAAGCAATCGTCCTGGATGGGGTAGAATATTTTCTGTCCATCAGAGACCAGGTCGTAGTAGCAGCTAAACTCCGATGGAAGATTTCCAATCGAAATATTCAAGACAGAGAGCCATTCAATTATAAAAAATTTGAGTTAGCTGCCGACCACCTGGTTATCCATAGTAACCTCATCTTGAGGGAAGGCCCTTATTGGTTAGGTTGTAGATTTCGAAGCCCTATTATCTGGTATCCTGCAGCAGACTATAAGGCCAAATATGAATTACCTGAAGGACAGACAGGGCATATTTTTGAAGTTTTAGCTACAAATCATGGTTTTAGACCACCTAATGAAAAACCCTCTCCAGCCTATTCTCTAACTGCTTTACATGTAAACTATGGTTTTCATGAGGACATGAAAAAGGGTAAGCAGGGGGGTGTGTTGAGCATTGGAAACGATATGAATTTGCCATGTATTTCTTTATCTTTTTCCTTTAATCATAACTCCTTTATATTCTAGAATGGTAATATATTGAAGAATTATAATAGAATTAAGGAGATTAGTGATTGTTGCAAATTGATTAAAGATTGTCTTTTCTTATATGCAGAAAATAGATTAAGTGGGAAGCCACCATTCGGGAGAAAAAGAAAAAGCAGAAATAAATGTTGTCCCTTCAGCAAAAGGCCATATCCAAACAAGAAGGTCAAGATCGGAGCGCACAGTCAAAGAAAAGAAAGGAACAGCGCGGCATCAGCGCAAGAAGACAAAACGATAACTGAAGATAGAAGATAGAGCGAATCCCTCAGGATCTCTCGATCCTGAAGGATCGTTGCTCAAAGCTTATCTGTATTTCTTGTTTCGTCCGCTGGCTGTTATAAAAGGGCAGCGCTTGTAGAAATCAAAAGATGTATTATGATTATTCAGATTTCCTGTTGTATTTTCACGATTTTTCATCGACTCTCGTTGGTTAAAACAGAGTGTGATTGCTTGTAAACTCTGTTACATAATGATTAATATATAATCCGGTTGTCGTTCCATTATTTGATACTGGAGTAGTTCGGCGGTACTTCACTAGCAGCTAAGGGCCCGGCCCTGGTGGATCCACTTGCTATCTGTACCATTACTTTCCAATTCCAATCATCTGATGGTTTGCTTTAGTTCTCATTTCCTTTAGTCGCATTGCTTCACAGTTTCCATGTTGTATAGCTTATTGTTTCAATGTTTTATGAAATCGGTTTGTTCAATCAGTTGTGAGTGAATTGTGTTGCTATTCCTTTCCAACATAACAAGATTATTTATTCCTCTGTAACTTGTATTGTTATGCTTCTCAGATATAAAGCTTCGCTATTCAGAATTTGTTGTTCATTTCCATTAAATAGCTTTGCTGTTCATTTCTGATAACTAGTTTTACTGTTTATTCCTTTCCTGTAAGTATTTGGTTTGCTTTAGAATGTTATTGCAGAGAGCGTGTTTATTCTATTTCCATTAGCAGCATTATTGATTTAACTCAGTTACCATTTCCAATTAGTTTCTTTATTGTGGAGTGTAAGATCATCAACTATAAAGGACATTGGCTATTACTGTCTAAGTTCTCAAATTGAGGATCTTGTTTATGCTTGATTTCATTTACATCAGTTGACAGAGGAAAGAGTTATTACTACTGCATCCTTGACTGATGATTGTCGAGTGAGTGATTGGATTTTAGAGCATTAAGTTTCATGTCATTGCAATTAGATTTCATTTTCAAGCATCCATTTACTCTTGTATTTGAAACACTGTACTGCAAATTGGAGAGAATTACTCTTAGATTAAACTGCCGCCTCAGACTAAGTACACTCTTGAGATAAAAAGTTGTACCTGGATTGATAATTTAAGTAGGATAAATAGGAGTTAAAAAGACACCTTTTATACCTCAACACCTGTTACCACTCAAACTAGCAAAGGACCTAAAAGGGATTCCTAAGAGGGCAACTGCTAGGTCAAGGGTAGCAATGGAGACTTAGCCCACTATCACCACAGCTAAGGCTCCCTGCTCTTTACGAATTTTCACCGATGGGAGGAGACCTGGTAGTTAGGAATGTCACTTATAAGGTATAGATCAATGAATAGGTGTGAAGTGACCTTAGAAACCCTTTCCCTAGGATAGAATGAAGAGTGGGACATGTTTGCCTTTTAAGCAAGGGACTTGATCTTCTAGGGAGAGAGGATGAGGATTGCAGGGTTGAGGTAGAGGAATAAGGCCTATAAAGGGGGTTCTCAATCTCTAAAATCCTTTGGGAACTTGGATTCCCGAGTAGTCCTTGATAAATCAGCTTTGATGAAGAATGGGACCACACGAGGCCAAGTCGACCCAACCCAAGTTAGGGGATGGATTTCGGCAACCAATGATGTTTTTAACCTGACCAAGGTGAGGGGAAAGGATCAAACAAGAATTCTCTGCCAAAGATGTCAAATTGATCCTGCTAGGTTCTAGCCTTGGGAACACCAAGGTAAAACTTGATCCTAGAACTAGGGCTTGGGGAACCCAGAGATTCCACCGTTGGATTTGCTTCAAATTCGGAGGAGAGTAAGGGGACTCACCAGTGCAATTGTATCTAGGAGATCGAAGTTTTCCTATGGCTTGTTTCCCGGGAAATTGATGCCCTAGGTGACCTAATTGGGCTAGACCTAGGAAAAAAAGGGAAAAAAGCTGAAAAAGAGGATTAAAATGATCACCCTTTTCGAGGGACCAATGCCTAATTCACTTCAGTATATGGAGTCAAGGATAATAATGAAGAAGGATTTAGTTTCTTGTTCAAGGAGGCTCCAAAAGTCAACTTCGTCCAATGTTAGAGGATAGAGAAGAAAAGTGACTTTCAAGCATTTATACTTCATACAAATGGTGCAATCTTATCAAGATAACATGATCTCTAGGACATTTCATTCATCTAACAATGGCCCATACATATAATAAGCTAAATAGACACAAAATTCCACATTTCATTCAGGCAGTAATTAGCCCTAATTATAGCGTAGTTCAAATGCATGCAGCAACAAGAAAAATAGCATTAAATTTGCACTTACAATGTTAGAGAGTATATCCAACTAGTATCACATTTGCACATAAGAAGCTCCAAGATAGAAATAGCCCAAATCCATACATCAAAATTCATCTATCATCCATCATCCAAAAATAATCCTCCAAGGAAAAATGTGAAGTTCTCTAAAGATAGAGAGATCCCAAGTCAAGTGATGATACAAATGAATACAACTAACTCCTATTTATACACCAATTAGGAGTTTGATTTAGCTAATGGGCCTACATTAGCCCCTAAACATAAAATAATTGCAAATAACCTAAATTTTGGTGACAAGCCCACCAAACTAGCTCATAAATGAAATAATAAGCCTCTCAGGAGGTCTAATAATAATCCAGGCACGTCGCAGGGCCCCCCAAGAGGCCTGATGAGGTCCATATGTGCCATAATGATGAATAAAATCCTCAAAAGGTGATGGACAAGGGGGTGGCCCCTTATTCTCCAAGTAGTAGACCTGTGGTGCTCCCAGTGGATGTGGGGGCACTAATGACCCCATGGGTCTCCATATTAGTCGAAGATGCTTGTAGATCAACTGTAAGGGCTCAAATGATGGAATGAACACTGCCATGTCATCGTACAAGTCCTGGGACACCTTCTAAGTGTGTGGTGCTCATGTGGGGCCAGCTGGACATAGTGTACCAAGTGCATCATCCTCGTCCCAAAGGTGGATCTCTAGTAATCTATGGACATTGGTGGAGATCCATGGAGTATTGTCAGTTGCTGTGGAGGCCCATGGCTCTCTACACACACCATATATGTGCCAATGTAGCCCTCTGGGAGATTAGGACCCTATATAGGGAGACTAAACCCAAATGGACACCATCTGCAATCCTGCATAAGATCCAATGTGTGCCCTAGCCTTTTAGTACAAGTCATTAGAGTAATCATGTAAAGGAGCTTACAAACCGTGGACAAAAAGAGGGCCCTTCATAATGGCATGCCCTTCCGTAGTGGGCTTTGGTATGTGCTAGTGTCTCCAAGCTCCAAAGGCGGTTAGCCAAGTACATTCCTTAAATGGTGTGCCCCAGGGGGTATGTCCAAGGTACATCCCTTAAATGGTGGTGGCATGTGACAAAGAAGTCAAATGGAGTAGGGAATGAGAGGGGCAATCCTAGGGCACAGATTGGGACACAAGGGCAGCTAGAGAAAGGGAAGCCCACACCTGGGTGTATAATGTGTAGGAAGGAGAAATCGTGGTACATGAGGTGCCCCGGCCTTGATTTTTCCACCCTTATTAATATGCCTTTTGCCTTTTATAAATTTTCTTCAAATAACTGCTGAGGGCTCAAAGGACAAGAGCATGATGTGTAAGATATAGCAGTGATTACCCCCTTTTAGGTAGGGCAGTTCATTTCCCTCCAGGGGTTGGGACAATCATGGGTTCCTGAATGATGAAGGAGGCTCATATAGGGCCTATGGAACTATGGCGATGACCATGGGTATGGGGTAGAGCTCATGCATTGGCTTTTTCCCACGTGCTAATTATATTCGTCACGACCATCTTTTGCATTTTGTGGTACAATTTCCTGTTGAATGTAGCCATTTATGCTTTTACTTTTTATTTTACTTGCTTCAACCTCTCGGGCATCGTTTCAAGCCTCGCCCAAGGTGGGGACAAGGAGATAGGGAGGTCAACCCTATGTGGACCTAGAGAGGCAATGTGGACCCAGGTGGCACAAATGATGAATGTGGGTATAGTGAGTGGAAAGGGAGTAATATATGCGGATAGAGGAGCGGGACACGCAACCAAAGTCGGGGTTTCCCAAGTAGTACCACCCTAGAACCAAATGGTCAATAAAGGAGATCCCACAAGACTAAGATCCAAGGGTAACATCCAAAAGAGATCAAGGGGACAGGAGCACAAACTAAGCCCCCATTTTTCGCCAAATCCCCCCATCAATGCATGCCGAGAAGTGTCCATGATAAGTAAACCCAATACTCCATTACCAAA
Source organism: Pinus albicaulis (assembly GCA_034641835.2). NCBI lineage: Eukaryota > Viridiplantae > Streptophyta > Pinopsida > Pinales > Pinaceae > Pinus > Pinus albicaulis. The sequence continues at coordinate 1,819,228,946 of CM076580.1, forward strand.
TGACAAGACATACCTTTAGATTCGGGAGGCCCACCTTCAAACATACGATCAATACAGATGGGTGAGGGACCACATCGTTGGCTCAGGTGTCAGAGAAATGGCACAATCAGCTACTTGAGGACTACAAGGGGTTGTTGGTTGCCGGCTGAGGTCCATCATGGAGAAAAATTTCTCCTAGTGATATTACCCACGAAGTGGTGGGTAACACTCCCCACCATTGTCTTCCCTCAGCGCCTTGATCTTTTTACCAGTCTAGTTTCCAAGCTTTTGAAATCCACAAACTTCAAGAAGACCTGATCTTTCTTCTTCATCAAGAAGATCCACTTCTTTCTCGAATGGTCATCAATGAAGGGTGACAATATCTATATCCCATAAGCGATGTAGAGGACAATTGTCCACAGACATCCGAATGTACCAGCTCCAAAATACTCTTGGCCTTGTTGTCTTGGTTGGGGAAGGATGTCTTGGCATATTTTCCAAGTGTGCAGCCCTTGCACACATCATGCTAATCTACATTACACTATGGCAACCCTGTGGCAATCTCTCTCAAGATCTTCAGTGCTCCATGGTGTAAGTGACCCATATGCCTATGCCATAGCTCTCCTAGGTTACGGCTCTGCTCACTAACTCCTCTGCTGCTCAAGGCTGCAGTTGTCTCAAACTATAGCCTATAGAGGTTCTTTACCCTAACTCCAATTTTTTTAGCTACTACAAAGTTGAAACGTTTGATAAAGGCTTTTCCTTTGCTAAAGATAACCTCATAACCCTTGTTCTTCAAGGTTGAGATTGAAACAAGGTTTTTCTTCAACCCTGGGACGTAGATGCCATCTATAAGGTAGAGAGGATTCCCAGACTCCCTCTCAAACTTGAAAGTACCCACGCCCTTAGCTAGATACCTACCATCATCTCCCATCTCTATGTGAAATTTCATGTAGGATCTGTCAATTGGCTAAAATATCACTTGTTCCTGGTCATATGCCAAGATGCTCCACTATCAATATACCATATGCTACTGCCCACTTAGAGCAAGATCTGCATCATATCTTCCTGTCAAATCCTAGTTCATCTTCAGAGTCACTTAGGGATCAGCAATCAACACTCTTTTTCGTCAAACACCAAGGAGCAGCGAAACTATCTTACTTTTTGTTTGATGATGAGAAGAAACCCTTACTTCTTTGATATGTGTTATTGATCAGCTACTCTGAAGATTTAATTAATTTGTCCTTCCATCAAGGTTATATCTCCGATTCATTTGGTTGAGATAACTTCTTATAATAGACTTTAAAAATAGCTTGGGTACAATCTCAAATACTTCAGCTACTCCCAATATAATGAGAAGATTTAGCACAACAATCTCTTTCACAAATGACTGTCAAACAAACCTCTGATTCTGATTGCACATACTTCAACAACTCTCTGCTTCTTATGATGATCTTTATTCTATGCTAATAGAGTTGGCCAAGCAAAGAGCCTTAATCATCCTTTTGAAAGACAAACTGAAAACCCTTAGACAAAACCCTAACAAGGGCAAGAGTCTTAAATAATCCACATGAAAAAAAATCGTCAGATTGCAATGATGTCTTCAGTCAATAGGTTTAACCAAACTACATCTTTTACTTCAACAAGTTCAAGAAAATATGACCTTAAGATGCCTTAGCAAATCTCCTTAGTACTTTGACCTTCCTTTAGATCTATGAAATATGTATGCAACTTCAGCTCGGATTAGGGCTTAGAAGGGTCTACTTGCTTTACCACAGTTCTGCAGCAATTAGTCCACAAGGAGCCTCAGGGGACAGACATCAAAACGAGTCCTACACAGACCTCAGAACCCTTTGCTAGTGCAATCGGAACTTGTGTTCTTAAGGTTGAAATAAATTTCAGGAGGCATGTATGAAGTGGTCCAAGATGCCTTAGAATAGTTCCACAAATGTCAAGTAAAAACCCGTCTCAACAGTGTGAAATAGATCACGAATAGCAGTGTTTATCTGGTGAAGAAACTTCAGTAAAGATGAAAGATTTAGCCCCAAAAATTTGGCAATCAATTCCAGATATGACCCTTAATCTTGTTGATTTCTGGTAGCATGGGATGTGCTCTAAGTCTCAAATTTTGCAGGGAGACTTAGCCACATGTATTCCAAAGAACCAAGAAAGCGTTTTGGGAAATTACACCTGGATTGTCTTTTATAAAAATAATTAATTATTTTTAATGGGACCCTAATTCTAAACTTGCGAAATTAAAATAATTAAAGGGTATTAATAAAACACGATGTGAATCTTCTAGAAAAAGGCGAAGATCAAGTTAAGTTAATCTTAGTCGTTGATTAACGATTTAATCTCGGTCATTGAAGTCTCAATGAGAAGATTATAAGGATTTGATGGGGCATTTGGAAAATACACCAGGCAGATACTCAGTTGCCCAAGAAGATCGATTTTCTCACTGGTTGAAGTTCGACAAGAGAAAATCGAATCAGAGGAAGAGTTGCAGGTTGGAGAGAGAGGGCATCAACAAGAGCTGAGAGTACAAGATCAGACGGGAGGAGGCAGCACAGAGGAGGGACAATGGAGAGGCAATGATGTGTTGAGATTTTGGGTAGCATCGGATATGCTCTAGCTCCGAAACTTTGAGGAGGGGCTAGAACACATGAGATCTCCAAGACCCAGAAATCCTTTGGAGAAATTCCACCTGGAGCCTAAGTTATTCCAAAAATTAATTATTTTAATGGAGACCCTAAGTCTAACTTAGGAAAATTAAATAATTAAAGGGAATTAATTTAAACATGTGGGTGAGAATGTTCTAAGTAACATGGATAAAGTCTTTCTAATCTTAGTTGTTGATTAGAGATTAGATCGCGGTCGTTGATTTTTCAACGAGAAAAGTATTAAAGGAAGGTTTGGGGTCAGTTGGAGAACACACACAGAGCAGTAGCACTTTAGCCAAGTCGAAATTCTAGGGCGTGGTTTGCTGAGAATTTTCAACTGAGCTTCTAGTGTCGGTGAGGGGCAGATTGGCAAGGGATATTCAGATCCGAGGCCGAGAATACATAGGCAAAGAAGCAGATCTGTACCAAGCAGCGCAGAGACCCAACAGGAGGGACGCAACCCAACCAGGCTCATGCGGAGGCAGCGCAGAGGCTAATGCAGGCCCTTCAAGGTGACACAAAGACAGCGCTAAGCCTAGAAGGGTGACGCAGGAGCAACCTGTGTTGCGCAGAGGCTCTAGCAGCTACATAGAGTTGACGCAGTGTCAGGAGAGACAGCGCTGGGGTTTCCAGTGGGCCAGAAAGGGCTCGTATTCAGAATTCTTCAAAAGGTGTGAAGCCTCAGCAGAATCAGCCATATTTTCTGTCTCCAAGTGATAGAGGTACATTTGTCGTGATTTCTCTGTTGGGCAAACCACTGTTGGTGCCCTTGATTGTATTCAGATATTTTGCTTAATAAACAAACCCTCTAAGAGATGTTGCACCGGTTTTCTCGCATTGGGCTTTCCAGGGACATTGTCCAAAAAATATTGCGTACTTTGTCATATGTGTGTTATGCTTCAGTAAATGATTTGTATGTATGTGTAGGCTACAGTAGTGTTTACTTGATATTTTTGCTGAATAATTAGAAAAATAATTTGTTAATTTAACAGAACAAACAGAAGAAATAAATCAGAAAAACTGCAGTAGGGTTTCTGTAACTTAGGTTCAGAAATTTTCACATGATGCAATGGCAGGGATAGCACAGAGGCTGTGATGTTGGCACTGCGCAGTCACAGCGAAAAGGCTGACACAATGAGACACAGAGAAGGTACAAGGCCTCTCCAAGGTCAGAATTTCACTGTGGTTCAAGTGAGAAAATTGTTTATAAATTTCTCACAAATATTCCTCTTCTATTCTACTAGTTATTTTTGTACAAGAGATTTTGCTGAAGAATAATAAAGAAACCCTCATCTGCTGCACTGGTTTTCCCACATTGGGTTTTTCCGAGGACAATTGTCCAAAAATAACTGTGTTAATGTGTTTATACTTGTGCTAGTATTTTTCCTTGCATTTACTTTACGCAAAATTCTTATTGTGAAGACTACAGTGTTTTTATTTCGATATTTACCGTAGCACATGATAAATAATGTGTTCAGTTAAACAAACAGCAGAAATCTAATCAGTTGCTGCAGTAGGATTCTAGATAGCAGAATTTTCACATGGTATCAAAGCAAAGAAAACAGATCCAGAAGAGCCAGTGTCGAACAAAAGAGGGAGATCAGGAGACTGCACAGGCAAAGAATCGGATTCCAATAAAGGATTGCGCAGTCCAGTCTAACAAGAAAAATTTTCGTAGAAAATCTCTCTCTTAGTGAGTCAACAAAGACAAATTTTCGAATTGAAATTTTCCAATGACAGAGGGAGTTCCGCAGCAGGTTTAGTGCAGAGCAGTCTTCAGGAGGGACACAATTTTTGCTAGACCGCAAAAGCGTCAGAAATCGAAGGAAAAATAGCACAGATAAGTATGGAAAATTTAGATATCTCTGAATTATATTCCAGATTGGAAGAAGACTTCACATATTTGTCACGTTCAGTAGTATCTGCAGGTGTTTGGAACATTGATAGTGGGGCTTCAGCTCACATGACTGGAGTACGAGAATATTTCTCAAGCTATCAAGAAGAGCAGATGCAATTCTAGATCATTATGGGAAATAGAACAAAATGCACTCCAACAGGGAGAGGCACCATAGCATTTCAGACAAAGGCAGGAACCAGCATCAGAGCCACTAATGTGTTGCATGTGCCAGGGCTAGGAATGAATATGATTTCAGTGTCCCAGTTACATGACAAGGGATACGATGTATACTTCATTGGAAAGAAGGTATACGTCAAATATCCGAGCTAGAAGAAGAAGAGGCAAATTAGAGCTCGAAGCAATAGACTACAAAGATTGCAGCTTGAGTCTCCAATGGCTCTGATAGGCAGCAATTTTGATGGCGAAAGAAATCTGAATGAACTATAGCATAGGCGAATGGCACATTTGCACCATGGAGCACTAAGGATGCTCAGAGAGACTGTCATTGGAGTACCAGTCCTCAGTACGGAGCATGATGACGTATGTCGAGGATGCGTACTAGGGAAGTACACTAAGGCAGCTTTTCCCATAAGTGATAACCAAGCAGAAGGCGTATTAGGATTGATACACTCATACATTTGTGGCCCAATGTCCACTATAGCTCTCAACGGTGCCGAATACTTTGTCACCTTCACTGATGATTACTCCAAAAAAACCTAGATCTACTTCCTAAATACCAAGGATGAGGTCTTTAATCGGTTCAGAGAGTTGAAAGTTCTCATAGAGAACATGATGGGAAGAAAGTAAAGGTATTGTGCTCAAACAACGGTGGAGAATATACGGACAAAGACTTCACAGATTTCTGCGCAAACGAGCAGCAAGAGAGAGTGGACAACTCCATACAATCCACAGCAGAATGGTGTTGCAGAGCGGAAGAACAGAACCATTGTTGGGGTAGCAAAAGCTATGTTATATGACCTAGACCTGCCTAGATTCTTATGGGCAGAGGTATGCAACACAGCGTTGTATATTCAGAATAGAACTCCTCACAGAGCATTGGGGAAGAAAACGCATGAAGGAGTTTTCACAGGGAGGATGCCAGAAGTGAATCACCTAGGGATATTCGGAAGTCTGGCATATTGTCACGTATCAAATGAGAAGCGTAGTAAACTGGATCAGACTGCAAAAAAGGGGTATCTCGTAGGATATAGCGAGACCTCAAAAGCATACAGAATCTACATTCCTACTAGCAGGAAAATTGTAGTAAGGCAAGTTGCTAAGTTCATGGAAGATGGAGCTTTCAAGAAATCTCATGAGATGTCAGCAGAGGACATGATGGGGCATTTGGAAAATACATCAGCCAGATACTCAATTACCCAAGAAGATCGATTTTCTCACTGGCTGAAGTTCAGCAAGAGAAAATCGAATTAGAGGGAGTTGCAGGTTGGAGAGAGAGGGCATCAGCAAGAGCTGAGAGTACAGGATCAGACCGGAGGAGGCAACGCAGAGGCAGTGACGCAGTGGCAGGGGCAGCGTAGAGGCTATGACGTTGGGACTGTCCAGTCACAATGCAAAGGCTGACGCAGTGAGACGCAGTGAGACGCAGAGAAGGTACAGGGCCTCTCTAGGGTCAGAATTTCACTGTGGTGCAAGTGAGAAAATTGTTTGTAAATTTCTCACAAATATTCCTCTTCTATTCTGCCGGTTGTTTTTGTAAAAGAGATTTTGCAAAAGAATAATAAAGAAACCCTCATTTGCTGCATCAGTTTTCCCACATTGGGTTTTTTCACAATTGTCCAAAAATAATTGTGTTAATGTGTTTATACTTTTGCTAGTATTTTTCCTTAATAATTTGTTCAATTAAACAAATAGAATATATCTAATCAGTTGTTGCAATAGGATTCCGGATAGCGGACTTTTCACAAATACGTCCACCACAAAAGACTAATCTTACTTCTATATAAACTCGGAATAGATCTCAAAATCATCAACAAAGTCTCCTCAATCTTCGACGAATTTCCTCAGAAAATACTCTCGGATCCACCTCAGAATATAGTGAAGAATGTTGAGATTTTGGGGTGTTGGGGTAGCATCGGATGTGCTCTAGCTCCCAAACTTTGTGGAGGGACTAGAGTACATAAGATCTGCAAGAAACTGAAAGAGTTTTAAAAAATTCAATCATGTTTAAGAGATATTTAATTAATTAATCTTTTTAATTAAGGACCCTAGGTCTAACTTAGGAAAATTAAAATATATCTAATATAATGCACTGAGGAAAACTCCTCGATACTTAAAATTAAAAGATTAAAGGTAATTAAATTAAACATGTGATGAGAATGACTTAAGTGACGCGGATCAAGCATCTTCTAATCTTAGCCGTCGATTCAAGATTAGATCACGGTCGTTGAAGTTTCAACGAGAAAAGTATAAGAAGAGGCCTTGGGGTCAGTTGGAGAACACACACACTGGCAGAGCATTGAAGCTAAGCTGGAATTCTAGGGCGTGTTTTGCTAAGAATTTCATAAGTGTTTCAACTGCAACAAGGGGTAGTATTGGCGAGCGGGATGGTGTAGTCCCAGGCCAAGAGTACAACGAGGGTAGAGAAGCAGCAGACCGAGGCAGCGAAGAGGTAGCAGCTACGCAGCTCAACCAAGAGCCCAGCAGCAGCAGCGCAAAGGCATCAGGAGGTACGCAGGGCTGACGCAGGCCCAGAAAGAGCAGAACAGAGGTAGCAGGAGGTAGCAGGGTTGACGCAGGCCCAGCCAGGGCAACGTAGGGGCAGGGTAACCCAGTCTAGGGTGACACAGGCCCTTCCTGAGCAACGCAGAGGCTGACGCAGAGGGCTTCAGAGCAGCGCTAGGGTTTCTAGAGGCCGAAAAATGCTGAGTTTTGTAAATCCCATTTGAGGGTGTGAATCTGTCAAATTTTCTGTCTCCAGAACAGAGGTATAGTTGCATATTTATTTCTCTGTCGAGTTAACCAGTTTGGTGCCCAGATCTGTTGTACTTAGAATCTGCTTAAAAATAAAAACCCTCTAGAAGCTAGAAGCACCGATTTCCCACATTGGGTTTTTCCGGGGACAGTGGTCTAGAAAATCCTTGTGTGTCACTTTGTCATTGAGCATGTTATTCAGTTTAGATTTGTATGTGTAGGTTGTTAATATATTTACTTCGATGTTAATGCTGAATATTTCAGATTAATAAGTCACGTTAGTAGGAGAAGTAAATCAAGAACTTAGTACTAGGGTTTTGTTTAAGTATATTCAGAATTTTTCACATGGTATCAGAGCGATTGCAGATCTAGCTAAATCTCCAGCAAGAAGGCTAAAGACTATGTGCTGCAAAAAGCAGCAGCAACAGTAGATAATCTGAAAAGGACAGCGAAGCAGCAGGAGGACGCAGAGGTAGCTAGGTCCACGCAGGGGCTAACGCAGTCCCAGCTTGGTGACGTAGAGACAGCGCAGAGTCTTCCAAAGGGCTGCAGGAGCAGCCTGTGTTGCGCAGTTGCTGCGCTGAGCCAGTTTGCTCACGCAGAAGCCAGCCAGGGAGATGCAGTTCAAAACCTGATTTTTATGCAAAGTGTCATGAACCGGAAGCTGAGTTGCAGAACTTTAGCAGTTGTTGGTGGGGTGAAGATTATGTCAGTGCAGAATTTAGCCTTAACCTAAGTTGACAAAGAGCGAGAGGAGAACAACTTCTCAGAAGATTTTCTGCCAAAGCAATCCAAAGATCAATCAGAGGATCGAAGAGAGTTGATTCGTTGTGTTTGGCAGACTTCCAACAGAGGGAGCCAGTTGTCAGAGGGTGTTGGGAATACTGAGAGGGGGGTGAATCAGTATTTCTTTTCAATTGTTAATTATTGCCAGCTAGATTCTTCACAATTAAAGACAGAGAGATATATATAATAATGATATTAATAATTAAAGAGAACTTCAATCCCTTTTTAATAATAGTATACAATATATGAGAGAAGGGCACCAACCCTTTTAATGAAACAGGGACCAACCTATTCGCCAAGCACCAACTTGGACTTTGATGAGGCTCCTACCTCTAGGGATTCGACCCTATCTTCTCAAGGCACCAACCTTGTGTTTAGGAGCTCCTACTCCAAGGACACCAATCCTTCAGAAATCTTTAAAGAGAAAGTGTGTGATGTACTTACTTAAGTGTATTCAACAAGATTCTTCACTATTCAATTAATTTGATCCAAATTTGTTCTTGACTGTCCAATAAAATGTTTCCTAGAGTCCTTTGTTATATGTGACTATCCTTGTCTGCAAATGCTTGACGGTTGTAACAATTCTTCCACAGGACTTCTTCAACCCAAGTTTTTTCTTCACACAGTCCGAGTAGGTGACTGTTCTTCACAAATCCAAACTTCTTTTATTATCCAAGATGCACTTACAACAGATCTAACTCACATCTCCTCCACGGATGTTACAACGTTGAGCTTTTCAAACACTGATCTGAATCTCTAAGCTTTAATCTGAGTTCTATATCAAAAAATATGACACAAATCCAAGATGTATAGGGTTGTTCTGGGTTCCTATCCGAACCATAAATCTATGAAGCAATCGGAGCCACTACAGTCATTGTAATTGCAAACAAGTTCGAGGCTGGTACAAGATGACTGTAACTAATCCGAGCTTCATACCAACGCTGACCCACTGCAGATTTAGAGAGGTCCGAGGCTGTAGTCACACACAGGTCTGAGGCTCGTATACTCTCACAGATCTCAGGCTTATATTCGCATTCAGATCAGCGGCTGTAGACTCAGAAATATGCTTCGTATAGGCTCCTTCTTGATGTTTGAAAGTTCACGAGCTGTGAACTGAGTTTCTGTGGTGTATATTTGATAACCGAGTACTGTCCTTGACCACCAAAAATCTCTGTTTGATAAATGACTACGAATTGTATATATATAGCCTTCTTATGACCTTGTTTGGAGGCCGACTTGTATCACTGAGCATAGGTCGGCTCAAAAAACAGAAATATATCCTTAATTTGAAAATTTCATATCTCCCAAACGGCATGGAGTTTCGAGTCAAGTAATAGCTCATCGGAAAGACAAAAATATGCTCTAAGAGATGGCATAGGTGTCAATTTGGAAGGATGCCTTTAAGGAGGTAAAAAAAAAAAAAAAAAAAACTTTGTGATTGTCCTTAATTTTTGTGTGTAGAAAATGCGTAGGACAGAATGCCTTCTCCATTGCTTGGCATCTTCTTCATTTGTCTTTTCCATTGTTTGCCTTATCAATCATGGGGTCATCGCACCATCATGTAGGAGAAACTTCAAATGATATCTTCCATGTTTCCATCAATGATAACTTGGATTAACAATCTCCCCCCTTGTCATTGTATGGCAATATTTTTCTTCTCCCCCTTTGACATCAATGGCAATGGGGTGCCAAAGTGCTCCCCCTGTCATGCTGCTCCCCCTAACATATTGTACCCCTGACATGCTACTTGATTTAATGTGATGCAAGAGTAATGACACCCATCTTTTGGCGAAGATACTCGAATGCTTCTCGTGGAAGGGGTTTTGTAAAGATGTCAGCAATTTGCTCTTTTGTATTGACGTATTCCAACCTGATATGGTTTTCAACAACTTGTTCACGAAGAAAGTGGTATTTGATTGGAATATGTTTGGTTTTTGAGTGCATTACTGAATTCTTTGAAAGACTGATGGCGCTAGTATTGTCACAAAGAATAGTAATTGGTTGCTTAGTTTCTATGTTGACATCCTTCAAGGCTTCCTTCATCCATAGAATTTGTGTACAACAATCAGCAGCAGCGATATATTCGGCTTCAGCTATAGAAAGGGATATAGATGATTGCTTTTTGTTGAGCCAAGATACAAGACAATCTCCCATTAAGAATGCATTTCCACTGGTGCTTTTACAATCATCCACGCTTCCGACCCAATCAGCATCAGAATAAGCTGTCACAATAAGAGTTGAACTTTTAGGATACCAAAGATCGAAATCATTCGTTCCTTTCAGATATCTGAGAATTCTTTTCACAGCTGCTAGATGGGATTGTTTAGGACTTGACTGAAATCTTGCTACCATTCCTACTGCTTGCATAATATCTGGTCTTTTAGTAGTTAAGTATAGGAGAGCTCCAATTATTGACCTGTAAAGAGTTGTATCTATTTGAGGGGTATCATCGTCTTTGCTTAATTTACAATCTGTGGTCATTAGTGTGCTCATAGGTGCACAATCTTCCATCCCATATCTTTTAAGCATGTCTTTAAGATATTTTACCTCAGATATAAACATGCCTACAGAAGTTTGAGATATTTGTAGCCCAAGAAAGTAAGACAACTCACTGATCATTGACATCTCGAATTTTTTGGACATATTTAGAGCAAATTCATGGCTCATTTCTTCATCATTGCTAGCAAAGATTAGATCATCAACGTAAACAAGAGTGATCAAAAGTTTTCCCTTGTCCATCTTCATGTAGAGATTGTTACCTGCCACTCCCTTTTTGAAACCTTCTTGTTGCAGATAGTGATCCAACTTAGCATACCATGCTCTAGGGACTTGTTTTAATCCATACAAGGCCTTTTTTAGTTTGCATACAAAGTCTTTTCCTTCAGCAAGATCAAATCCTTCTGGTTGCTCCATGTAAACTTCTTCCTTGAGATCTCCATTCAGGAATGTTGATTTTACATCCATTTGATAAACCTTGAATCCTTTTGAGCAAGTAAATGCTAAAAACCTTCTTATGGCTTCCATTCGAGCTACTAGTGCAAAGGTTTCTTCGAAGTCAATTCCTTCAATTTGCGAGTATCCTTTGCAGACAAGTCTGGCTTTATTTCTGATGATTTGTCCATCTTCATTCATCTTGTTTTTGAATAGCCATTTTGTTCCAATTATATTTTTATCTTTTGGGTGAGGTACTAGTTCCCAAGTCTCATTTTTTTTCGATTTGAGACATTTCTTCTTCCATGGCCTTTATCCAATAAGGATCTTTGCTTGCTTGAGAAAACTTTTCAGGTTCTATTAAAGATAATAGAGCCACATCATTTTTTCTTGGGGTGCTTATCATTCTTCTTCGAGTTTGGATTCCTTCATCTATATTTCCAATGACTTGTTCTTCCGGATGATATCTTTGAACAAACTTGATCTTGGAGGGAGTTTGTGAAGATTCATTTTGAGGTTCACTTTGAGATTCTTCATTCTCCTCTTCTCTTTTAGGTTCTTCTTCTTCACTTTGTTCAAAGAAAGACTCAACTTCATGATCTTCAATTCTTTTTTCTGGAAGGCCTTCATCAATCTTCACATCAATGCTTTCCACTATTCTTCATAGACGATTGTTGTAACATTTGTAAGCTTTGCTCCTAGTGGAGTATCCAAGAAATATTCCTTCGTCAGTTCTAGAATCAAATTTACCTGGTTAGTCATCATTTATTTTTATGAAACATTTGCTTCCAAATATTTTGAAATATTTTACTGAAGCAGGTCTTCCTTTCCATAATTCATAAGGAGTCTTTTCATTATTTGGTCTCAGTTGAGTTCGATTTAAGGTATAAACTGCGGTGCCAACTGCTTCTCTCCAGAATTTTGGTTTCAAATCAGCTGCAAGTAGCATTGTCCTAGCCATTTCTTGAATGGTTTGGTTCCTTCTTTCAACTACTCCATTTTGCTAGGGTGTCCTAGCAGTAGAGAGTTCTCTTTCGATTCCATGCTCTTTGCAAAATTTATCAAACTCTTTCGAAGTGAATTCTCCTCCTCTATCCATTCTAAGACATTTAATCTTAGAATCTTTTTCATTTTCAATGAGAGCTTTAAGATTCTTAAAACACTCAAATGCTTCGGATTTATATTTTATGAAATATTTCTACATCATTCTAAAATAGTCATCAACGAATAGAGCAAAGTACTTTTCACCTTGAAGAGTTGGAGTTCTAGTTGGCCCACACAAATCTGCATGAATGATTTCTAAAGGTTTTGATGTTGAGAACTCCTCGGTTTTGTGGCTAGTTCTGGTTTGCTTTCCATGTTGGCATGGGCCACATACAACTTGATTTGGTTTGCACATTTTTGGAATGTCCCTTACTGCATTATTTTTGTTAATGCTGACTAGGTTGTCAAAACTTGTATGCCCCAACCACTTGTGCCATAACCAACTTTCATCTGTTTGACTTAAGTAACATTTATCTTCTTGGATTCTACTGAGAATGTAAACATTATCTGGTGTTCTTACTCCTTTCGCCACAAGCTCCCCTGAGGACGAGTCTCTTATTTCACAATTTTTTATACTAAAGACAACATTATGTCCTTGGTCACAAATCTGGCTGACACTTAAGAGATTGTGTTTGAGCCCTTCTACCAGCAAGGTATTTTGAGCCTTTCGTAGTCCATTGACAAGGGTAACAGTCCCTTTTCCATTGATTTTAGCAGATCCACTTCCAAAGGATACATTTCCATTTTTCTTGTTCAATGAGATAAACTTCTTTTGGTCACCTGTCATATGTCTCGAGCATCAACTGTCCACAAACCAATGATTTTCTTCACTATGAGCACATAGAGCTAGGCCACATTTATCAGTTTTGAGATTTACGTTTTAAGCTTTTTCCCTTTTGAGAGGGCAACTTTGTTCATTATGATCATAATCATCACATAATGAGCAAGATGGATCAAACTTAGCCAAAGGATCAAAGGAATTGTAAGTTTTGATTTGTTCTTGCTCTTTAGGCCTACGCAGTTGGTTTGGTTGATTATTCAATCTTGGTGCTTCATTCTTATGAGCCTTGCAATGCTTAGCTTGATGCCCAAAGTTTTTACAATTGTAAAAATGCCCAAGAAAAATAGTTTGATACCTATTGTAGTATCCATAGCTTGAATCAACATTCTTCCTTGGAGTTGCTCTTTCTTCAAATCTTGGTTTTGAGATGTGACCTTTTTCATGAGATGACGTTTCTTCTTTTGGATGGCAAGAGAGTACATCAACATAACTTCTGGCATTATTCTTCGTACTCGATGATTCTCCTTTGAAACCAATTCCAGACTTGTCATGTTGAGGTCTTTGAGTATTAAGAATGTTGTCAAGAGCTAGAGAGCTTTGCCAACTCCTTTTGATTTGCTCCAATTCCTTTCTTACGGACACTATTTCAGCTTCACGTTTTTCACAGATATCATCCTTCTCTTTTAACTTGATGTTCAAGAAGTCTTCCCTTCTTTTTGCTTCCTCTCTTTCTATTTTGAGAGAAATTATCTTCTTTTGTAGATTCTCATTTTCTTCCATGGCAGCTATTAGCAAACTATCCATGTTTCTTTCATCTTCTATTTCTGAGTCATCATCATTTTTAAATGCCATGAATAGTGTTTCTTTGCTTCCAACATAATTACTTTCCTCATCTAATTCATCTTCACTTTCTTTGTACTGATGCACATTTCTAGTTGATTTCCTCTTTATGACTACGAATTCATCTTCATCAGACTCATCTTGTTTAGAGAAGAAGTTCTTCTTATTAAACCCTTTCTTCTTGTACATCATTCTTTTAGAGTCCTTTTCATCATCACTATCATGTTTATGAGGACATTTTGCAGCGTAATGACCTATTCTTCCACAATTGAAACAAATAAGAGGGTACTTACCTTTTAGCTTAGATCCCCTTTTTAGTCTTCGTACAAATTGAGCTAACTCGTTTTCAGTATCTAATTTATCGTTGTTGTAATTCCATCATTTTCCTTATTTAGTAGATTTTGAGGCTTTGAAAGCTGCTTCTTTAAAATTTGGGATCCCTTTCCTCATCTCATAGGCAATAAGAATTCCATGAAGTTCATCCATCTTGAGAGTATCTAGGTCCTTCATTTCTTCTATAACACTTACTTTGGAGTTGAATCTGTCAGGAAGTGATCTCAGGATTTTTTGAACTATGGTGCTTTCTTCAATATTTTCCCCTAGTCCTTTAAGAGAGTTAACCACTTCAGCTACTCTGAGAAAGTATGATGCAATATCTTGTTCATCATCCATTTTCAGACTCTCGAATTGCCTTCTATAGGTTTGAAGCTTTGCCTTCTTAACTTTGGAGTCCCCATCATATAGCGAAACCAATTTATCCCATACTTTTTTGGCTGAGTCACAGTTCATGACTTTCGTAAATTCGGAATCGGTGATTCCACTAGTGATGGAATTTAAAGCTTTGGCATTAGCAATGTAGGTTTTTCTTTCATCTGGATCAGTTGGAAGACCAGCGGGAGCTTTGTATCCATCCAAAACAAAGTGCCATACTTCAAGGCCAAGAGACATTAGATAGTAGGACATCCTCTTTTTCCAGAAACTAAAATTTGTTCCATCAAAGATAGGCAGTTTCCCTGTTGCTTCCATGTTCTTCATTGTGCTTGAGAATCCTTCTTCCAGCTGTTAGGCTGATAATGAAGAAGCTAGCTTTGATACCAATTGTTGGAAACACTAAGAGGGGGTTGAATCAATATTTCTTTTCAATTGTTAATTATTGCCAGTTAGATTCTTCACAATTAAAGACAGAGAGATATATATAATAATGATATTAAGAATTAAAGAGAACTTCAATCCCTTTTTAATAATAGTATACAATAGATGAGAGAAGGGCACCAACCCTTTTAATGAAACAGGCACCAACCTGTTTGCCAAGCACCAACTTGGACTTTGATGAGGCTCTGACCTCTAGGGCTTCGACCCTATCTTCTCAAGGCACCAACCTTGTGTTTAGGAGCTCCTACTCCAAGGACACCAATCCTTTAGAAATCTTTAAAGAAAAAGTGTGTGATGTACTTACTTAAGTGTATTCAAAAAGATTCTTCACTATTCAATTAATTTGATCCAAAGTTGTTCTTGACTATCCAATAAAATGTTTCCTAGAGTCCTCTGTTATATGTGATTGTCCTTGTCTACAAATTCTTGACTGTTGTAGCAATTCTTCCACGGGACTTCTTCAACCCGAGTTTTTTCTTCACACAGTCCGAGTAGGTGACTGTTCTTCACAAATCCGAACTTCTTTTATTATCCAAGATGCACTTACAACAGATCTAACTCACATCTCCTACACCGATGTTACAACGCTGAGCTTTTCAAACACTGATCCAAATCTCTAAGCTTTAATGTGAGTTCTATATCAAAAAATATGACACAAATCCGAGATGTATATGGTTGTTCTGGGTTCCTGACCGAACCATAAATCTTTGAAGCAATCCGAGCCACTACAGTCACTGTAATTGCAGACAAGTCCGAGGCTGGTACAGGATGACTGTAACTAATCCGAGCTTCACACCAAGGCTGACCCACTGCAGATTCAAAGAGGTCTGAGGCTGTAGTCACACACAGGTCTGAGGCTCGTATACTCTCACAGATCCCAGGCTTATATTCGCATTTAGATCAATGGTTGTAGACTCAGAAATATGCTTCGTATAGGCTCCTTCTTGATGTTTGAAAGTTCACGAGCTGTGAACTGAGTTTCTGTGGTGTATATTTGATAACCGAGTACTGTGCTTGACCACCGAAAATCTCTGTTTGATAAATGAGTACAAATTGTATATATATAGCCTTCTTATGACCTTGTTTGGAGACCGACTTGTATCCCTGAGCATAGGTCGGCTCAAAAAACAGAAATATATCCTTAATTTGAAAAATTCATATCTCACAAATGGCATGGAGTTTCGGGTCAAGTAACTCATCGGAAAGACAAAAATATGCTCTAAGAGATGGCATAGGTGTCAATTTGGAAGGATGCCTTTAAGGAGGTAAAAACAATTTTCTTTGTGACTGTCCTTAATTTTTGTGTGTAGAAAATGCATAGGACAAAATTCCTTCTCCATTGCTTGGCTTCTTCTTCATTCGTCTTTTCCATTGTTTAGCTTATCAATCATGGGGTCATAGCACCATCATGTAGGAGAAACTTCAAATGACATCTTCCATGTTGCCATCAATGTCTTTCAACCTGTTGCCATCAATGACAACTTGGATTAACTGAGGGAGCAGAGGGTGCCTTTCTCGCCAAGGATCCTAGATCTAAGTCTCTAGCATAGAGAGGAGGATCAGTTCCGACAAATTTCTGAGCAGATGGCGCCACACGGACTGCATGATCAGGATAGGTTGGACGGCCTGTCCAACTTTGCGATCTGGAAGGCTAGATTCCTGGTAGTCCTTGAGGCCTATGGTATACGAGTGCATGCAGAGAAAGTCTTGGCTACATTGATCGATGCAAAACTCCTGGAGAAGCACAATGAAGCAATGGCACATGCCAAGCACTTCATTATGGACGGGGCCAAAGATCATGTGGTACCACACATAGCTGAGAAGGCAACGACTCATGAGATGTGGGTCACCCTAACCACATTGTATGAAGGAAGGTCCATCTAGAGAAAGATGCTTCTGGAGAACAAGCTGAGGTTATTCATGATGGCCAAGGGAGAGGAGGTCAACCCTTTTCTATCTAGACTGCAGTCGATCCGGGATCAGTCGACTGGCATGGTAGATGGCGATGTCATGGTGAGGACTGCTCTCAATGCAGTCACAAAGGACTAGGAAACTTTTGTCCAAAGTCTCTTGGGCAGAGCGGACCTTCCCAACTGGGACAACATGTGGGCTATCCTCCCACAAGAGGAGATCTGTCATATGACCAAAAGACAGTACAGCACCAGTTTGAGCAAGGTGAAGAAGGAAGAAGAGGAAGATGCAGCCTTGGCATCAAAGAGGCAACAAGGGAAAAAGAAATGTGATCTGTCAAAGATCAAATGTTTCCAGTGCGTCGAAATTAGACATTTCGCCAGCAATTGTCCTCAGAAGAAAAAGGACAAGGAAGCTTCTAGTTCCAAGGTTGTTGTAGCAAACGATGGCTCTGAAGATGACATAGCCATGAGTGCTCATGGACCACAAAAGTGGGGCGATCTTGATCTGTAGAGCAGCTACCGAGTGGTGGCGGGATCCCTGAGTAGCCCAACTCTTGGATCACATACGAGCTACGGGAGCCTTAAGACGGTAGTGGAACAAGTGGAGCAATCGGTGTAGAGGATCACAGATGGAGCAGAGGCAGAGGCTGACACGTTGAGAGGGAGCAGCGCAGTGCACATACAGCAGCAGCGTAGGGTACGGAGTGTAGTGTTGTAGCAGCGCAGAGGCTTCAGGAGAACAACCCAGTGCAACAGCAGCGTAGTGGGTAGCAGCGCAGAGCAAGTCTGCTTACGTAGTGCAGAGCTGCAGCAACACAGTAGACTTCAGAGGACAACGCAGAGCAACAGCCTATGGAGCTTCAATGATGAGATGCAGCCCAACTGACTTGTCTATCAAAGATTGGGCAGGAGTCCTTCAGTTGCTTACTCTTAGAAATTGGGTTGCAGTGCAGCAGTTGGTTGTACGATGTAGCAATTTGAGAGGGAGCTGCAATATGAATGTAGTAGTGGCGGTGGCAGAGTCATGAGCAACAGTACAGAATAGCAGCAGCAATGCAGTGATGAAGGGCAACAGGCCAAGCATCAGCGCAGAGACCCACACCAAAGATCAATGTAGAACTTCAAGGTGAAGTATTTTGCTATAGCACATTCCTCGCTAAGAGGGAGAGTTGAGATTTTGGGGTGTTGGGGTAGCATCGGATGTGCTCTAGCTCCCAAACTTTGTGGAGGGACTAGAGTACATAAGATCTCCAAGACCCATAAAGCGTTTTAAGAAATTCCATCATGTTTAAGAGATATTTAATTAATTAATCTTTTTAATTAAGGACCCTAAGTCTAACTTAGGAAAATTAAAAGATTAAAGGTAATTAAATTAAACATGCGATGAGAATGACTTAAGTGGCGCAGATCAAGCATCTTCTAATCTTAACCGTCGATTCAAGATTAGATCACGGTTGTTGAAATTTCAACGAGAAAAGTATAAGAAGAGGGCTTGGTGTCAGTTGGAGAACAACTGATACCAATGGAGTGTAAAAACTCTGGTAATTTGAATAAGTATATATTATTAATGATGACAGATGAAAGATGAAAGATGATTACAATGGGGAATCACCGAGGCTTTAAATATAGCCTCATGGTGTCCCTTGGTGAAGAGGCATGATCTTTGATCATGCCCTTTCACTTAATAAAACCTAATATAACTATATCTAACTAACAATTAATAAAATATACATAACACACACACTGGCAAAGCACTGAAGCTAAGATGGAATTCTAGCGCGTGGTTTGCTAAGAATTTCAGAAATGTTTCAGCTGCAGCGAGGGGCAGTATTGGCAAGGGGGATGGTGTAGTCCTAGGCCAAGAGTACAACAAGGGCAGAGGAGCAACAGACCGAGGCAACGCAGAGGCAACAGCTACGTACCTTAGTCGAGAGCCCAGCAGGGGCAGCGTAGAGGCATCAAGAGCTACGCAAGACCAGAAAGGGCAGCGCAGAGGCAACAAGAGGCCAGGAGGGTTGACACAGACCCAACCAAGGCAACGCAAGGGCAACGTAACCTAGTCTAGGGTGACACAAGCCCTTCTTAAGCAACGCAGACGCTGACGCAGGCCAGCAAGGCTGACGCAGAGGGATTCAGAGCAGCGTTGGGGTTTCTAGAGGCCGAAAAAGGCTGAGTTCTATAAATCTCGTTTAAGGGTGTGAATCAGTCAGTTTTTCTGTCTCCAGAACAAAGGTATAGCTGCATATTTATTTCTCTGTCGGGTTAACCAGTTTGGTGCCTAGATCTGTTGTACTTAGAATCTGCTTAATAATAAAAACCCTCCAGAAGCTAGAAGCATCGATTTTCCCGCATTGGGTTTTTCCAGAGACAGTTGTCTAGAAAATCCTTGTGTGTCACTTTGTCATTGAGCATGTTATTCAGTTTAGATCTGTATGTGTAGGTTGTTAATGTATTTACTTCGATGTTAATGCTAAAGATTTCAGATTAATAACTCATGTAAGTAGGAGAAGTAAATCAAGAACTTAACAGTAGGGTTTCTATTTAAGTATATTCAGAAATTTTCACAAAGAAGATGTCTTAAAAAGTCACTGTTTATGGCAGCAGATCAGCCACAAAAGACTCAGGGATTTGGCCTTCAAAATTATTCGAATTAGGCCTCAAAAAAGAAACAATCATAGCTTCAAATAATCTTGGATTTCAAAAGATTGTCTCAAAAACACTTGGATTAGACCTTAAAAAAATCTCCTCAGACTGCCTCAGAAAGAACCAGCAAACTTGTCTTAGATGGTTATGAATGATCCACAAAGGGATATCCCTCAGTCTGTGTGAATAAGCCCCTTCCTCAAGGCCAAAATTAGGCCTCTGGACCAATGTTGCATGACTCGTACTCGTATAAGACTCGTCTGACCATTGACTCGTCAACTCGTATAAACTCGAGAACAACCCATATAAAACTCGTATAAGTCTCGTCAAAACGCAAAAAAAGAATTAAAATATGGTAAATTGTAAGCACAAAAAATAAACTAATGATAATTCTAGTCCAACAATATATGCAATAATTCATATTACATAACATCATCTCATATTTATAAAAGTACAATATAATATATTCGATTTTTGTAAGCAAAACATTTAGATACTGAATAAGAAAAGGAATCATGATTCCATAATTAAAATCAGAAATGTCAGCAAGTTCAAAATTCAAATACATATGTCATAAATGATAAATGATTGTCTCATAACAATCTTGAGTCTCGTCACTCATGGACGACCACGCCTATAATAAGCCCTTGTGGAGCTCATGGTAGCATCGGAAGGCTAAAGCAACTGTGAGGCAGGTGTATTGGGAGTCTCCATTTGAGATGGCAAACTAGAGAGATCCTCAGTCTCTTCATCAAGCCAACTCAAATCAGGGGGCTCCTTCTCCACAACCCAATCAGACTCTAAATCAATAGTATCCAATACAATTGGATCTATATCCTTTGGTTGCACTTGTTTTGTGAGCATTCAAAGGTTGCAGTAGATGAAAACCAATTTCTCCAACCTCTCATGCTCCAACCTGTTTCTCTTTTTGCTGTGGATGTGCTCAAACACTGACCAATTTTGCTCACAAGAAGAAGCACTACAGGGTTGACTCAGAAATCTGATGGCAAATTCTTACAATTGTGGTGCCTCAGAGCCACACAATCTATCCACCAATGAGTTGTAAACAAAACAACAAAATCTCCTTAGAAATTAGCTTAAGAAAATGGGATAGTGTGTTGCTACTCCGCCTTGCTGTTACAATGCGCTGCTACTCTGCTAGTGTTGTGACTCCGCCAGTGCTGCTACTCTCAAGAAAACAGAGGACTATACAACTGTCTAAACATCTGTTGCTTTCAAAATGTCCAATTTTGCATCGCCTGAAACCATATCCCTACTCCAAAAGCTAGGAGTAGATGATGGTCTTTGCATTTACCAGCATTCCATGATCATAAGCATTGAAAAAAACCTTACCACTTTCCTTGCCTAAGTTGTCCGCCATATATGAAAACATTACATCAGTTATGCTAATACAAATCAACAAAATCTCCTTAGAAATTAGCTTAATAAAACTCGACAATGTGTTGCTACTTCGCCAGTGTTGTGACTTCGCCTTGTTGTTACAGTGTGTTGTTACTGCACCAGTGTTGTGACTCTGCCAGTGCTCCTACTCCCAAAAAAACAGAGGACTATAAAACTATCTAAACATTTGTTGCTTTCAAAATGTCCAGTTCTACATCGCCTGAAACAATATCCCTGCTCCAAAAGCTAGGAGTAGAAGATGGTCCCTGCATTTACCAGCATTCCATGATCATGAGCATTGAAAACAACCTTACCACTTTCCTTGCCTAAGTTGTCCGCCATATATGAAAACATTACATCAGTTATGCTAATACAAAACAACAAAATCTCCTTAGAAATTAGCTTAAGAAAACTGGACAGTGTGTTGCTACTTCGCCAGTGCTGTGACTTCGCCTTGTTGTTACAGTGTGTTGCTACTCCGCCAGTTTCTGACTCCGCCAATGCTACTACTCCCAAGAAAACAAAGGACTATACAATTGTCTAAACATTTGTTGCTTTCAAGGTGTCCAGTTCTGCATCGCCTGGAACCATATCCCTACTCCAAAAGCTAGGAATAGATGATGGTCCCTGCATTTACCAGCATTCCATAATCATGAGCATTGAAAAAAACCTTACCACTTTCCTTGCATATGCCTTCGAAAGGGAGAGAGGTGCTTATAAAGCATTTTCTTCCCTCCAAATTCCCTTTTACTCCATCTCATTTCCAAAAAAAAATTCCTTTTGTTGTGGGACAGGTCTTATAGGGGTCTGATACGGGTCCTATGAGAAACCCGTGAGTCATATCCGGGTAGGCGAGTTTAATACTTGTTTGAGCGGGTAAGGGTAGAGAGTGTGGGTTCTATGCAAGTGACCCGACTTGCTAAAGAACCCGCGAAGACCCGCAGGTCTTATACGAGTGGTGCTTCACTACTCTGGACCTACAACTTAGTCAGAGAGCAATAGCCTAAGAGGGGGCCAAAATTTAGCCTCTGAGGTAGCTGATAATCAATTACAACAAGCCTCAAATGTGAGCCCTTTTGATCCTGGAGGATCTTGATCTGTACGTACAAATCGACAGAGTTCCAGTTCGTCCGACGTCCAATTCAGTCTTTAATCCGCCAATTCCGTTAGTATCATCCGAAGAAGAAGTCATCAAGTTGATCATGGTTCAGTGTCAGGTTCATGGCTTGTAAAGGTGTAATTTGATGTATATGGATTCATGGTGATGTAATGGTCCTACACCTAACACCTAAGTGCTAAGACCTAATCATAAATCCTAAGGTCTAATTCTAGCACTATCTCTAAACCTATGCATCTAAAAATTCTATGAAAAATCCCTAGCGCAAAAGAACTAAGCACTATGTTAAAAAACCTTATTATAAGGTTCGGGTTAAGAATTAACTACAAAACAAAAGGTTCGGTGGTTTAATACATTATTATAAAACTATAAAATATAAAACCAACAGTGCTAGTCCTAAACCGCAGCATTAACCACACCTTCAAGACCGCGTCGGAATTTGTTAAGACATCTAACAAGTGGTTGACAGTTACCATAGCCGCGTGTATATGTCGTGTCAGTTAAACCGCATCGGAGGCATAACCGTGGTCTGTCACATATGACAGGTCTGTTTAGACCGCAACGGATAAAGGTTACGGTCAGCGACTGTCGGGTTTTTAAAGTTGTAAACCGTGCAGAGACCGCATCGGGATGACATCTGATCAGGTCGCGCCGAAACCGCCGGGGTTAAGCCGAAACCGTCGGAGTCAAGCCGTGACCGCCGGGAATAACCGCCATTCAAGGCGCTAATCACATGCCAAACATTCAATCTCTCCGCCCGGTTAGCCTAACCGTCAGGCTAATATTTTATCATATGGTCTATTTTGGGATTTTAAACTTTATTATTGCGCTAAGGACTGAAGTTAATACCTTATCACCTTTATCCTAGGTATTCATTAGGAGATAGGATTCGAGGCATAACCGTCACATATGACAAGTCTGTTTAGACCGCAGCGGATAAAGGTTACGGTCAGCAGTTGTCGGGTTTTTAAAGCTGTTAACCGCCAGCTGTAAACCGCGCAGAGACCGCGTCAAGATGACATGTGATCAGGTCGCGCCAGAACCATCGGGCTTAAGCCGAAACCGTCGGAGTCAAGCCGTGACCGCCAAGAGTAACTGTCATTCAAGGTGCTAATCACATGCCGAACATTCAATCTCTCCGCCCGGTTAGCCTAACCGTCGATCTAATATTTTATCATATGGTCTATTTTGGGTTTTTAAACTTTATTATTGGGCTAAGGACTGAAGTTAATACCTTATCACCTTTATCCTAGGTATTCATTAGGAGATAGGATTCGAGAACCAAATCACTTAAATTGCTCAACCAAGTGCCAACATTTGGCTATCCATGGTTCGAATGCAACCTTATTTAAACCATGACAAAGCTTCATGAAGGACATGGAATGTTTTTGAACTTCAGTTTCAGCAAAAACAGGCGAATTTGTTTTCAGCATAGTTCGAGTGTCGGGAGTCAAAATTGAGCGCAGAGACAAGCGTCGGAAAGGCGAGAGGGTATACTTTCTGTTTACAAAGTCTAGAAGTACCTGCGAGTACAGTCATTCTGATTCATTTCTGTGTAAAGAAATTCCTCACGATCAATCCTCACAAAACGAATGCCCACTTGAAGCGGACCCGGAGATGTAGTCCACCAAGGACGAACTCCGTAATCAACTATTTGCTTTTTCTTCTCTCTGTTTTATGCTGTGTTTAAATCATTTATTTGCTGCTAGTTTATGTCGTCTTTCATTTAAAAAGCTTTCTTCAGTTAACAATCAATCTTAAGGACAAACTAATCAAACTACCTCAGCACTTAATCGATCACATTCAGATCATATTTGGTATTAGAGCAGGTTGTGCTTTGTAGTTTGTTTGTCAATGGATGTTAACCAGGTTGGGATTGCAACGTGGAAAAGGCGAGCTTGAGGAATTCAATCCAGAGATCGGAAAGTAGAAATTCGTTCATCAATCAACGATGACAGGGACTAAGAACGTTGAGACTCCTGAAGCTACTGAAACGAAACCCATGGATGAGAATCAAATCCATCAGATGTTTCTAAACATGCAGCAGATGTTGGCAGAATTATATGAAGACAAGAAGACGAGAGATGCAGCCTCATTGTCGAAGGCATCAAAGAAGGACAAGGGTAAAGGCAAGGCAGATAAATCTCCTTCTCCTCCATCATCTCCATCATCTTCTTCTTCCTCTTCTACTTCTAGTTCTGAATCGGAAAAAAGAAAAGAAACCTAAGAGTCGTTTTTTGAAACTTGATGTTAAGTTCGAATTACCTATGTATGATGGTGAAATAAACCCTGAGAAACTAGATAATTGGGTAAAACAGCTAGAATTCTATTGTCATATTCAAGATATTACTGATGATAAGACAAAGATCCAATTAGCTACTCTTAGAATGGGGGTACTGCTTTGATCTGGTGGGAAAGTAAGACACAGATAGATTTAAAGTGTAAAGGAAAAGTTATCACCTCATGGACTAAGTTCTTAAAAGCTCTAAAGGAACAATTATATCCGTTAGGTTACACACAGCAAGCTCTTATTGATTGGCAACGCTTGCGACAAGGTAAGGGACAGAATGTTCAAGAGTTCACACAGGAATTCAGAAAGTAAGTGTTAGCACTTGGTATTTCTTTGGACACAAAAGAAACTTGTTTGAAGTATATTGGTAGTTTGCATTCATATTTTCAGCATACATTATTAATGTTCAATCCTAATGATTTTGATGAAGTTTGTGTTCAAGCCATTCATGTTGAATTAGGTGGTAGACCATTCAAGTTTACACCAAAGACATCTAAGCAGATGGAAACCGAAGACAGCAAAAAGAAGGGCAATCAAAGGGAAAGAAGACTGCCACAGCTCAGAAGCAAGATGAAAGACCTACCTGTACTCACTGCCAGAGGATCGGTCATGATGAAGCTAGGTGTTGGAAACTTCATTCGGAACTCAAGCCAAAGATGTTCCAAACGAAGAAGGCTGAAACAACAATCCAACAAGGCTTGGACTTGGCATCCGATTCAGGTGATGAAGGCAAAATCACTGCTATGGTTACAACAGGTAAACTTTCCGAAGCTAGTACTTCTGCTTCTTCAAATATCACACAGTTGAATGAAGGAAAAAGAATCGAGTTATTTCATATAAGGGTAACTTCAAAGCATACTAAGATAGATATATTGTTCGATACGGGATCACAAGCAAATTTGATTTCTGAGTCATTGGTTAAACAATTGGGTTTGAAAACACATAATCATCCAAAACCATATCCTTTAGGATGGTTAAAGGAAGAATCTCAAATTCATGTTACCAAACAGTGTCAGTTAAAATTTGCAATCACAACTAACTATATCGACGAAGTGGATCTAGATGTGATACCGTTAGACATTTGTGGAATTGTCTTAGGAAGCCCTTATCTCTATGACCATGATGTAGTATTTTATAGCAAGGAACATATGTATCATCTCGTGAAAGATGGGATCGTATCGCCGCATATGCACCAAAATCACTTGAATTTAATCACGTTGGTCAGATGAAGAATTTAATAAGAGATATACATGTCTACAAGTTACCACATAAGACTAATGATAATGACTAATTTCAAGATAGTAATTGTTAAAGGTAGATTCATTTCAAGAAATCTAGTTAAAGAACCAAAACATCTACTTCATAAAGGGAAATATCATTATGAGATAGGGCTTGATGTACCGGATTTGATGATGGAATGTGTCATAAGCCAATTATGGCGTAAGAATAAAGCAATACCTGTGATGAATCTATGTGGATCTGCTGTATTTCCATATAGTTTTCATTTATATTTGTTATAGTAGAAATGGGATTAGTGGGGAATGTGTCGAGGCCATTTAAATCAGTTAAGCAGAAAAATTTCACAGCATTATTAGATCATCAACAACCATTTGAAGTTAAAAATGATGCTAGTGGTTATACAATGGGTAAGAAAAAAGTGATTCATACAGTTCATCAGCCGCTTCAATACATTCAGTCACAGTCTAAGTTGCAACAATCTCGCTATTACAGCTGGATGAGATTTATTCAACAAATTCACTTAGAAATTGAGAACAAGAAGGGTGTGATAAATAAAGTAGCTGATATGATGAATATACTGTCTCTGAATGCTTCAGTAGTATTGCAGAATAGTTCATTGAAATATGAAAGCTATGTAGAACATTATAATATTGATGATAATTTCAAAGAAAGTTATGAATCGCTAATTCATGGTACTCAGATAAAAGAAAACAATTATCATATTGATGACAAGTTGTTATATTATTTGGGTAAGTTGTGTATACCGCAGAAAGGAAAAGTGCAAGTTTTTCAGAAAGGTCACTCTTCTCGAATACAACAAATACATAGGGCAGTATGGAATCAGTGGAAAGAGAGTCAGTCCAAGTTCAAATTGCGCCACGACAAGCATCAAGTCGATCATCATTTTCAGGTCGGCGAATGGGTATGGTTGTATATCAGCAAAGTCAGGTTGAAAGGAGAAGGTAAGAAACTGAAATCTATCAAATATGATCCTTTCAAAATTGTTGAGAAGATTGGCAATAATGCGTTCCGATTAGATTTACCACCTTATATGCATATTTACTCAGTGAATATTCACAACTGAGTAAATATGCATATAAGGCAGTAAATCTAATCAGAATGCAATATTGCCAATCTTCTCAACAATTTTGAAAGGATTCATACCTGATAGATTTCAGTTTCTTACCTTCTCCTTTCAACCTGACTTTGCTGATATACAACCATACTAGTTCGCCGATCTGAAAATGAGATTGACTTGATGCTTGTCGTGGTGCAATTTGAACTTGGCTGACTCTCTTTCAACTGATTCCATACTGCCCTATGTATCTGTTGTATCTGAGAAGAGTGACCTTTCTGAAAAACTTGTGCTTTTCCTTTCTGCGGTATACACAACTTACCCAAATAATATAACAACCTGTCATCAATATGATAATTGTTTTCTTCTATCTGAGTACCATGAGTTAGCGATTCATAACTTTCTTTGAAATTATCATCAGTATTATACTGTTCTACATAGCTTTCATATTTCAATGAACTATTCTGCAATACTACTGAAGCATTCAAAGACAGTATATTCATCATATCAGCTACTTTCTTTATCACACCCTTCTTGTTCTCAATTTCTAAGTGAATTTGCTGAATAAATCTCGTCCAACTGTAATAGCGAGATTGTTGCAACTTAGACTGTGACTGAATGTATTGAAGCGGCTGATGAACTGTATGAATCACTTTTTTCTTACCCATTGTATAACCACTAGCATCTGTTTTAACTTCAAATGGTTGTTGATGATCTAATAATGCTGTGAAATTTTTTTGCTTAACTGATTTAAAAACTTTAAAATCGACACACATTCCCCTTGTCCCATTTTGCTTATGAGCCAAAATTATGGGTGAACTGTATGGAGATGAATTGGGTCGCATGGATTCCATCCCTGGAATTTGTTGCTTTATTTCTTTACACTCTATAACTGACTTGTGACACATTCCATCATTAGGGGCATCAGACATCAACTGCATCTCATGTGATATTTCCTTTTTATGAAGTAGATGTTTTGGTTCTTTAACTAGATCTTAAAATGAATCTACCTTTTTAACCAAATTACCTTCATACTGAAATTCACAACCTGAATAAATATCATTAAGATCCTTATGTTTCTCTTTTATCGACATGAGTATGTATCTCTTACTTGAACTTATTAAGTGCTTCATCTGATTAGCATTGATTAAATTCAAGTGATTTTGAGTTTTATGTGCCCGAACGATGTACTTAATCCCATCTTTCATGAGACGATACATATGTTCCTTCCTATAAAATACTGCATCACGGTAATAGAGATAAGGGCTTCCTAAGACAAATCCACAAATGTCTAACGGTATCACATCTAAATCCACTTCGTCGATATAGCTAGCTGGAATTGCAAATTTTAACTGACACTATTTGGTAACATGAATTTGAGATTGTTCCTTTAACCATCTTAAAGGATATGGTTTTGGATGATTATGCGTTTTCAAACCCAATTGTTTAACCAATGACTCAGAAATCAAATTTGCTTGTGATCCCGTATCGAAAAATGTATCTATCTTAGTATGATTTGAAGTTACCCTTATATGAAATAACTCGATTATTTTTCCTTCATTCAACTGTGTGATATTTGAAGAAGCAGAAGTACTAGCTTCAAAAATTTTACCTATTGTAACCATAGCAGTGATTTTGCCTTCATCACCTGAATCGGATCCCAAGTCCAAGCCTTGTTGGATTGTTGTTTCAGCTTTCTTTTCACCCTTCTTCGTTTGGAACTTCTTTGGCTTGAGTTCCGGATGAAGTTTCCAACACCTAGCTTCATCATGACCGATCCTCTGGCATAAGTCTTTCATCTTCCTTCTGAGTTGTGGCAGTCTCCTTTCCCTTTGACTTGCCCTTCTTTTTGCTGTCTTCAGTTTCCATCTGCTTAGATGTCTTTGGTGTAAACTTGAATGGTCTACCACCTTATTCGACATGAATAGCTTGAACACAAACTTCATTAAAATCATTAGGATTGAACATTAATAATGTATGCTGCAAATATGAATGCAAACTGCCAATATACTTCAAACAAGTTTCTTTTGTGTCCAAAGAAATACCAAGTGTTAACGCTTTCCTTCTAAATTCTTGTGTGAACTCTTGAACATTTTGTCCCTTACCTTGTCGCAAGCGCTGCCAATCAATAACAGCTTGTTGTGTGTAACCTAACGGATAGAATTGTTTCTTTAGAGCTTTTAAGAACTTAGTCCATGAGGTGATAACTTTTCCTTTACGCTTTAAATCTATCTGTGTCTTACTTTCCCACCAAATCAAAGCAGTACCCCCCATTCTAAGAGTAGCTAGTTGGATCTTTGTCTTATCATCAATAATATCTTGAATACGACAATAGACTTCTAGTTGTTTTACCCAATTATCTAGTTTCTCAGGGTTTATTTCACCATCATACACAGGTAATTCGAACTTAACATCAAGTTTCAAAAGTGGACTCTTAGGTTTCTTTTCTTTTTTTGATTCAGAACTAGAAGTAGAAGAGGAAGAAGAAGATGATGGAGATGATGGAGCAGAAGGAGATTTATCTGCCTTGCCTTTACCCTTGTCCTTCTTTGATGCCTTCGACGATGAGGCTGCATCTCTCGTCTTCTTGACTTCATATAATTCTGCCAACATCTGTTGCATATTTAGAAACATCTGATGGATTTGATTCTCATCCATGGGTTTCGTTTCAGTAGCTTCAGGAGTCTCAACGTTCTTAGTCCCTGTCATCGTTGATTGATGAACGACTTTCCGCCTTCCGATCTCTGGATCGAATTCCTCAAGCTCGCCTTTTCCACGTTGCAATCCCAACTTGGTTAACATCCACTGACAAACAAACTACAAAGCACAACTTGCTCTGATACCAAATATGATCTGAATGTGATCGATTAAGTGCTAAGGTAGTTTGATTAGTTTGTCCTTAAGATTGATTGTTAACTAAAGAAAGCTTATAAAATGAAAGACGACATATACAGCAGCAAATAAATGATTTAAACACAGCATAAAACAGAGAGAAGAAAAAGAAAACAGTTGATTACGAAGTTCGTCCCTGGTGGACTACATCTCCGGGTCCGCTTTCAAATGGGCATTCGTTTTATTAGGATTATCGTGAGGAATTTCTTTACACAGAAATGAATCAAAATGACTGTGCTCGCAGGCATTTCTGGACTCTGTAAACAGAAAGTACACCCTCCCACGTTTCCGACGCATGTCTCTATGCTCAATTCCGACTCCCAACGGTCGAACTATGCTGAAAACAAATTCGCCTCTATCCTGCTGAAACTGAAGTTCAAAAACATTCCATGTCCTTCATGAAGCTTGGTCATGGTTTAAATAAGGTTGCATTCGAACCATGGATAGCCAAATTTTGGCACTTGGTTGAGCAATTTTAGCGATTTGGTTCTTGAATCCTATCTTGTAAATTTTTGTAGATGTTCTATGCTTGATGCAACTTTACTTTTATTACAACAATCACCCAAACAGTGAAGTAAAATGCTGATAGAACATACCAGTGGATCTATAGAAGACAAACCAGAAACAGGAGAATGTGAAGGTGCGTTACGGCGGTCAACAAGATGCTTCAACCAGCAAAGTCTCCTTGATCAGCCAACCCAGAATGTGTCACAACAATCCTCAAATCAGTCACCCAGTCAACTCAAGTTAACTCCAAAAAAGTCAACGCTGTCCAAAAAAGTCAACGCAGGGCAGCAACATCAAAGTCAACGCAGCTCCAACTTCGGTCAACCTTTTGACCTCAGTTCTTGTGCCAATGTGTACGGCCTCCCAAAATCGAAGTCTCCAATAAATTTGAGCCTCTTTGGACCATGCGTTGACCAAAGTCAACGCTGGTCAAACCTTCGTGGAAACCCTAGCTGCAGCAATTTCGTCCTTCTCCTTGGTGTAGTAATTCGTCCTTCTTCCCACGTGTGGATCGAAATTGTCCTCCAAGTAGCTCATACTAGATTAGAAGAGAGGAAGATGATGTGATGAGTGAGTGTGAAATGCTCTCCAAAGTTGACTGTATTTATATACATCATTGAGGTGTGTGACACATCTGCTGGGGGTGTAAAACCTTAAGGCCGACCTGCACATATAATTTATTATAAATAGTAAATTCAAAATAAATGTTTTGCTCATCGGATTAAGATAAATTTTATATGGATCTTACACCTCTCTGAAAGAGGAATCCAATAAAAATATCGGTATCTTCATCTGAGCATCACAACATGGAGTTTGGACCTAGTTGTCCAATTTTAACACTCCCTCTCAACTAGGGAGAACTCCATCCACTAGTGCAATCAAACATCGTGCGTCATCCCACCGTAACTTGCTTTGCTGGCCTCTTTATTTCAGAACAGAAGTGGGTCAGTCACAAAGACATCATCCCCCGGCTGACAAATTCAGCCTAGAGGTCCGAAACCTCTATCAGACTCACAAAGAGTCTCCAACCAACCCAAAGTTGGTTCATCTGACCTGAAGTCAGGCGGAGGTCCGAAACCTCACTATACTTGATCACAGATCAAGTGGTTGGACCGTGCCATCCTAGATAGAGAGTACGGCAATCTCTGATGCGTCCATCAGTATTTGCTACTAGTCTCTAGCTTTTCCCACCTCATTGGCCAAATGAGAGGTACTTCCCATGAGCCCTGAACTCAATGAGTAGGATGCATACAAGGCACAGAAAAAATGAGAGGTGAACCAACTCAAAAACACAACGGTGGGGTCCAAGCACACCAACAAGGTTTGGCAAGCCTAGCCTTGTGGTTGCTCATAGCTCCGAGAAGCTGTCCCGAAAAACCCCCAAAGCTCCCAGAGCTCATCGTCCAACGGGACCCACATCATAGGGTCGTTCCACGATACCAAGATTCTCACGGAAGGTTAGGAACTTGACCTTCCCCAGGGGCTTAGTGAGAATATCCGCGACCTGCTCATCAGTTCCTATATGATCGAGCCTTACGGCGCCTCGATGTACCATATCCCGGATAAAGTGGTACCTGATATCAATATGCTTGGATCGGTCGTGGAACACAGGATTCTCAGTCATACGAATCCCACTCTGATTATCACAGAGTATCACAGTGGTATCTAGCACATGTCCAACCAGCTCACTAAAGAGCTTCCGCAACCAAACTGCTTCACAACAGGCCATACTAGCAGCAATGTATTCGGCCTCCGCGGTGCTCAAAGCCACCGACTTCTGCTTCCTGCTCATCCATGAAATCGAAGCAGAACCAAGATTGAAGCAGCATCCCGATGTGCTCTTACAATCCACCACACTGCCAGCCCAATCGGCATCAGTATATCCACGGAGTGTCACACTCCCGGCAGTGTATCTCAGCCCATGGTTTATCGTGCCCCAAAGATATCTCAGAAGATTCTTGGCACCAACCCAGTGAAAGTGATGAGGCTCAACCATCTGTTGGCTCAAAGTGTTCACTGCAAAACATATATCTGGACGGGTGTTCACTAAGAACATCAGAGCCCCTACGAGTTGACGATACTCAGTAGGATTTGCCAATACGGGCCCAGCAACACTACCACTCAACTTCTTGAAGTTGAGTTCCATCGGTGTTGACACGGTCTTGCAGTCCACCATACCAAATCTTTCAATATGTTTCACAATGTATTTTCCTTGAGAAAGGAAAATCTCTCCAGGTCTCTGCCAGACCTCTAGGCCTAGGAAGTAGTGCATCAGTCCTAGGTCCTTCATCTCGAACTCAGCAGTGAGCTCCCTCTTGCATTGATGAATGAGGGGGTCAGCACCTGTCAGGAAGAGGTCGTCCACATACAACACCAGAATGAGAGGCTTCCCCTGGACAACCTTGAAGTAAAGGTTCGGATCAGCATTACTACGAGTGAAGTCTAGCTTCATCAAGTAGCTATCCATCCTCTCGTACCAAGCTCTGGGTGCTTGCTTCAACCCATAGAGGGCTTTCTTCAACCTGCAGACATAAGTGTCCCGATCCTGAACTTCAAATCCCAGAGCTTGTTCTACATACACCTCTTCTTTTATTGCACCATGCAGAAAGGCGGTCTTGACATCCATCTGATGAAGACTCCATCCTTGCGTAGCAGCAAGGGCTATGATTGATCGAATAGTGGTATATCGTGCCACAGGTGCAAATATGTCATCATAATCTACTCCTTCCTTTTGAGAGAAACCACGAGCAACAAATCTTGCCTTGAACTTTTCAGCACTTCCATCAGATCCATGCTTGATCTTGTAGAGCCATTTCGCGGTGACAACTGATTTGTCCTTTGGTCTTGGAACTACATCCCAGACATCATTATTTATTATGGACTCATATTCTTCGTGCATAGCATCCTTCCAAACTTGATGCTTATTGGCTTCCTCAAAAGATCCAGGTTCAGATTGTACAAAAGTACTCATGGCAGCTAGGTACCCTTGGTATCTACACGGCTTCTTGCTTTCTCGGAATGTCCCCCTTGGGGCAGCATGTCCCTCAGCATCTTCGAGGGTGTCCCTGAGCCATGATGGTCTCTTTCTCAGTGAAGGAGATGGATCGATAGGGTCCATTGGTCCTTCAACATCAGGCATTGTCTCATCCTGCGGTTCTTCTTGATTTTCAGGCCTTTCTTCATGATTTTCCTCAGATCTTGGAAGATCTACTACTTTCTTCAAGGAAGCATCTTCGTCAAAAGTGACATCATGGCATATCTCTACTTCCCTTTGACCAGGTACATAGACTCTATAGGCCTTAGAGGTTTCGTTGTAGCCCACAAACATTCCTTTCTTCCCAGAAGCATCTAGCTTACTTCTCTTTTCTTTTGGCACATGAAAATAAACAGGACATCCAAAAATTCTAAAATGTGAGACGTCAAGTTTCTTACCAGTGAAAACCTCTTTGGGAGTTTTGGAGTCCAGGGTGGAATGAGGGCATCAGTGTTGAATGTATATAGCAGTATTCGCAGCTTCTCCCCACAGAAACTTCGGTAGACCCTAGTCACATAGCATGGCACGGGTAGCTTCCACAATGGTCTTGTTCTTTCGTTCAACAACGCCATTCTGCTCAGGAGTATAGGCAGTAGTAGTCTCCCTCTTAATGCCAGCTTCTCTGCAAAAGTCCTTGAACTCATTTGACTCATATTCAGTGCCATTGTCGGTCCTCAAAATCTTGATCTTCTTCCCCGTCATATTTTCCACCAAGGCTTTGAAGGTACGGAACCACATGAAAGCCTCATCCTTCTTCTTCAAGAAGTATATCCAGGTTTTGCGGGAGAAGTCATCAGTGAATGTCATGTAGTAAGAGCATCCTCCCAGGGATGTCACGGGCAGCATACCAGATAGATCAGAATGGACCAATTGCAAAATATCAGATGTATTTGTGGCACTTGAGGGGAAAGGTCCCCTTGTATGCTTTCCTTCGGCACAACCCTTACATACACCTTCATGATTATTTCCAAAGTCGGGCATCCCTGTCACCACCTTCCTTGCTTCAGGAAGGGCCTTGTAATGAAGGTGTCCAAACCTTCGGTGCCATAGTTCAGTTTGTCGGATAGTATCACATGTCATAGCTCCTAGAGGACTTCCTTCAACCTGGTAGAGTGTTCCAACTCTAAAATCAATCACGATAGCTTCCTTGAGATTCTTCTTCCACATGCGCACTTTTCCATCAATGAATGCCACATTGAAGCCTTTGTCTTCAATCGCTGATATAGACACAAGGTTCTTCTTCAATTTTGGTACATAGAGTACATCTTGCAAATGTAGGACTTGTCCTTGAGACAAGTGGAGGGTCACTGTCCCTGTCCCTTTTACGGGATATGTGGCATTATCTCCAAGGATAATTTCCAGATTAGTATCCTTCTCAACCATGTCAGAGAGTGCTTCCTTGAACCCAATGATGTGTCTTGAGGCACCACTATCTATCAGCCAGACATCCATAGTGTCAGGCGGGGATGCAGCAGAGAGAGCAGATACAAGAATGTATTCATTTCTTTTATCAACAATATTTGACTCTTCATACCTGGAGTTTCTAGACCTTTTGAAAGGTTGATTGTTTCCATCAGAGGGAGCCTTCCTCTTTTTGTTGTTTCTTTGATTTCCATTCCTCCGGTTATTGTTGTTGTCATCACTATCGGGAGAATCCTTTTTGAAAGGACATTCTCTGGCATAGTGACCAGGCCTATGACAAGTGAAACACTTGCCCTTCTTTCCTTGGGCCCTTGTTCTTAGAACCACCAGAGTTCTTCTTTCTTGAATGAGCAGCATAGGCAGCATTTCTGTCATTTTCATATTCCTTCATTCTTGTCTCTTCTTGCATGCATCTGGATAGTAGCTCGTCAAAGTTAGGAATTGTACTATTATTGAGAATGGTAGTGTTGAATACTTGCCATTCATATGGGAGTCTTCCAAGTGCGGTGAGTACCATCTCACGATCGGCTATTGTCTCCCCAATAGCTAGCAGATTGTTCCTAATCTCGGTCAATTTCAGAAAGTATGTTTGGACAAACTCATCCCTGCCTTTCTTTAGATTCTTCAATTGATTCCTGAAGAATAGCACTTGGTTTACATTGTTTACCTTGAACATTAGGATCAATTTATCATACATCTCTTTAGATGTACCCAACTCAGAGATGTAGGCCACCAGGCTTTTATGAATGGATTCCCTGATCATCAGCTTTGCTTTGATCTCCCTCTTCTTATACTTGGTTTTAGCAGCAGCAGTAGCATTGGATGGAGGTTCTTGTATCTTACCCAGTACATGGTCCATGAGATCATAGTCTTCCAATTTGAGATCTAATATCATCTTCCAGGCATGGAAGTCATCCCTTCCAGTCAGCTTGTCATTCTCCTTGAAGCCATAACTTGTGGAACCCATTTTTCTTAGATGGTGATTGCTATAAGTTAGGGCTTGTCTTCACCTCAGCTCTGATACCATGTAAATTTTTGTAGATGTTCTATGCTTGATGCAACTTTACTTTTATTACAACAATCACCCAAACAGTTAAGTAAAACGCTGATAGAACATACCAGTGGATCTATAGAAGACAAACCAGAAACAAGAGAATGTGAAGGTGCGTTACGGCGGTCAACAGGATGCTTCAACCAGCAAAGAGTCCTTGATCAGCCAACCCAGAATGTGTCACAACAATCCTCAAATCAGTCACCCAGTCAACTCAAGTCAACTCCAGAAAAGTCAACGCTGTCCAAAAAAGTCAACGCAGGGCAGCGACATCAAAGTCAACGCAGCTCCAACTTCGGCCAACCTTTTGACCTCGGTTCTTGTGCCAATGTGTACGGCCTCCCAAAATCGAAGTCTCCAATAAATTTCAGCCTCTTTGGACCATGCGTTGACCAAAGTCAACGCTGGTCAAACCTTCGTGGAAACCCTAGCTGCAGCAATTTCGTCCTTCTCCTTGGCTGTAGCAATTCGTCCTTCTTCCCACGTGTGGATCGAAATTGTCCTCCAAGTAGCTCGTACTAGATTAGAAGAGAAGAAGATGATGTGATGAGTGAGTGTGAAATGCTCTCCAAAGTTGACTGTATTTATATACATCATTGAGGTGTGTGACACATCTGCTGGGGGTGTAAAACCTTAAGGCCGACCTGCACATATAATTTATTATAAATAATAAATTCAAAATAAATGTTCTGCTCATTGGATTAAGATAAATTTTATATGGATCTTACACCTCTCTGAAAGAGGAATCCAATAAAAATATCGGTATCTTCATCTGAGCATCACAACATGGAGTTTGGACCTAGTTGTCAAATTTTAACATATCTCCTAATGAATACCTAGGATAAAGGTGATAATGTATTAACTTCAATCCTTAGCGCAATAATAAAGTTTAAAAACCCAAAATAGACCATATGATAAAATATTAGCCCGACGGTTAGGCTAACCGAGCAGAGAGATTGAATGTTCAGCATGTGATCAGCGCCTTGAATGGCGGTTACTTCCGGCAATCACGGCTTGACTCCAGCGATTCCGACATGACCTAATCACATGTCATCCCGACGCGGTCTCTGCGTGGTTTACAACTGGCGGTTAACAGCTTTAAAAACCCGACAGACGCTGACCGTAACCTTTATCCGCTGCGGTCTAAACAGACCTGTCATATGTGACGAACCACGGTTATGCCTCCGATGCGGTTTAACTAACACGACATATACACGCAGCTATGGTAACTATCAACCACTTGTCACATGTCTTAACAAATTCTGACGCGGTCTTGAAGTTGCAGTTAACGCTGCAGTTTGGGACTAGTGCTGTTGGTTTTATATCATATAGTTTTATAATAATGTATTAAACCACCGAACCTTTTGTTTTGTAGTCAATTCTTAACCCGAACCTTATAATAAGGTTTTGTAACACAGTGCTTAGTTCTTTTGCGCTAGGGATTTAAGTTAATACCTTATCACCTTTATCCTAGGTATTCATTAGGAGATAGGATTCGAGAACCAAATCACTTAAATTTCTCAACCAAGTGCCAAAATTTGGCTATCCATGGTTCAAATGCAACCTTATTTAAACCATGACAAAGCTTCATGAAGGACATGGAATGTTTTTTAACTTCAGTTTCAGCAGGACAGAGGCGAATTTGTTTTCAGCATAGTTCGACCGTCGGGAGTCGGAATTGAACGTAGAGACAGGGGTCGGAAAGGCGAGAGGGTGTACTTTGTGTTTACAGAGTCCAGAAGTACCTGTGAGCACAGTCATTCTGATTCATTTCTGTGTCAAGAAATTCCTCACGATCAATCCTAATAAAACGGACGCCCACTTGAAAGCTGACCTAGAGATGTAGTCCACAAGGGACGAACTCCGTAATCCACTGTTTGCTTCTTCTTCTCTCTGTTTTATGCTGTGTTTAAATCATTTATTTGCTGCTGGTTTTTGTCGTTTTTCATTTAAAAAGCTTTCTTCAGTTAACAATCAATCTTAAGGACAAACTAATCAAACTACCTCAGAACTTAATCGATCACATTCAGATCACCTTTGAGGGCTGAAAATGCCATATATACCAGAACAATGTTGCCACAAAAATACCCACGAGAAACCAAAGCCAAAAGACCAAATTAAATCCCCAAAAATATTCTCCAAACTCGACCACCTCATTTGGGCTTGACTACACAGGGCCGCAAAAGATTCATGAAAGATCAACATTTTATAGTTGCATTTTTTAGTGCAGACGAGCCATGTATTTATAGTGGAAGAAGAGACTTTAGAGGGGGCAAGCTGACCTGTTAGTGTTCAAGGTGGGGATTCGACCTTAAAAATTCTCAAATTTGAATTTTCAACTTTAAATTTTGGAGCCAAATCAAATACCCATTAATAGCTGACTTAATCGAGCCTTCTCTTCAAGCCAAATAAGGCTAGGATAGTCCCCATTTGAAGGGGTAATAAATCCACCATAATTTATATAATATTTTGAAAAATAAAAAGTCATTATTTCATCCATCAATAATCTGCCTTTAGCATTTCCTTTTGGGGCTTCTTGTCCAAACTCCGGGGCTTCAATTTTCAACAGCCATATCTCCTCAACCGTGAGGAGTTATGTGTCGTGCCACCTACCATTGGAATCAGCATGACGAGGAGAATCAAATGAAGATGGTCTTGAGAGCAAATTCACTATTCTTCATCCTCATATTCTTCAACAAATGTTGGGCAATATGATCAAGCATTAGGGCTTCCAGGACATCATATCCATTGATGCTTCCAATCAATGTGATCTACGGGCATATAGTAAAAGCGTTCAAGGACGAACATTGGCATCAATGACAACACCATTCCACAAAAATAATGAGAAAAAGTAAAATTGCGCCTTTGGCCCACCTGTGAGTCCTCTGCCAACTTTAGTGCCCCTCTAAATTTAGCTGAACCCTTCCTCCTCTACCTCCATTTAAAAATACTTGTGTCTCACTGGTCTTCTCATCGTTGTGCGCTCATAGTATCACACCTTTGATTTATAACACTTCTAAGATTTCTAGAATGACTGCAATTTGTAGTCTTTAACTGCAAAGACAATTACATGATCTGTTGCCAATTGCATTGATGATGCAATGGCTCAATTCCAATATTTATGTTGTTCCCTGAGATTTGACCAACAACATTCTTTGAAGATTGTTTCAGCATGTTTTTTTCCCTAAAAATACCCTACTTAGGAGTTGGTTTATTGGTGTTGTAAAAACACACTTCACTGCCAAGAACATCTTAGGCAGTTTTACCACTGACGCACACAGTAGAAGCAGTAGCTGCACCAGTACACTTTCAAAGAAACATAATGGAGATCATTTTCAGAATATTTTGGAATTATAATTTTAGTTATCCAAAACTCCTTAACCTAATGACTGGATCTAATTAAAATAAATATGATTAATATTGCTTCAAGCATTCAACAGAATCATTCAATTCAATTCAGTTGGAGAAAATAATGAATGGTTTATAAAGTACCTTCAAATTTGATACAGTTGAGGAGCCAGCAGCAAGAGACTGTGGATTCAAGATTTGTTTATGGACTTCCAAATGCAACTCAGGAGCCTACATACAAAAAAAAAAAATCAAAATTTTGAATTGGATAGACTGCATGAATTTATAAACCATACATGGTGCCCCCAAAAGGAGTGCAATATCAACTCGTGTCAAGCAATTACACACTGAATGAAATAATCATCTGAAATGAATCAAAAATAATATTGATGACCTGCAAAAAACAGTATGTAGCAGTTCTTTAATTTTTCATGAAAGATGAATGAAATATTATATTTTATACATATATAAATAAATATTCCCATAAAATGAAAAGCAAATAGACATTTCAAAATGGATAGGTTTCTCTCTCTCTAGTTTGAGCTCCTACGTCCTTTATAATCTTTTATTCCTTTTCCTTTTATTAGATTACAATAATTTAATAATGTCTACTATTCATTCCCTTGTCTTCTCAAGCACACTATGAAAAAACATCTAACAGATCATATTCCAATTCACATATTTACAAGAAGCAAATATAGTTACAATAGAATATTCTCAATTTGTAACAAATTTTAGAAAGATTTTACTTGATTGATGAAATTCAACTAACAAGAACTGTAGCGTATTCGCTTCCATCCGTCAGTTATTATATTAAAGAATTAATATTAATTAATTGATATTACCGTCCATATTTTAACCTCTGGAAGATTTGTCATTCTTACCAACTTGCAGGCAAACTACTCTGTACTACATTAAACAAATTCAGATTCAAATATTCAAGCCATCAATCTTTTTGACTGCTCCAAGCATTTCAGTTGAGTAATGGGTGCATGTGAAACCTCTTATTCATTATAACACTTTAACATTTTAGTATTGTTTCATGACAAAAGAATATTTAAAGACAATGCCTGATTACAGTGAGAATAATACCATGAAGCATAACCAGGAGTATTGTTATCCTGCACAAAACAATCTGCTCTTATCTCCTGGCCACTCAGAGATGCACATTGTTTCCCTTCAGGCAACACCCATAGCGACACACTTAGTTGGTGTGACTTGTTGCTGCTTGAACAAGATTTTCTTATCATCCTGAACCTACTATTCTCTACTCATCAGTTACATAGCTGTGTTCATCAGTCATTCACAGTGGTGTATCATTTCCCCACGCCCCTGATCTCAGATGTGCTAGATGATATTTCATGCTGCTTTGATTAGTGGTCGTTATGGTTTCATTGCTTAACCTCCTCATCTGAAAATGATGCTAAGGTTTCATCTTGTTGTATACATGTCAGCATTAAATGGATTCTTTCACTTTTAACTTAGTTAGGATGTTGCCATGTTACTACTTCTAACCACTGGGACATAATTACTTTTGGATAAATGTGCCATTAAGCTAGACCACTAGGTCCTACTGAAGAATCAAGTTGGGTAGTGTGAACATATCCTTTCCATACTTAACACTTTCCATTTTCCATTCCATCCATAAGAAACAAAATCTCCATAACCTACTGTTAAGTCACCAAAAAGCATCTAAAGAGGGTCATCAAGAAAAATAAATAAAATAAAATAAAAAAAAAATGCAAGCCTCAAAAGTCAAATCAAGCCAAATAAAGGGCTAAAGAGGTGAAGAGCAAAATAAACTCAAGAAAAGAAACTACTTCATCATGGGCTCCCCACTGCCCCCCTCACCCTCCCCTCTCCCCAACCCAACCCACCTTCAAATGTCCTAAGAGTAGAATGCCTATCCAAGGAAAGAGAAATAAGAAAAAACCAAATTATAAAAAAAATAAAAAAAATAAAAGAAGGGGAAGTGTGTGTAGGATGAAGTAGAAAAAGTTCCCTCTCACAAGGTTTTGCAAATAAAAAAGACTTCTAGCCACGATTTAATCGGATAGTTGGACCAGAATTATACCCTCAACACTTTTTGACTTTGGAAGTTAATCCATATGTTATTCTTATGTCCCCGTCATAAAAAATAATAATGTCATCCACCTATTTGAACTTAGGAGACTTAGGAAATACTTTGTGTTTTAACCCAAAGACGTGTAACAAAAGTAAGGTTGTACCCTTGGTTAGTTTTTTGAGTAAATTGGTAACACAGGCTAAGTCACTTGTGATTAATTTATCTTATCTATGTTGATCTATAACCACGAGTTGAAGCTAGATGTGTCGTTGAAGGTGTGGAACTAGGCATTGTCCATATTATCAACCAACATGAACAACTAAATGGTGCTCCATCATATTCAATGGTCTACATCGGCATTACTTTTAATGTATAAAGTTTTGCTAGCCCCTCTCCAATGGTGGAAAGTTGAACATTAGAACAAGCCCCCTTCAATCTCGCAATAAAACACTGGGGTTTTAAGCATTCACAAATGATTGAGTTGTCAAGCATTCTAGACAATAGCAGCTTTAATCCTGAGTCGCTTCAACTACGACCTTGGATTTGAGATGGAGGATCCAGCTCACTACATTCTAATGATCAAATTACAAGCAACAGCATAATTAACCAGTGCATGAAAAAATTCATCACAGACAAGCTACCCATGGCATCGAAGAATAATCTCAGCTGCGTAATCTCAGGTTGGGTGTCCCCACTGCCTACATCAGAAGATATCTCAGGTGCGTAATCGCAAAGACAGCAAACCAGAACCAACGAAGACATCGAATGAGACCAACGAAGACATTAAATGAGACCAACGAAGCAGGGGATTTTTTCAGAACAACAAACTAGTAGGCCAACAAAGAAGGGGATTTTCTCATCTTAAAATGGAAAGCAAATCAACAGCAATGGTTGAAAATGGCAAGGAAATATCAAGTGATGTGGAAACCAATCATTTAGGTCAAGTCAAAATTGTTTCAACAGACAAAACAGGGAAGTGGATTTGGGTAAATGCAAAGCAATATCGGGGCATTTTAAGGCGTAGGCTTGCTCACCTCAAATGGGAACAAGGGCAAAGACAAAAAAAAAAAAAAAAACAGTGCCAGAGAAAGAAAATAAATAAGAGCAGTAAAAATAAAAAAGACTCAACCATTTACAATCCCACATCCACACCTCTCACTTGGTCATTAGATATCTATGTCGAAGAACTGATGAGGGCCAGGACAAGGCTAGAGATTTTGGAAGCCAAAGAACAGGAAAGGGACCACAAAATTTCAGAGATCACATTTGCGAATTGGTGTTTAATGGAAGGTAATAGAATTCTAAAAGAACAGGTAACAATGTTACAAGAGGCTCTAGAGACAAGAAAACAAGAATGGCAAAGCATGAAGACAGTGTGGCAAACCATGATAGGATCAAGGGCAGCAAACAAAGATGTGATAATTTCTAAAGCAACTCAGGTAGATACACAAGTATCTCAACAAACAGAGCTTTCAAAAGAAAAGACAAAAAAGAACAATATGGATGGCGGTCCAAAAGAAATCAAAGATAGAGTTGAAGACACTAATGGTTTCATAAGGACAGGGGAAGAAGAAGATGCAAGTGTTCATAGAGCACAAGAAAGAGAATACAAAGAAAGAAAAGACAGGCAAACAAACTTTATTATCAGGGGAATAAGAGATTATGGGAAGAATGAAAGTACTCTCAATTTGACAAGGGACTTTCTGAAAGAGAAACTACATTGGAAACGGCAAATTTGCCAAGCAACGAGGGTGGGGAAGATATGTGAAGAGAGGCCTCGTCCCATAAAAGTCACCATGGCAACCGTACAAGACAAACACCATCTCTTGAGCAAAAAGAAACTCTTGAAAGGCTCACACTTCTTTCTAGATGACGATTTAACCAGCAAACAACAAGAGGAGAGAAGGGAAGAAGTGAAGAAAATTAGGGCAGCAAGAAATGAAGAGAAAAGGACATGGTTGTACAATGGAAAAACAGTTATTGCTGTGTTTGGACTCAGGACAAAACATGGACAGTAAAGAAAAAATAGAGAATTCCATAATAGGAAGGAAAACAACAAGAGCAACATGGATGGAAAGGGGCAAAGAATCAAAGTTGAGTCTTATGTGTCAAATTGCGTAGCATTCAAATCCTACCCAGGTCTACCTAAGTTTAGTTTGTTGTAATTGTAGAGGCTACCCTTGGAGGAGGGGACCTGGGTTAGGGCCTATTGCGGAAGGTAGAGACATAATTTGTCTCACGGAAACTCATGAATATGATGGTTGCAAAAATCCTGTGTTTGACGGTTATCTGAAGTTAGCAGTTTGGAACAAGGTAGCAGAAAATGGCAAAGGGTATGGGGGAATACTACTTTTAGTGAAAAAAAAGGAAGGTCGTCACATCCAGTTGATGAAAGAAGATGAAAATAAACAATATTTATGGTTCAAAATATCAAAGAATGAGAATCACATAAGAATTGCAGCATGTTATTTTGCCCCTCAAGTCTCAAAAACTTACAAAAATAAGGGGCTAGACAGCAAGGATCCGTATGCAGCTTTAAAGCAAGATATTGTTGCATACTATCAACAGGGAGAAGTGCTTTTAGTGGGTGATTTTAATGCTAGAACAACAAATCAGCAAGCTAGTATTCTCTGTTGCAAAGAGGATCAAAATCCTATTTGGCTCACTGAAGAGGAGAATCCCCAATGGGTGAGATGTTCAGAAGATGACAAAGTTAGCAATCATTTTGGAGAGGAATTGCTTACACTATGTGGGGCTTTCAACTTAATTATTTGCAATGGTCTGGAAAAATGGAAAAGGTCAGGGAACTTCACTTGCAAGTTGCAACACATACAATGGGGCAAGTGTCGTTGATTATGTGATTTGTTCACAAAGCTTGATAGAAAAGATAGATGAAGTTAAGATTGGAGAGCATAATCGAGAATTAAAATCAGACCATAACCCAATTTATATGAAATTATCATGGGTAGAAGAAATGCAGCAATGCTCTCGGCAATCACTACCAAGGGGAAAAATTCTTCTAACACAAGAAAATTGTACTATTTTCAAGACAATGCTGGAGAGATTAATTCATAAAGAGAAAACTAGTTTCCAAAGCTTCAATAGTCATGAGTTAACAATTATAATTCGAAGGGCACTTGACAAATGGAAAAGAGCAAAAACTAGAAATCAGAATCAAATTGTTTTCCTGTAAATGCTTGGTTTGATGAGGAATGCAAAATGGCAAGGAGAACCTTAAAAAAGACAGGGAAGGAGAAGATGAATGTAAAGTTATATAAGCAAATACTAAAAAGGAAAAAAGTTGAGTTCATGCAAGAATAACCCAAAAAATTTATGGCAAGAACTTCAACCAAGGAAGAAGCAAAATGAAAATAATATTACAGCTAATCAATGGTTTGAATATGCAAGACAACTCTATGAGAAAGAATCAGAGGTTGAGCCTCCCCTGGAGCTCAACACAACTACAAAGCTCTTCAAATTACAGGACGTGGAGATTGGAATTAAAAAGCTGAAAACAGGAAAGGCAAAAGACTTGGTTGAACTTCATGCAGAGTATCTAAAATGGGGAAGGAACACTCTTGCACCGCACATCATGGAAATATTCAACAACATCATTCAACAAGGATTCCCAAGAGACTCGACAACTAGCCTAGCAATACCCCTTTTTAAAAGTGGAGACATTAATAATTCGTCCAATTATAGAACCATTATGATCAATCCTTTGTTTGCAAAGCTTTTCGGCAGCATGGTAGAAAATAGAATCCGTAAGTGGGCAGAAATAAAAGAAAAGAGGGCAAAAGAACAAACGGGTTTTAGGCCGAAGCATTCTACAGTGGATCACGGCATCATGTTGAGACATGTTGACCACTGGAGTGGCACTTGATGATAATGAGAAGACTCCATGCCCAAGGATGAACCAAAAGACATTTGTACCATCAGATATCATTAGTTCAACAGAGTT
The DNA here is from genome assembly GCA_034641835.2 of Pinus albicaulis. Classification (NCBI taxonomy): domain Eukaryota; kingdom Viridiplantae; phylum Streptophyta; class Pinopsida; order Pinales; family Pinaceae; genus Pinus; species Pinus albicaulis. Next base: position 1,819,273,905 of record CM076580.1, read on the forward strand.
TTTAAACTCTACTTCCACTTCTTATCATTTTCTCTTGTACCTAGATTCCACGCCCTACGGGGAATTGTAATAAGTGATGCTAGTAATGATGAGTTTTGAGTCAGTATTGAGTCTGTAACAGACCTAGGTAGCCTGGGACCTTGCCAACAAGTGAGTATTACTCTGGGAGGTTTTTTTTTTACTTGGTTAATTATCATCTCCCTACTAGGAGTTAATAATTAATTGAGTGTTTTCCTTCAATTTTACCCCAAAGCCGGAGTACGGCTTGATGGTGAGGCCTTGGGTGACTCCTAGTGTCTAGAGTCAAATGTATATTACCATACTAAAACACACAAAAAATTTCGTGGAATTTGATTAAGTCTAGGTAGTGTTTTTTTAATTTTTTAAATTTCCCGCAAGTCAAAAATTGCAATAAAAATTGTAATTGAATTGTAATAAGTGTTGTTTAGAGAAGTTGTATGGGGTATGAGTAATCAAAATTACACCTCTCACGCTCAACTTTCTACTATGACACACTTTGAGGGGTTAAAAATGTGTTTTAAACCCTCAAAACCCACTTTTCCTAAGTTTAGTGGGAAATTTGGCAATTAATTAAGCCAGAAATTAAATAAATGGAGAAAAATAAATATCCACACATGCTAAATGAGGTGAAATGACGTGGAAAATTATGGAGGAGTTAAAGTGAAGTCCCAAGGTGATATGGACTCCTAAAATCAAGGAAAAGACATGTGCTCGAATAAAATTGAATTTCCGGCATTAAATGAGAGTTGCTTACTTGGAAATTCGAATTTGTGAAGTTAGTGCATATTTGGGAGGCTTTGGGAGAATATTTGATGGAGATTTTTGTGGGAAATTGTCTCCACATGGGTTATCAACCATATACACATGTCATTCCATCATAAAATTCGAATTTGGCACATAAGGGAAGAAGAAAATTATGTCCACTTGCCAGAATTCGATTTTTACACTTGGCATTGGAGCTCCACTTACCAAAATCGAATTTGCCTTGAGATCTCCTCCCTCTCACCACTTGGCATATGGTTCTTCATTGGGATTTTCTCCCAACTTTCCATATAATGGAGTCATGGGCTCTCATATTGTGATCATTGTTTACTAGCTATTGTGCTTGCGGAAGTGCTGCTGCCTTGTACACTTTCAGAAATATCAATAAAGACTTTGAGGTTTCATTCATGAGGTGTTCCTCCTTTTGAAGTGTGATGAATTGTTGATCATTGGTATAATTCCTTTTACTCATGCTTTGATCTAATTTGTTTCCATATGCTCTTGTAGATTTGTTAATGTAGAGCTATCTTATATTGACATTTGATTTAGAAGTATGCTCTAAGTATAGAATGCTCTAGTTGGTTTTAAATAAATCTCTAGAGTTTCTTATCATTGTTTATTGCTAGATCTATATGGAACTAATTCTTGATTGAAGTTTTGTAGATGGAGCATCTTGTTGGGATCAAAGAATCAAGTGTTGGGGGCAGTCTTTGGAGAGACCAATCCACTCTTGATACATTCTCAAAGGAGCTCTCATTTGTTCTTTGAACCTTCATAGTCTTATCTTACAAAGTGGTTTTGCAGGGGTTTTGGGACATAGATTATATACAAGTTGAATACTTCTAAATTTGAATATCTTTTAAAACATCATACTTCATTGCTTTCATTTGTTATCTAAGAGCTTGAAGATGACTAAGCAAAGAGGAGAGTTTACTTGAACTCTTTGGCTTAGCTCTTTGTAAATTGTTGTGCAATATTTTGTAATTTTATCTATCTAATATTTGATTGGTTTTATAGCCCTCTTTCAAATTTTTTCTTGTGACAGCTTGAGTGGACAACTACAAGAAATTACTAACAAGTTGTTGCAAAACCTTTGGGCTGAATTTCAAATGAGGAAGATAACTCTCTCTTCTTTGGTTGTGGGCATAGAAGAGGCTTAGCTTCTCTTCTCCTATTGTAAAGTCTAAATTTATTTTGAGTTCTTAGAAATTCTCACCCAAGAAAAGTCTATGGTCTCAATTTTTATTTGTAAAGACTTTCCTTGGTTTAGAAAAGGCCTCATGGTCATTTCATTCTTGTAAAATTAATAAAAAATTTCTTTTTTGTTGTGGGAGCGTGGGTTTTACCCAATGTTGCAAACATCGCGATCGGGATTAAATCGGCGAGGGGAAAAAATCGGAAAAAATCGGGAAAATCGGGAAAAAATCAGCACATACAAAAATATTCAATTTTTTTCAATTTTTTTAATATCTAAAGCACCCACAACATAAAATAAATGCATTGACACATAAATATGAAAAAAAACTAATATATAAGACGTGTAATATCATGTCTAGTGCTACATCACACATAATAGTGAATCATGTCCTGAATACTAAGTCCTGAGTCTCAACTCAACCTCAAAATATCAACAAAAAATATAATAATGTATCTCATATCATGAGTCATAATGTTATATACAAAGAAATGCACCAAATAACCTATATTACTGATTTCCTTTGCCCCTCTTGCAAGAAAATGTAACAGCTTTCCCTCTAGACGAAGAAGCTGGCGGGGCTGGCAATGGACTCTGTTGTGCTCTAGATCTTGAAGCACCAGGAGCTAGAGGCAAACCACGTCCTCTACTGGTAGCAGGGGTAGGTGGTGTCACCTCCTCTCATGAAACTCATCATTGATTCATCGCTACTAGAAATGGGATCATCAACAAGAGATACATAAACATCATCTAGCTCAAAGTCTTCAGACTTGGATTGCTCAACCTTATAACATGATAGAAATTGAAAAATTTTAACATGCCTAACCAATGATTTTGGTTTGAGTGGAGGGTTCATCTCCTCAACCTTAAAAAACGATAGAAAAAGATTAACATGCCTAACCAGTTGTTTTCCTTTGAGTGAAGGGTACATTCTTGTTAAGGCCACAGTAGGGGAGTTCAACAATCAATACCACCAACATCAACAAAGTTCAACAATCAATGCCACCAACATCAAGGTTTTTAAAGGACTTCATACTCTTGATCAAATGCCAATCTCATACCCTTACACATAATAGAATCAAATGGAAACAATGCAAATCCCCAAACCATGAAACCCTGAAAACCATTAAGTCCGCTGAATTTTGAGTGAAATCTAAAATTCTAGTTTCTCCATATGAAATCCAATAAGGTCGAAACCACTCTTAAACATCCTGAGTCATTTCATGGTAATGTTAAAAATTTAAGGAAATCAATAGTATAGGTTATTTGGTGCATTCCTTTGTATATAAGTGATATTTCCTTTATTTTTCATTTTCATCCTTTTACTTTAAGAATTTAACATTACCATTAACTGCCAACAGGGTGTGTCAGGAAAATGAGAGGGCTGCAAAAATGACAAAAAAAAAATCGATTTTTGAACTTATAGGGTTGCTGTTTGATGGGCCCACGATTTTTTCCCGATTAGCGATTTTTTCAAAAAATCGTGTAAAACATCGCCGATTTAATCGTTTTGTTGAAAAAATCGCAATTTTTTGAAAACATCGCGATTAAATCGCGATGTTTGCAACTTTGGTTTTACCCATTGGCATCCCTATCTCTCCATTTCAAAGGAGAGAATTTGTAGATGGATTGACTTAGTGGTTTTGACATTTTTGTTTTCTTTCACATCACATATGCATACTCTAATTGGGAAGTAACACAAATCGCATAGTCCTTTAATTTCTCAATTTGTAATCTCATTTGCCATCACTTACTTATGTTTTGTGATCTATTTCTCATTTGGATAAGTTTCACAATACACTACAAGTAAAGAAGCATAACACTTTCGATTTATGGCAACTTGAGTTATTGTTCTAACTATGAAGCATATTTAATTAAATCATCTCCATCTTTTACATAGCACTTGCAAACTCACTTTCATATCATTTAGGCATTTCACTTTTCATACTAGACTTGCATCTCTAAAATTTACCTCCAATTTAAGTTGGTTGAATAGACGTTTTAGGGACCCTCTACCTCTATGGACTCCTCACTGTGAGATCTAAATATTTGGGCGAGGGTGAGGTCTGAGGATTAGAGTTCAATTGTAACCTTGCTTTAGAACTAATTAATAAAATAAACCAAGAGCACTAGCTCATCACATTTATTTGCAAAGTTCCCAATTTTTTTGCTATCTTGATGGTTTAAAGATTCACATGCAAATATTATCTCAAGAAGCACTTTGGATGCAAGCATTTTAATTCCTTAAATTTTGCAACAAGTTTAATTCTATGGTACTTGGAAATTTGCTTCTACTTTTGCAACTTCATTTGCATGTTGTCATTTTAATGATCATTATGCTTATGGATGATTGATATATCTTGTTTCATTGGTAAATACCCTTATTTGGTGTTGCAAACTTAATTGCATGTTGTGATCTTGGTCTAACATTGGAGTTTTTCTATCATTTCATTTACATTTTCCAAAAGTAGAGCACTAAATGTTTCCTTATGAGCAAGATAGTTCCTCATGCTTTGGTTCATAAATCTTTTTATCTTGAGAGCATTTTTGATATCTTGTGCTAACAGTCTTTTGTTTCCATTTCAGGATTACTATGTTCTCATCTCCTTGAGCATTTCTTTTACTTTTAAGCACGTTATTTGTAAAGGCACTGGTTAAATGGTTTGTCATTATTTCAAAGTTGCTCATAAATGCTCGTGAATCTTAAGAAGTAATCTATTTAACTCTAACAACTCTCCTAGAAACTCACATCTTTTAACTTAGTTTTCCATTTAGGGACCACCCCCCATAGCTAACCTAGGAGATAGCTTAAACGGAGAGAGTTGGGAATAAGTGACAACCCCTTCTCTGAGTTCCTCGCCACCAACCACACCTAGTGGGGTTGAAGGCTTTTCCCACTAACTAGTAGGTAGGTGTAGGCAGCAAGCGATAACAAGACACATTATTGAAAAGGTTTGGGGGGGTAAAGAAGAAGCATTAAGCTGTTTTGTTGACTTCAAAAAGGCATTTGACACAGTCCCAAGAAATAAGTTGTGGCGTAGAATGGAAGAACTTGAAATTCCTTTGCATTATAGAGTTGTTGTCCATAGACTTTATGAAGAGGTGAAAGTCAAAATTTGAACCTCAGCAGGTATTTCAGAAAGCTTTAGAAGTGACATTGGAGTCAAGCAAGGTTGCCCTCTATCCCCTACTCTTTTTGGTTTATATATTAATAAACTGGAAGAGTGGTTAAATTTGCAAGGTGGGGATGGTGTTCGATTGGGAGAGTTTGTGATAAAGCTTCTTTTATATGTTGATGATCTTGTATTGATTTCTAAATCGGCCAATGGATTGTAGATGCACCTATATGCCCTTGAGCATTTTTGTAGAGCAGTGGAGATGCAAGTCAATATTGGCAAGACCAAGATAATGATCTTCTCTAATAAAAGGAAGCAGAGTCAGCATACGTTCTTATTTTTGAAGACAACATTCTTGACGAAGTAAATGAGTACAAATACCTCGGGATCGATTTCAACAACAAACTTAATTGGGAGGACTGCAGAAAGAAGAGAATCTTAGGAGGGGGGAAAGCATTACATGCTCTTCAAAACAGATGTAGAGAGGCAGAGTTATGGGATTGGAAAATGATTAAAGTGCTTTTTGGACTCCTAGTTTGTCCAGTGATGCTATATGGGTGTGAATTGTGGGCTAGCAGCACCCCTTTATCAAAATGGAAGCAAATTGAGAAAATCCAAAAATGCTTGATCATGAGCAAGTTCAAAATAAAAAGTGCGATATCTTATGAGATAATGTTGAGTGAAACAGGAGCAACTCCCATCGAAGCAATTGCTATGGTGTGGCTCATAAGATATCTAAATAGAATTGAGCAAATGGGAGTAGGTAGATGGCCTAATGTTATCTTCAAGGAAGGCATGAGCGAAAGAAAGAAAACCTGGATGAGACAAAACTACACATGGATGCAAAAATGGAATATCTACCACAATGCTTGTCCCACAAATAGCAAGGAGCTAAAGAATTTTGTTAGGGAGAAGTTTTGTAAACAGGTATGGGGAAAAGAGTTGGGTAGAAAGAAGAAGTACTACATTGAAAAATTCAACCCTACGTATGATCTCCAACAAAAAGAGTACATTGGAGCTAACATTCCGTGGAGCGCAAAGGTTCTTATTGCTCAATTAAGAACCAACTTGCATCATCTTCGGTGTGAAACAAGACGGTGGAAAAGGCCTAAAGAAGCTTGGGAAGAACGAGTGTGTACATTTTGCACATCTGGGGTAGTGGAATTGGAAAAACATTTCATTTTGGAATGTGATGCGTTCAAAGACATCAGAGAAAGTTATGGGAATATGTTAGCATCGGTTTCTTGCATTGTCTTTTCAGCGATGAGATTGTTGGAAGGTTGGGCCAGCTCATCATCAATTTGAATAAGAGAAGAACTAAAATGCAAAAGGCGAAAAACAGAGAACTCGTAACCATAGACTATTTTTAGTCTCGTGGACGTTAAAAATTTCATTTCATTTACATGAGAAATTTTAACCACCCATGTGCAAAAAAACAGGGAAGAAAATTTGATGTAAAAGAACTAGTTGGTCAAATGAACACAACTAACTCTATCTATTAGAATTCTAGAAGTTTCAAAAGCACTTTCACTGCTTTATTATTTAAATTGATCTTCTAGAAAAGGGGAAATATTGTTGAGAAATATAGGGGCAACAAGTTAGGTCATTTCTCTTTCTTTGAAAACTACTTGTGATATATTTTTACTTGTCTTGATTAGTTTCCTCCACAACTTGATTATTATTGTGTTCTTATCATCAAACAGCGACCAAGCAATAAGACAAGAGGACATAAGATATAGGCGATCAGCCAGGGCCAAAACCTCTCCAATTTAGAGGAAAACCCACAAGAATTATGTAATGAATAAAATATATATAAACAATATAAATATAAATAATGATGATAATTGTAATAATGATTAGTTAATTAGTAATTAGTGTTGTAGAGGCATGTCTAAATGGGACATGACCTTCCATGAAGAGGCACCTGCCTAGGGTATATAAGCAGGCCCCTCACTCTCATTTGTATCCTTCTAATTCATACATTTTAATATATATTCTTGTATCCTCAATGGAGATATACATATTCCAAGTCTTCTGGAGTATTTGACTTAAGGTACGAATTTTGTTCGTTCCATTTGGCATCAGAGCCACATTGGTTGATCTCGGCCTTTGGCCATCGACTTTTCGTCAATTTCGTTGTTGTCACAACTCAAGAATTTCGCTATAAGAATTTCATAGCTTATCCATTTATCATTAGGCCTTTCGCAATTGAAAAAAAAAAATATTATAGGGAAAAAAAATATTATAAAAAAAATTTAAAAAAAAAAAAAAATCGTATTAAAAAGAAATTATTAGAAAAAAAACCATTGAATTATAAAAAAAGTATTAAAAAAAATAATATATATATATATATATATATTTTAAAAAATAAAAATAAAAACAATAAAAGTTAGAAATAAAAAATAAAAATACAAAAAAACGAAAATGACTTACCTTCAGATGTCTGACAACCCACCCCACCATAACCATTTAACGTCGTTGCATGAACCCCAACCACCTGCCACACCCAAAGCAACAAACGACCCAACCACTGTCGGCACCAGTCGAACCGGACAGCAAACAGTGGTTGTCTACAGTTTCCTTCACCCGTGGAACTACGGACCACTCACATCTGCATCTTGCCAGCGATCACTCTACACTCTTACATCGTCGCACAACTCGCACGAAGGCCATCATTGGACGCCCTGAGCCACCGCCGAACCTTCTACAACCCCACCAAGCTCAATTTTCCCCTCCATCAGCTCTTTTGCCATCCCATCGTACACGTACAACCATCAATCTTCGCTCACTCTTCTACTTCCTATCCATTGCATCCCTATTCGTCAACTATCTGTTTCCAACTATTGCCTAACAAGCCTTAGACAGCGCTACATACGTTTGTTGTCACTTTACCCAGCATTGTCTCTTTTGGCCACCATACACACATTCCTGCCTGCCATCACAGCCACGGTCGAACCCGACGTCGTCACATCCAACTTGACCGCCCTACAAGAAATTCACACAGGAACCACAAAATCTGGAAAACCCCACATGTTCTTTTAAAGGTCGAAGTGTCAATTGAATAGTTCCAGGTTTAAGATAAGATTACGCTTATTGAAGAAAGAACTTGTGTATGTTATTCATTGTAGTAGACCAGTTGCTACGACCATCACATCTTGCCATACCATCACGCACGTATGGCCTTCAATATTAATCCAATAAATTAAACAAATAAATGTACAAAATTAAACGTTTAATTAGCAAATCGAGATATTGATAAAAGATAATTAAAAGAAATAGTGATTAATTACAAAGGGGCACACATACATAGTAATACCCAAGTATCTAAGTTGAAATATAGTGGTACATCAGAGGACGTTATAGAAGAATTATAAAAGGATTAAAAATAATAATAATAAGAATAAGAATAAGAAAATAAAAGGGGAATATCGTTAAAAAAAAGGGAAAGCTATATTTCGAGAATAATTAAAAAGTTCTTAAGTGTACTTCAAAGGTTTTTTGGTTTTGGAGGAAGGTAAACTTTTGAAGATTCATTGAAAAAAGAAAATAATATTTTATTATAAAGATTAGAAAGGGTTACTCTTAAAAAAATTTAAAAAAAAAAAAACTAAGTTCATCCAGGAAAAAAGAAGAAGAATGGAGACTAGTAATGAAAAACTTCCTAAAACCTTTAGTAAATGTGTTGTTACATTATTTAAAGTCAAAGGATCACTCCAGGAAGAGATATTATAATCTTTATCAGTCCTACTGAAGAAAGTAATTATGTTAGTCCTAAATGTGCTAACCAAGTTGTGATCCCTGAATCGAATATAATTGAAACAAATTTTGTTGGCACAAGTGACAAACAATACGACATAAACAATCTACAACTAAGTATTGGGGATTATACTTTGTTAAAATTGGACAACTAGGTCCAAACTCCGGGTTGTGCTGCTCAGATGACGATCGCAATATTTTTATTGGATTCCTCTTTCAGAGAGGTGTAAGATTGATCTAAAGATCATCTCGATCGGATGAGCAGAACATGTACTTTGAATTTATTCCACTTATGTGTTGGGTCAGCCTAGAATAAAATATTGACTTAAATGTCTTAAAGGACGTGTCACACACCCCCAAAGATTCCTATATATTGGAGAGACTTGGAGTTCATTTGACACACATTGGTGTGGAGGAATTCTCTCTCTCTTGATGGCGTTGGAGCTGTGTATTCTTTGTTTGGGTTGTTCTGGGGTTATGTGTGACATGCTTGGCTGAATGACCTATTGAAGACTTTGCTGGTAGAAGCATCCTGCTGATCGTCGTAACGTCACCATTTCCTATCTCTGTTTTGGCTTGCTTCTATCGATCTATTAGTATGTTCTATCTTCTTCAGTATTGTGCCCTAATCTGAAATGGCATAGAACATGAGCAGAAATTAACATGGTATCAGAGGCTAGGGAAGACGAAGCCCAATTTGAATTACAGTTGCGGAAAGTTGCCACCATGTTTAAGGGCAAAAATGGCAGATGTTGATTAAGGGCAAACTGCATGTTTAAGGGAAGTACTGTCTTATTCTCTAAAAGAGAATGTCGTAAGCCACTTTAATGTTTTCCTCAGAAAACAAAGGGAGCAATCGATCTCAAACACAGTCGTCGTAAAACCAAATATGGGTGACGTCAAGCTGTGTGGTACGCCGCAGGCCATACCACCACAGCGAAATGACAGCGCGTATTTTTTTTAAAATGTCGGAGGTAGCAAATTGGCAGCGAAATGACAGCGCGTATTTTTTTTAAAATGCCGGAGGTAGCAAATTGGCAGCGAAATGGCAGCACGTATTTTTTTTTAAATGCCGGAGGTAATAGCGCAGGGCAGCGTATGAATCATGCTATGGATACATCTCACGGACATCTCACGGCGTATCAGCCTCCACGCAGACTTACACTTATTGGTAGTAGGGTTACTGCGCCTCCGCCGTCGAATGAAGTGTCCTGCGAAGCCCGAACGAGATTACGAGATCGGCTGAGGGCATTGCTGCGTTTGTGGAATTGGAATCCAAGTATCGTGTGGGGCCGATCGAGCGGCCACCGCCGATTTCAAAGAAGCATGTGATCTTTGTGGGCGGGCTGTTCTAAAAGATCTTGACGCAGTTTTTCATCTATTTCTTCAGTGTCTCTGGCGCTATGCACGACATTATTCAGAAGATGCCGTTTTTTTATGACGGACAGGAACGATCCCAACAAATTGGTCTTCTTTATCCAGGGCTCCGACGTCCAGCTTGGCGGAGAGAGTTTTGCAGTAGTTTTTTTTATGTTCGAGGGTTGCTTGCTTCGAGCCGTGAGCTCCATTGGCATTTCTCCAAGGGTCGGAACAACGTCGTGTCGGATCCTTTGCAAAACCAACAGGATATGCATAGACGAGGAATTTTGTCGTGGACAGGTCGAGTTCATCCTTCTGAAGAAGCCCGAATTCGCATTACCACGGGAGGCCGATTTATTATTACTGAAGGAAGCCATGATTTATATTCCTCGGGAGGGGTCAAATTGCACAAATTTGAGGAGGATGAATTGCATTAAGAAGGTCGAGTTGTCTCGATTTTCATGGTGTAAATGTCACTGTCAAAAAGGCTGAGTTGTTTTACAGAGATCCCAACCTCGCTTTCAAATAAATGACATTTTCCAGGCTTAAGTTTGCTATAACAGAGGGTCTGCATTGATTAATCTACAGATTTCAGAGGAGCAAGTTCGTGGAAGTACCGAAGGCTGAATTGAATGATCAGCCAACAAAGGGTGCACACCTGTCCGTTGGGCAATCAGTTTAAAAACTTCTATGTCGTGGATTACCCATGGTTGAACGCAGGTAGTTGATACATACACCTGTACATGAGATTTGCGTAATGGCAAAAGTGATGGTATAAATTTTAGAGTGGTTATGCAAGATATGATTCTGATCTGGGTATTGATGGATCGATCTGGCCGTGTGCGTTAACACCAAGAGCCGAATTCTTATCTATGGTATTGCCGAGTTCTGTCAGTGGAGCCGTGAAAATCAAAGACCAAAGTTTTTTTTGCCAATTAAATTCAAAGAGAGGAGCCGCAAGCAATTTTGGGTAGCAATTTGATGCATTGAGTCACCATTCACCGAGTTTCGGAGTATCCATGCGGACGGGTTGCATCCACTCGCAGCATGGAACTGTTATTATCAAGGTACTGAATATATAAAATTGTTAAGACGACTCTGAGTGACTATTGTTACCGAGTTGTGGTGCGGAGATCGTAATTGGTCATCATAAAGAATGTGGGTATAAAGCGATCTTTTGATTGGTCTGGTGAACAAGTCCACTCATGCGTTATGGTTCCAATAGCTGATCACATGGTTCCGCATATTTGAAGAAACGGTGGACATAACAGGTGTAAGTCCAGAGGAGAGCATTTATGCAGTGGACTATGAAGTAGCAACCTGGTAGTTATACCATCAGTAGCAGAGGACCGAAGCATTTCTTCCAGAAATTATCACATATGTTTTTGACTGTGTGCTCATTAATCTTGGGTTGGCTACACGTCTGAGGCAGCCATAGATACAAGCTAAAGTTGGATGCAGACAAATCACAATAATTCCCAGATCTGTGCACGTGGCATAGACCGGATTTCAAGTGAAGTCAAAGAAATTGTTTTGATGTACTTGACAAAGTCTTTAAGATCTCTACATAAAGGAGCACTGAAGTACCTCATCTGACAGTATTATGATACTGGCAAAATTGGCTTGTGACAATGGTTGTGAACCAGCATATATCTGAACTCAACCTAGTGGCAGTGACCCTAGTAAGTGCTTTGTCCAGTTTTATCTTGTTAAATGATTGAGGCTGGAACATTCATGAGCAGGAGTACCATTATTATTGTGTTGGATCTGCATGGATTGATATGAAGAAGGCTAAATTCTGTGTTTTAACATCTGTATGATCGGTTCCTAGATCTGTGAAATCTAGGAGAAAAATCGCAGCACTGAGATCTGCAGTCTTGGACAGATCTGTAAATAGAAGCAGTTTTGGATGAGATGACAGATGTTGTAGATGAACACCTCAAGTGCAGAATAAAAGGCAGATTGGATCCTTAGCTCCGTAAAGAAAGTCTTAGAGGGCTGGTTGAGGAAGCTACAGCAGATCTCCACAAAACTTCAGGTAATTGTTGTAAGCTTGAAATCTTCACTACTGTTAATGATGAAGAAAATTGTGATGCAAGTTCAGAAGGTATCTCTGTAACGGCCATTTTGAGGAGCTAAATCTGTGAGTCTATGTCACTGTCATTATGACAGTGACATAGACAGACACCCTTGTCTACGAGATTCATAATAACTGTAAGCTTGTGACAGTATCAACTTGAAGTGTGAACTGGGAAATTTTTGCAACTTTCAGCCACGTTGTTGGAGTCTTGAACCATGATCAACAAAGCTTGTTTGGATGGCTTTGACTGTGGGAGAATAAGACCCTTTTTGAAGTTGGTGTCTGGGATGCCCTCATTTAAAATAGATGTCTTCTCTCGAGAGAGAAGCTGACATTAAGAGGGAGATACATCTGTATATGCTCCTGAGCGAATATCATTACTGAATGAAAGAAGATCCTCATGGCTCAAAGACATATGGCTCCAGAGGGGGAAATTCTGGAAGAAATCCAAGAAGCCATATAAATACCAAGGGTATCTAGCAGCCATGAGTACTATTGTACAATCTGACTTTGGATCCTTTGAGGAAGTCGTAAAGCATCAAGTCTGGAAGGATGCTATGCACAAAGAGTATGAGTCCATTATGAAGAATGATGTGGTCCCAAGACCATAGGACAAAGCAGTTGTCACCTCGAAATGGCTCTACAAGATCAAGCATGGATCTGTTGGAAGTACTGAAAAGTTCAAGGCAAGATTCGTTCCCTGTGAGGAAGATATAGACTATGATGACATATTTGCACCTGTGGCTCGAGATACCACCATTCGATCTATGATAGCCCTTGCTGCTACGCAAGGATGGAGTCTTCATCAGATGATGTGAAGACCGCATTTTTGCATGGTGTGATAAAGGAAGAGATATATGTGGAGCAACCTTTGGGGTTGGAAGTACAGGATCGGGACACCCATGTCTGCAGGTTGAAGAAAGCCCTCTATGGGCTGAAACAAGCACCCTGAGATTGGTACAAGAGGATAGATAGCTACTTGATGAAGCTGGGCTTCACTCGAAGTAATGCTGATCCGAACCCCTTCTTCAAGGTTGTCAAGGGAAAACCTCTCATTCTGGTGCTGTATGTGGATGACCTCTTCCTGACAGGTGCTGACCCTCTCATTCATCAGTGCAAGAGGGAGCTCGCTGCTGAGTTCGAAATGAAGGACCTAGGACTGATGTCTAGGCCTGAAGGTCTAGCAGAGACCTGGCGAGATTTTCCTTTCTCAAGGAAAATACATTATGAATTTTCTGATATGATGGACAGTAAGTCCATGGAACTCAACTTTAAGAAGTTGAGTAGCAGCGTTGCTGGGCCTGTCCTACTGAGTATCGTTAACTCATAGGGACCCTGATGTTCTTAATGAACACTTGTTCGAACATATGTTGTGCAGTGAACACTTTGAGTCAACACATGGTTGATCATAACATTCACTGGATTGGTGCCAAGAAACTCATGAGATATCTCTGAGGCACGATAGACCATGGGCTGAGATACACTGCCGGGAGTATGACACTCCGTGGATATACTGATGCCGATTGGGCTGGCAGTGTGGTGGATCGTAAGAGCACATCGGGATGCTGCTTCAATCTTGGTTCTGCTTCGATCTCATGGATGAGCAGGAAGCAGAAGTCGGTGGCTTTGAGCACCGCTGAGGCCGAATACATTGCAGCAAGTATGGCCTATTGTGAAGCAGTTTGGTTGCGAAAGCTCTTTAGTGAGCTATTTGGACATGTGCTAGATACCACTGTGATACTCTGTGATAACCAGAGTGGGATTCGTATCACTGAGAATCCTGTGTTCCACGATTGATCCAAGCATGTTGATGGCTGGTACCACTTTATCTGGGATATGGTACAACAAGGCGTCATAAGGCTCGATCATATAGGAACTGATGAGCAGGTCGCGAATATTCTCACAATGCCCTTGGGGAAGGTCATGTTCCTAACCTTCTGTGAGAATCTTGGTATCATGGAACGACCCTATTCTGAGGGTCCTGTTGGACGATGAGCTCTGGGAGCTCAAAGGGGGTTTTGGGGATAGCTTCTCGGAGCTATAAGCACTTATGGTGCTTCTGCCCCACCGTTGTGATTATTGAGTTGGTTCGCCTCTCATTTATCTGTGCCCCATATGCATCCTACCCATTGAGTTCAGGGCTCATGGGAAGTACCTCTCATTTGGCCAATGAGGTGGGAAAAGCTAGAGACTAGTAGCAAATACTGATGGGCGCATCAGAGATTGCCGTACTCTCTATCTAGGATGGCACGGTCCATCCACTTGATCTGGGATCAAGTTTAGTGAGGTTTGGGACCTCTGCCTGACTTCGGGTCAGATGAACCAACTTCGGGTTGGTTGGAGACTCTTTGTGAGTCTGATAGAGGTTTCGGACCTCTGGGCTGAATGTGTCAGCCGAGTATGATGTCTTTGTGACTGACCCACTTCTGTTCTGAAATAAAGAGGCCAGCAAAGCAAGTTACGGCGGGATGACGCACGATGTTTGGATTGCACTAGTGGACGGAGTTCTCCCTAGTTGAGAGGAAGTGTTAAAATTGGACAACTAGGTCCAAACTCCGGTTGTGCTACTCAGATGACGATCGCAATATTTTTATTGGATTCCTCTTTCGGAGAGGTGTAAGATTGATCTAAAGATCATCTCGATCGGATGAGCAGAACATGTACTTTGAATTTATTCCACTTATGTGCTGGGTCGGCCTGGAATAAAATATTGACTTAAATGTCTTAAAGGACGTGTCACACACCCCCAAAGATTCCTATATATTGGAGAGACTTGGAGTTCATTTGAGACACATTGGTGTGGAGGAATTCTCTCTCTCTTGATGGCATTGGAGCTGCGTATTCTTTGTTTGGGTTGTTCTGGGGTTATGTGTGACACGCTTGGCTGAATGACCTATTGGAGACTTTGCTGGTAGAAGCATCCTGCTGATCGCCGTAACGTCACCATTTCCTATCTCTGTTTTGGCTTGTCTTCTATCGATCTATTAGTATGTTCTATCTTCTTCAGTATTGTGCCCTAATCTGAAATGGCATAGAACATGAGCAGAAATTAACATACTTTTATCTCGCAATTTCCAGCGAAAACCTTATTTTTTGACGATAGTGACATTGTTTTGGGCTCACCCTAGATGGAAACTCTAGGGTCCTTTATCCTAAATACGAAAAAGAAGTTTTTGACATTTTCCCACAAAAAGAAAAAACTAACGCTACAAGATTTTACCTTGAAGCCAGATTCAGTTTCACAAGAAGACATACAAGATATTTCAAAAGTAATTCTTTAAGAAAGTAAAAAGGCGATACAAAATTTGCAAAGAGAAGTTGACAAGATCACCACTAACAAAAATGAAGAAGTTTCTCGGCTTAAAGACCCTAGTGAAAAACCACTGACGCAAATTAAGAAGCTTAAAATGGACAAGAAGTCATTAGAAAACAAGGTACAATAACTTATCGAGAAGGAAGCATCGAATGTATAAGTCCAAGTTGAAGAGAAAGGAATAATTTTCGATCCAGTGAATATCATAACTCAGGAAGAAGACAAGTCAGTTGAAGAAAAGACACACTTAGATGTGGCAGTTCAGACAATGAACATCCCAAGTGAATGTTTTGTAACCAACTCAACAACATTGTCACTTGAATTATGATGAGTTTTATAGCATCGGATGTGCTCTAGCTTTGAGATTTTGCAGAGAGGCTAAGACACATGTATTCTCCAAGACCCATAAATCGTTTGGGGAAATTCCACCCAGAAGTGTCTTAATTAAAATAATTAATCAGTTTTTAATATTTCCTAAGTCTAAACTTAGGAAATATGATTAATTAAAGGGTATTAAGTAAGTCAGGTGTGAATCTTCTAGATAAAGGCGTGGATCGAGACCAGTAAATCTGAGCCATCGATTAAGATCTAATCCTGGTCATTGATGTCTCGACAAGAGATTATAAGAAGAAACTCGATGGGCACTTGGAGAACATATCGAGTGAGAGATCGAACTTGTTCGCAGATCGATTTTCCAGAGTAGCAGTGCTGAGTTGCCGGAGAGAGAGCCAATGAGCTCATCGCAGTGAGAGAGGGGTAGAGATAGCATTACTGGAGGAAAGTTTTCCAGATCCGGAGAGTGCATAGCAAAGTGGCAGCAATTCCACAGAGATGCAACATAGAGGCCACGCAGAGGCTGCGCAGTGCTTCAGAGGGAATCCGAAATTTTGCTAGGAGACAGAGTCGATTCAGTGGCAGAAGCCGGAGAGAGTTTTCGGAGGCTGGGAGGGTCCAATTTCCATACAGCAGAAGATCTGAGGCAAGGGGAACGAGTACTCCCAGTTGTGTGACACAGAATTGCATAGGGTGACGCAGTCACTGCACAGAGCAGCTCTTTCAGAGCTAAGGTCGATGTCAGATTACTTGTGGAAGTGAGAATTTTCTCACTAGACTATTTGTCAGATTTTTTCTCTGTATTGGATAGCCAGTCTAGGCATCCAAAGATTTGTACTCATATTTGCTACTACTTAATATTAAAACCCTAAGTTGTTGCACCGGTTTTCCAAGTTCGGTTTTTTCAGGGACTTAGTCCAAAAATAATTGTGTACTTATGTGAGTGTGCATCTAGCTTTTCCTTCATTGTATTTGTTTTCTGCAAGTATCTATTTGTGAGGGTTGTAGCGTATTGATTTTGATATTTACTGTAGTAAACGATAAATAATTTGTTCAATTAAATAACAAAAATAAGAAATTTAATCAGTTGTTGCAGTAGGATTCCGAGTATCGGAATTTTCACATGGTATAAGAGCACAGAAGTAGGAAAAGCTTAGTTGCAGGAGGAAAGAGGGAGCTTCGAAGCACTGCGTAGGCAGTTGCTCGAAACCCCAGAGAGGTTGCACAGTGCATTGCCCAACAGGGTAGTTTTTGAGGAAATTTGTTTCTCTTAGAGTCGACAGAGAACAAAATTTCATGAACGAGGATTGTCAGAGGAAAAGGGAGCAGTAGCAGTATTTTTCCTGCAGAGTAGATCTTCTGGTGGGACGCAGTCATTTTGCAGCAGTAGCTGGCAGAATAGTGTCAAAATGGAAGAAGAGCACACATTGAGGGAATTTTGTCCTCAAAGAATATTTAGCCAGGAAATTCTAATTTTCCACACAAAGCAGCAGTAGCCGAGAGAAGATTTACCCACTCCAACAGGGAGTGCGTAAATCCAGTTAGCAGTTGCGCAGAGGAGAAGAAGCAGAGTTCGACTTTTGTTTGGCGAGATGGCATCAACAACGCTAAGAGATCAAGATTGGTTGGACGGAGCGTCTAAATATGTGAACTGGAAGGCAAGGATTCCCTTCCTTCTAGATGAATGCAATCTCAAAGCATACATCGATAACATGGTGGTTGTCCCCATGAATCTAGATCAGAATAATACATACAAGAAAGAGATGGCAAAGGCGAAGAGGATGATCATTGATGGAGTTCAGGATCATGTGGTATCTCACATAGCGGCCCTAGGAATGGCCAAAGAGATGTGGGATGCCACGTTGTACGAGGGATCTTTCGAGTAGCGTAAGATGTACATGGAAGAAAAGTTGAGATGTACACATATGCAGAAGGGGGGCTGCAAAGAACACTTTCTCACAAGGATTTAGGATGTTCGAGATCAGTTGGCAGTTGTAGGGTCAGCGCCTCAGGCTTCAGAGATGGTATGGATAGCTCTAAATTCAATCTCAGAAGAATGGCAAGTGTTCGTCCAAAGTATTTTGGGCAGAGAAACATTGCCAAGATGGGATAGGATGTGGGAAGATCTGCAGCAGGAGGAGCTGAGACGAGATCTGGTAAACATCATCATCAGTGGCAGCTGTAGCAGTGGGACGAAGGCAAAGGTGAAAGAAGAAGAGAATGCAGCCCTCGATCAAAGGGGCAGTAGGAGCAGCCCAGAAGAAAGAAGGATGTTTCGAAGATCAAGTGCTTCAGATGTGGTGGACTTGGTCACTACAATACCCACTGTCCGCTCAAAAAGAGGGGCAAAGAGGACAGGCTGGATCAACAGGTTGCATCTGTAGATATCGACAAGTTGTCCTCCAGATTAGAGGAAGAGTTTGCCATGATCACCAACATACCTCCAGGGATGAGGTGGGGTGATTTGGTTTTGTAGCCCCAGAGAGCTACAAATGGGCAAGATCCTTGAGGAGCCCACCTCTTGGATCAATTCCTTGCTACGAGAGCCCATAGCAGCAGTAGAACGATGGACCAATGACAGTTGGTGCAGTCAAGTGCCAGAGTGACAGATGCAGTACGTAGTAGCGTTAGAGACTGAGCAACGCAGATCAGAGTTGGCAACAGTGCAATTGGCACAGTGCAGAGTCAGGAGCAGCGCAGAGGCTTCAATGACAGCGCAGAGATTAGCAGCAGTCAGGACTCGGGTGACGAATGCATCAGACTAAACGCAATTGAATCGGTATGATGGACATCTCTTAGTTCCAACAGCAGCAGATGAGAGACAGTGGCAGATGTTGCAGTGGTGGCAACAACAAAGTTGCAATGCAGATGCAATAGTTGGCAACAACATGCAGGGTCAGCAACAACACAGATGCAGCGCAGAATCAGAGTTGCGCAATAGTTGGTGGGTAGTGAGGCCAAACATCAGTAGCATAGCAAAAGGTGGTACAGACTCAGGGTATTGCTATAAGGAGGACAGCAGTACTAGAGCACATTCCTCCCTAAGACACATGTATTCTCCAAGACCCATAAAACGTTTGAGGAAATTCCACCCAAAAGTGACTTAATTAAAATAATTAATTAGTTTTTAATATTTCCTAAGTCTAAACCTAGGAAATATGATTAATTAAAGGGTATAAATTAAGTCGGGTGCGAATCTTCTAGATAAAGGCATGGATCCAGTCCAAATTAATTTGAGCCATCGATTAAGATCTAATCCTAGCCATTGATGTCTCAACGAGAGATTATAAGAAGGAACTCGATGGGCACTTGGAGAACATATCAAGTGAGAGATCAAACTCACTGGCAGAACGATTTTCTAGAGTAGCAGCGCTGAGCATAGTATTAAAAATCGGAACCGGTGACCGGACTGGTGGACCTAATGAACTGGGTTTCTAACCGAAACTAGTCTAACCCGATACTGACCAAGTCTAAACACACTGGTTTTTAAAAAATATATTAAATAATTATTTTTAATAAAAAAAACTATTTTTAAGATTTGCAACCACGATTCCAAGCCAATAGAGACAAAATATGCAAAGTTTGCTCATTTACATATCATGTAAAGGTGAATATATTAAAATGGCACTGAGTGCAATACATATCATCGAAAAATACATAAGTAATGAGGCTCCAAATGGCCCATAAAGTCCAAAAACAATGCTACAAACTATGAGGCCATTGGCCTAATACAACACTACAAGTCTAGAGTCTAGACTCTACAATGTACACATGAATCATGATCAATCATCAAATTCATCACCACTACTAGACACGAGATCAACATCGGCAGCTGCATAGACATTAGCTAGATCAAAGTCTGAGGATGCCTCAGCCTCATCTGCAACCTCAATACCACTGCCACCAATAACAATAGAAGTGGACCTAATGGAAGCACGAGTTACTCGAGCTGCATGACTAATAGCTTCCATTGGTTGTTTACATTTCCTTGATGCAGCTACCAATCCTGGGTCTCCGTCTGATGGAGCCACCAAATCTGCTTCAAGTTCATCCCCCGCTAATACTACATCAATATCAAAATCTACCTCAAACACTGGATCTTCAGTCTCCTCCACCCATTCTGATGTTGGATCAATATCCTCCAACACAATGGGATCTAGATCAGGTGTTTTGTTCATCAGTTGGTTCCGCCTCAAACGAAGGTTGTATTGCACAAACACAAGATCATTTAACCATTTCTCTTCCAAACGGTTTCTCTTCTTTGTGTGTATGCGCTCAAAAACAAACCAATTGCGCTCACAATTTGAAGCACTAGAAGTTTGGTTGAGGACTCTAATTGCAAAAATTTTCAATTGAGAACATTGGCCGCCAAATGACTCCCACCAATGTGTTGCAAATAAAAAAACATTAATTAGTAACATAGTTCATTTCATTACTTACTTACAAAAAATTTAACTTGAAAAGAAAAACAAATTGGAATTGCTTACCCGATTGATCCACATCTCCTGCCATTTTTGCCAAGTTCTTTCCAAAGGTACCAGTTGCCATACTGAAAAGAGTAAGTTATTTATGTGTTTCCAACAGGTCTGCACAGATAGGGACCATGCGCTCCAAGCAATCAATCAATCCAGATCTGACCTCCCCATCCTATTGATCTCCTAGCTGAGCTTTATAATGATACTTTGGGTTCAAAAAATACCCAACTGCATGTATAGGACGATGGAGTTGATTGTTCCATCTGTTGTCAATGATCTCCCATATACAGCCATATTTAGCTAACCTGTCCCTATAAACTGTCAGTATCTGCTCCTTTGCCTGATCCATAGCCTCATAAATGTATCCCATTGCCATCTTTTCCCCATCCACCATCCTTAGCACCTTAACAAGGGGCTTAATAATTTTTACAAGCTCTGAAGACCTTCTCCAAAATAATTGTCAAAGACTTTCTTTTTGGTGTCTTTTCCATCTTGTCTACGAGCCCATTGAGATTCAGTCAAATCATCAGAAGAAAACATTTTTTGCAGGCTTTTCTGTTGAGAATTGAGACATTGCAACGTGAGGAAGTGAGTTGCAAATCTTGTAATTGCAAGCCTAACAAGCTCTTTTCCCCCAGTGTTTTTCCTTATTAGGATCAATACCCATGAGTGGTTGTAAATGTATTTTGTAATGCACTTGCCATGCTCTACAGTGTTTTTACCCACTCCACTTTGCCTATGTCCTCAAGCATGAGGTCTATGCAATGTGCAGCACATGGAGTCCAAAATATGGTCCTATATTTGGACTCAAGCATCTTTCCAGCAAGAACATAGTTTGAGGCATTATCTATGATGACCTGCACAACATTTTGCTCCCCCACTTCTTGAATAATCTCATCCAAAAGCTCAAATAGAAGGGTTGCATCCTTCACCTTATCAGATAAATCAACTGATCTCAAAAACATTGTTCCTTGAGGGAAAGAAACAAGGAAGTTAATGATAGTGTGGTTCTTTCCATCAGTCTATCCATCTGACATGATGGAACAACCTGTTTTGAGCCATGACTCTCTATAGTCAACCAAATACTCATCAATGGAACAAATCTCTTTTTGCAAAAGAGATCCCCTCAAGTCATGCACAGTAGGGCCTTTGAAGCCCTTTCCTATAGCTAAAACAGAGTCCCACATGGCTTGGTAATAAGGTGAGCAACCAACATTAAATGGGATATATGCATCATACCACCATCTAGTGATGTACTGATAAGAAGTTTCTTTGCATTGTTTTTTCCAATGTTGATCCAAAGTGGGTTGACGACTTCGCTGGGAGGAAGTGGTTGTGGGATTAGCAGTGGATGAGAAATAACTCTGGATGTTGGGTTTCTTTGTTGGTTTTGATTTTTTGCCAACAGGAGGAACATAGTGAAAGGGGTGATTGGTGGAAGGGATAGAAGTGGAATCTTGAATCTCATAATCATCATACCCACTCTGTCTCATGGTTTCTATTAATTCCCTCTTCCTTGCAATTTCATCTTGGATGAACTTCTCCCTAGCCTTAGTCTCCTCAAACTTTTCAAAGTTGGCAAGGTATTCTTCCCTAACAAGACCTATCACTTCATTAGGTGCATCACATGGCTTTACTTGGCCTCATATCCCAGCCAAGTGTTGTTTCAATCTAAGAATACCCCCACCTCCAATAGATTTTTCACAAAATTTGCATATCATCTTTCCATCAACCACATCACAATGGGCCCATGCCCTGACCTTGGCTTTTGGAGCCATCTTGACTTGAAATAACTGAAATTTGGAAATAAATCTTCCATTTAAAAAAAATTGCAACGAAGATAAATGGAAAACCAAGGCTAAATTTAGGAAACAAAATGCACATTCAAACATACAAAATTTGATAGCATACAACTAGAGATTTGATAGCAATAGCATAGCTAAACACATTAAAAAATCATAGTATTAAAAACCGGAACCGGTGACCGGACTAGTGGACCTAATGAACCAGGTTTCTGACCGGAACCGGTCTAACCGGTACTGGTCAGGTCTAAACAAACCAGTTTTAAAAAAAATAAATTAAATAATTATTTTTTAATAAAAAAAAACTATTTTTAAGATTTGCAACCATGATTCCAAGACACTAGAGACAAAATATGCAAAGTTTGCTCATTTACATACCATGTAAAGGTGAATATATCAAAATGGCACCGAGTGCAATACATATCATCGAAAAATACATAAGCAATGAGGCTCCAAATGGCCCATAAAGTCCAAAAAGAATGCTACAAGCTATGACACCATTGGCCTAATACAAGACTACAAGTCTAGAGTCTAGACTCTACAGTGTACACGTGAGTCATGATCAATCATCAAATTCATCACCACTACTAGACACCGGATCAACATCGGCAGCTGCATAGACATCATTTGGATCAGAGTCTGAGGATGCCTCAGCCTCATATGCAATCTCAATACCATTGCCACCAATAACAATAGAAGTGGACCTAATGGAAGCACAAGTTACTCGAGCTGCATGACTAGTGGCTTCCATTGGTTGTTTGTCTTTCCTTGATGCAGCTACCAATCTTGGGTGTCCGTCTGATGGCACCACCAAATCTGCTTCAAGTTCATCCCCCGATAATGCTGCATCAATATCAAAATCTGCCTCAAACACTGGATTTTCAGTCTCCTCCACCCATTCTGATGTTGGATCAATATCGTCCAACATAATGGGATCTAGATCAGGTGTTTCGTTCATCAATTGATTCTGCCTCAAGCGAAGGTTGTATTTCACAAACACAAGATCATTTAACCGTTTTTGTTCCAAACAATTTCTCTTCTTTGTGTGTATGCACTCAAAAACAAACTAATTGTGCTCACAACCTGAAGCACTAGAAGTTTGGCTGAGGACTCTAATTGCAAACTTTTGCAATTGAGGACATTGGCCACCAAATGACTCCCACCAATGTGCTGCAAATAAAAAGACATTAATTAGTAACATAGTTCATTTCATTACTTATTTACAAACAATTTAACTTGAAAAGAAAAACAAATTGGAATTTCTTACCTGGTTGATCCACATCTCTTGCCATTTTTGCCAAGTTCTTTCCAAAGGTACCAGCTGCCATACTAAAAAGTGTAAGTTGTTTATGTGTTTCCAACAAGTCTGCACGGATAGGGACCATGCGCTCCAAGCAATCAATCAATCCAGATCTGAGCTCCCCATCCTGTTGATCTCCTAGCTGAGCTTTATAATAATACTTTGGGTTCAAAAAATACCCAACTGCATGTATAGGACGATGGAGTTGATTGTTCCATCTGTTATCAATGATCTCCCATATACAAACATATTTAGCTAACCTGTCCCTGTAAACTGCCCATATCTGCTCCTTTGTCTGATCCGTAGCCTCATAAATGTATCCCATTGCCATCTTTTCCCCATCCACCATCCTTAGCACCTTAACAAGGGACTCAGTAATTTTTACAAGCTCTGAAGACCTTCTTCAAAAACAATTTTCAAAGACATTCTTTTTGGTGTCTTTTCCATCTTTTCTACGAGCCCACCGAGATTCAGTCCAATCATCAAAAGAAAACATTTTCTGCAGGTTTTTCTGTTCAGATTTGATACATTACAACATGAGGAAGTGAGTTGCAAATCTCGTAATTGCAAGCCTAACAAGCTCTTTGCCCCTAGTGTTTTTCCTCATTAGGCTCTGTTGACCACTTTGTGTCAACGACTCCATAGCAGTACACCCCCATTTTTGCAGATGGGATTCATCATGTTCGAGGTGTTCATGCCATTCAGTTTTCATCATCAATCAACAGTTTTGTAAACAATGTAAACTCATTCTACATATTTATGATGTAGATGATCTAAGTAAGACCATCTTGTATGTAACAACTTAGGTAAGCCTAGTATTTTCGTGACGATTTCTATCCTAGGACATTTTTTGTCTCATTGATTCATTTTTGTTTCTTGACACAAGTGATCGGCAGAGTTTTTCCCTCTAGCCTCACCCCATAGTTAGAGTTGATTTTTTCGTCAAGATACTAAGTGAGTCCTAGTGTTTTCTATCGAGTCTTTGTAAAAGTAGTTTAGGAATAATCCTAGCTAATTGACTAGATTATTTTATTACAAGCTACTTGGTCTACTAGATCATATTTTGAGTCGCAGAATTGGGTATCTATTTGAGGGTCTATCAAGAATGGGTTTTCCCCTTTCATGTGTTAAAATGTATTTATCTTATGTAAAGAGGGTTGGAAAAATAATCAAATCGCCTCTCAGTCAATTAATTAAATTTGCTGGCCAAATTAAATTAAAAATCCTAAGCCAAAAATTTAATTAATTTTAAGTCCTAGGTGATTTTAAATTCTTCAAAAGCAAAATTCGTGGGTCCCTAAAAATTAAATTTTTAAGGGTCCCAAACCAAGGGAATATTGAGAATTTCGATAAATTTTGGAGCCTCGTTCCCTTGGTGGTTAAGTCAAAGTCAAATTTTTGAGGTAATTAACTCAAAAATATTATTTTGAGTTAATTAAAAAGGTATTAAATGATAAATTCGAATTTCC
Organism: Pinus albicaulis; assembly: GCA_034641835.2. NCBI lineage: Eukaryota > Viridiplantae > Streptophyta > Pinopsida > Pinales > Pinaceae > Pinus > Pinus albicaulis. The sequence continues at coordinate 1,819,298,886 of CM076580.1, forward strand.
TCAAAAATTTATAATTTCGACAGACCAGATTAAAAAATAATCAAATCTTTTTCGACGATCGAGATTACTTTGATGGGGTCAACTGAACTATCCGTTGAGGATTTTATCATATAAATTAGAGGTCTTTTTCAATCTTTCAATCATCCGATCTCTGGATCGTGTACTTGCTCTTGAAGCTCTCTTGTAATATTTTCTGGAATAATACAAATGAAGTCTTTGGGGTTTTATTTTGATGGTGGTGTTCCTCTTCAACATTTTATGGTAAACTTGTTCTTTATATTCTGTTGGCGATTATTTTAATGGATTGTTTATTAATGGCTCTTGTAGAGTAATCTATTACACAGGTATCTTGCTTAGGTTACTGGATTTAGGGTAAGAATATTAATTGGATTGAGTTAGCAGCTATCTCTAACACTTGAAAATTTTATCTTTTATCTTAATTCTCTATTGATTTAACAGTTTAACTTTAAGTGTGCAGAAATCTTTCGGATTTAGAATTGGGCGTTTGGGGAAGTCCTCGGTTGGACCAGCTGACTCCCAAGGAGATAAGATCTGAAGAGCCCTCCGAATCTAATTCCCTGAGCTTATCTTAAATTCCATTTTTTGCAGGGTTTTTCTAAGGCTTGTGCCTAAAAATAAAAACTTATCTTAATCTTTCATCGATTTTAAAGTTAAATCTAGCCATGGAGAGATTTGATCTAATAGATCTGTAAAATAGCATTGTAGATTTGTAAATATCGTTAATTGTTTTACCCACCGAGGTTTTGGGGTTTTTATTGTCTGTGTATATACTGGGTTTTTGGGTCTCTTGTTGCTATTTTTGTTCAGGTTGTAGTGGAGGATTTTCAGAAAATTCTTCAGATCTAAGCCAGATCTAGGCCCTAGGGGGTAAGATCTGGTCTCCGAATTAATATTTGGTTGCAGATCTGGCCAGCATTGTGCTAGAACATTTATATATTTGCAGATGCATTCATTTTTATCAAAATTCCTTGCAGGAATATTCAAAATAAATTTTCAGATCTGAGTTTTAAAGTGTTAAAATCGATTGCTGGAGAAAAGGAAATTTTTTTGGATTTGTATCCATCAGCTAAGCCTGTTTTTTTCTTGTTGTTGGCTGCCTTCATTCTCCACGCTGCTAATTCCTTTTCCGCCAGCCCTTTCCCTTTGTTGTTTGAACTTTCTGACATACTGCTATCCGTGTTGTATTCCTTCAATCCATCTTTCAATGCATTTTTCTCTATTTGTTGCCTAATTTCCTGCGTGCGCCATCTTCATGCAGCTTCCTGAGCTCCTTGTCGACACCCCTTCACGCTGCATTCCAGTCCTCCCGTGCATTTCTCTTCACATTGCCTGCTTGATCTCTGTCCTTCGCATTTTCTGTTGGATGCTCCTTCCATCACCACCATTCTCATACGTTGCTTCTGTCCGCATCTCCCTATTAACCCTACGTGCATTGCCTTCCCTCCAGTATCCATGCAGTCTTTCACGCAGTCCCTTTCCTCTCCGCGTTGCCTACCCGCTGCCCTCTTTGCATCCACATCTCATTTCCTCACGCAAACTTCCGCTCTCCCCGTGCGTTGCCACTTCTCCCTCTTTGTTGTCGGATTTCAAGCTGCCATAACCTCTGCTTTCACTCTTCACATTGATGGCCTTCACGCACTCTTCCGCTCTGCATTTCCACGCACATCCTTGTTGCTTCTCCCTCGACCCTCGATACCTGCACAATTCCTTTACCCTACGGCAAACACAAACATTAAAGCGTTTAAAAAAAATTTCTTTTGTTTGTGTTTTATTTCAAGTTTAGACTTACGATTTTATATTTTTGCTAAGGTAGCATTTAATTTAAATTTTTAGCTTTGACTTTTTAGTTTTCTTTTTTAATCTTTAGACTTAGAAAAAAAAATTTAATTAAATTTAAAAATTAAAAAAAAATAATCTAACACTTTTAAACTTTTTCATTTTTGTATTTTAGATTTTATTTTCTTTAGATTTTTAAAACAGTTTTAGATTTAGTAATTTTTTTATTTTTTGAGAAAAATAAAAATTAAAAAATAAATAAATAAATAAAATTTAAAGTAAAATAAAAATTTAAAATTTAAAAAAAAAAAAAAATTAAAAAATTAAAAAATTAAAATTTTAAATTTTAAAAAAAGGCCCAAAAACTTTAATGAAATTTTTTAACTTTCAAAAATTCTCGAAAAAATTTAAAAAAAATTTAAATATTTTTTTAACACTAGGAAATTTTGTTTTGTTTGAAAGTTATCTTGGGTGTTAATGATCTAAATTAATGCATAGTCAAAGGTGAAACTTTTAATTTTATCTAAAGTTTGACTATAGACTAAATTTAAATTTTTGGATTGGAATCACTAAGAATATCATTTTATTTCGGAATTGTTGGAATTGTCTAGCATTTAATTTTGATGGTCCTTTCATGATAATATCTTTTCGGAATTTAAATTATTTAAAGATTGCACTCGGTTCAAAGTATTTTTCATGCTTAGCACGATTGATGATCATTTAACTAGCTCTAATTGTGGTTTTAAATTGCTTGAAATTGATGTTAATTACCTGGTCAACTTTGAAAAAAAATTGAAGTGATGATAAAATGCATGTCTTTCTTCACTAGATCGAACATTGTTAATGCATAATATTGAAGGATTATGAAAGTGTTTAATCAATCGCAACGTTGAAAAGGGTTTATCTTCCGAATTGATAAATTGAGCATTTAATTGAAGAGTTGAATATTGTCGTGGTGAATTGGTATTTTCATAACAGGATAGTTGTCTTTTTAGCAGCATTTATTTATCAACTACTTGATCTTAATTTCGTAACGGGATAATTTGACTCCACAAGGCACTCACCTTCAACTACTTGATCTTAATTTCGTAACGGGATAATTTGACTCCACAAGGCACTCGCCTTAAACTTTTAATCTAATTGAATCTGTAAAATCTCGTTAAATCTTAACAAGTACTTAGTCGTTTCACCGTCTGTCCTAAATTGGTTGGTTTCTAACTAGTTCTTTTTCTTCCATTTCATTAGGGTCTACCCCCCTTAGTCTGCAAGAGACAGCTTAAATAGAGAGATTGGGGATCAGGGTGACAGCCCCTGATCTGAGCCGTTGTCGTGGTGCCTAGACATTCTGTGCGACAACAAGCTCAATACCCATGAGTGGTTGTAAATGTATTTTGTAATGCACTTGCCATGCTCTACAGTGTTGTTTACCCACTCCACTTTGCCTATGTCCTCAAGCATGAAGTCTATGCAATGTGCAGCACATGGAGTCCAAAATATGGTCCTAAATTTGGACTCAAGCATCTTTCCAGCAAGAACATAGTTTGAGGCATTATCTATGATGACCTGCACAACATTTTGCTCCCCCACTTCCTGAATAATCTCATCCAAAAGCTCAAATAGAAGGGTTGCATCCTTCACCTTATCATATGCATCAACTGAACTCAAAAACATTGTTCCTTGAAGGCAAGAAACAAGGTAGTTAACGATAGTGTGGTTCTTTCCATCAGTCCATCCATCTGACATGATGGAACAACCTATTTTGAGCCACGACTCTCTATAGTCAGCCAAATACTCATCAATAGAACAAATCTCTTTTTGCAAAAGAGATATGCTCAAGTCATGCACAATAGGGCCTTTGAAGCCCTTTCCTATAGCTAAAACAGAGTCCCACATAGCTTGGTAATAAGGTGAGTGAGCAGCATTAAATGGGATATTTGCATCATACCACCAGCTAGCAATGCACTAATAAGAAGTTTCTTTGCATTGTTTTTTCCAATGTTGATCCAAAGAGGGTTGACGACTCGGCAGGGAGGAAGTGGCTATCGGATTAGTAGTGGATGAGAAATAACTCTGGATGTTGGGTCTCTTTGTTGGTTTTGATTTTTGGCCAACAGGAGGAACATATTGAAAGGGGTCATTGGAGGAAGGGATAGAGGTGGAGTCTTGAATCTCATAATCATCATACCCACTCTGTCTCATGGTTTCTATTAATTCCCTCTTCCTTGCAATTTCATCTTGGATGAACTTCTCCCTAGCCTTAGTCTCCTCAAACTTTTCAAAGTTGGCAAGGTATTCTTCCCTAAGAGGACCTATCTCTTCATTAGGTGCATCACATGGCTTTACTTAGCCTCTTATCCCAGCCAAGTGTTGTTTCAATCTAAAATTACCCCCACCTCCAATAGATTTTTCACAAAATCCACATATCATCTTTCCATCAACCACATCACAATGGGCCCATGCACTGTCCTTTGCTTTTGGAGCCATCTTGACTTGAAATAATTGAAATTTGGAAATAAATCTGCCATTTAAAAAAAATTGCAGCTAAGATAAATGGAAAACCAAGGCTAAATTTAGGAAACAAAATCATAAATGCACATTCAAACGTACAAAATTTGATAGCATATGACTAGAGATTTGATAGCAATAGCATAGCTAAACACAAAAAAAAATATACATGAACAGCAATGGAATGAGGAATTTTTCAAGTGAAAATCCTTACTTGGAAATGCAAACTAGCTTCCTTAGCCTCCTCTTGAAGATGCCAACTCTACTGACAACTCCAAAATAGCTCCAACTCCAACTCCAAGCCTCCAAGACCACTGCTCCAGTAAACACTCAACACTCTCCAAGCTCTCAATCAAACTCACCAAAGCTCCAAATGAGATGGTGTGAGACAAATGAGAGACTGTCCCTGCTTATAAAGGATTGGGGAGGGTGTTTTTGGAGGGAAACAACTCTCCCCTTCCCTCCAAATCAACCCTAAACCGACAAACTGTCCATGCGTGGGTCCCAAATGCGGGTTAGCAGCTAACCGACTGGCCGGTTCCGTCCTTAACTAGCCGGTTAGCACTGGTTTGACTGGATTTTCATGCGAAGGAGGGCGATAAACCCGGTTTTGACCGACTACTCCTCTGACCGGCCGGTTTTTAATACTATGAAAAAATTAATACATGAACATCAATGAAATGAGAGATTTTTCAAGTAAAAATCTGATGCAGGAACATCCAAGCACTTTTATTAAAATTAGAATCCAAAGCTGTGAAAGGAGATTACGCAGACAGTCAATGTAAGCTGGGGCAAAATTGGTTAAACCAAAACTAAATTGCTACAAATGATGAGGTTTAATTAATTATAATTATCTGCCATGTATGCTAACAAGAAATTTATGGGTTTGTTGGAGCGATTTTGGGAGAAAAATTGTGGATCTTAGATGATCCACGCTCTTGTAAATTCTATAAAAGAGAGTTTGTGATGTGTGAAGTGTGGGTGCGGGAGAGAATACAATGTAGTAGTAGGAGAAATTGTGACTAAGGCTGAAATGCCTTAGACTGTAATTGAGATTTTGTATATAATTGAAATATTTTTTATTTGGGTTTCTGTGTATCTGTGTGTCTGAGCATTGTTTACTTATAGTTTAGATTTCTGAGTTATATTGTATATAGTGAAACGTTGGAGTAGTATTTCAGGTCGAGCTATGTTGATAAATTTCTACGTGTATGGTTTTATTTAAACTCCGCATTCCAGTGAACGCAGAATCCTGCCATGAAGAGGATCTTGCAGGAGGGGAAGGAAATGCACAACAATCCCAGCGATGACTATATGAGCTTTCCATTGGAGGATAATATATTTGTGTGGCAGTTTTCCATTAGAGGACATCGGGATACGAAGTTTTAAGGCCAGAATTATCATGGTCGAGTACAGTTGTCTCCAAATTGCAATAGTTTATGAGCTAATGTGAAGAGGGGCGTAATTGGAGTGAAGATGGATCAAATTCCAGCAGGAAGTGGCTTCCTCCCGCAGGTGCTTTCAACAGAAGCTATGAACAAATTTGAGGAAGGAGTGGGGCTGATTCTCTCCAGTTGCATGGCTCTGCAAATGGCGATGCAAAACAAATGGGGAGGAGAGAGTCTCGCCAGAAAGAGCAAAAATTTGCAGCCGATATTGTCGCTTGGCTCACTCGCTCCACTGAAACACGTTATATTGATGAATTGGAGGAGATGCTTGATCAGAACATGATACTTTCTTTCAACCCAGAAACTGAGGATGGTAGGCTTGAGGAGGTAGCAGAGCAAGTGATGTTGTTGCACGAAGAGTGTCTCCAAGGCAATTATGATATGGTTTCTAAGCTACAGATATCATGCTCAACTGCGCAACCTACGTCTCAATGCCAAAAGCTTACAGAAGACTCCGAGGATGAATGCTCGGGAGAGAAGGGTGAACCTAGATCAGATATGGAGATAGATTCAGACTCTACGCAACTGCCAGAAATAGCAAATATGGCACAAAGCTCCAAGGCAGGAAGACTAAGTGAAGAGGAGAAAGCAAATGGATGGTCTGTAGTTAAATCAAGACGTAAACAAAGTCAGCGAAAGTCAGAAGAATTTCCATTTATGACTATTTTCTTGTTGAGAGTTCCATGTTTTCCTCTGTCCAAATCTTAGACAAAGTCGACCTTTTTACAGCAATTGAATTAATGGAAGAATGCACCAGTCGGCCCATAAAGAAGACTCTGTGTCATTGCTTGAAGGTTTTTGCAGCTATCGTGATTTGTGAGATAACGTGGTGTAAGAGGATGAGAACATATATTTGTTTGTGTTGGAGTAAATATATAGTTCATGTTCCAGGTTTCTATTCCTAAATTTGTTCCGGCAAAGGAATTTGAAATGATACATAGGCAAAATTGAGAATATCTCAATAGTTTTATTGTTGTGTAATGAACTATGTGGTTCAGATTTGTGGGCCCATAACCCACAGATCTACAAATTGTGAAAAGTGCAGTTTAGCTCTGCGTCAAGTGGTATAAAAGTAGGGAAAGGATTTCCTGCGAGAAGGAGTTTGCATGCAAGGAAGAAGAGGTACAGTTTTGTTGAAGATTTGCAAGCTTGTGGGTTTTTATATTTTGTGAAGGTAGCAGCAGAGGAAGGTGAGAAGATTGCAGCAGCCTAGAGCAGGAGTGCTCAAATGGTTCCAGAGGAGAGAACCAGAGAGATGACGAAAGACTAAGCTCAGAAGAGAGAAGCTTGGTGAGGTATCTAGTAGCAGGGAGGACTTGCAATTATATAGGTTTTGTTGCAGCTCACAAAGGACAATTCCACAGAGGATGTGGGTAGAATTGCTCGAGAATGCTGTTACGGGAAGATCACAAAGGGAAATTCCACAGAGGATGTGGGTAGAATTGTTGATAGATGTAGAAGACATATGACCAGGAGGTCATAAAATTTTTGTACCTCGGGAGGCTGATGCAGGAGCATTCGAGCACTTCTATTAAAATTAGAATCCAAAGCTGTGAAAGGAGATTACACAAACAGTCAATGAAAATCGGGGCAAAGTTGGTTGAACCAAAACTAAATTGCTGGAAATGATGAGGTTTAATTAATTATAATTATCTGCCATGTATGCTAACGAGAAATTTATGGGTTTGTTGGAGCGATTTTGGGAGAAAAATTGTGGATCTTAGATGATCCATGCTTTTGTAAATTCTATAAAAGAGAGTTTGTGATGTGTGAAGTGTGGGTGCGTGAGAGAATACAATTAGTAGCAGGAGAAATTGTGACTAGGGCTGAAATGCCTTAGACTGTAATTGAGATTTTGTATATAACTGAAATATTTGTTATTTGGGTTTTTGTGTATCTGTGTGTCTGAACATTGTTTACTTATAGTTTAGATTTCTGAGTTATATTGTATACAGTGAAACATTGGAGTAGTATTTCAGGTCGAGCTATGTTAATAAATTTCTACGTGTATGGTTTTATTTAAACTCCGCATTCCAGTGAAAGAAGAATCCTGCCATGAAGAGGATCCTGCAGGAGGGGAAGGAAATGCACAACAATCCCAGCAATGACTATATGAGCTTTCCAATGGAGGATAATATATTCGTGTGGCAGTTTTCCATTAGAGGACGTCGGGATACGGAGTTTGAAGGCGGGATTTATCATGGTCGAGTCCAGTTGTCTCCAAATTGCAATAGTTTATGAGCTAACGAGAAGAGGGGCGTAATTGGAGTGAAGATGGATCGAATTCCAGCAGGAAATGGCTTCCTCCCGCAAGTGCTTTCAACAGAAGGTATGACCAAATTTGAGGAAGGAGTGGGGTTGATTCTCTCCAGTTGGATGGCTCTGCAAATGGCGGTGCAGAACGAATGGGGTGTTGGAAATACTGAGAGGGGGGTGAATCAGTGTTTCTTTTCAATTGTTAATTATTGCCAGTTAGATTCTTCACAATTAAAGATAGAGAGATATATATAATAATGATATTGTTGACACCTAATCCTATGGATGGGTGTGCATATTTAATATTGTATATTAATTAATATTAGGAAATAAGGAAGGCCAAGAGTCATTGGGAGATGAATCCCAATAGCCTCACCTCCATGTATAAATCCATGTGCATCCTTCAGCTAATACACATTCTGATTTGAGGAGTTACCTCCTGGTTTGACATGGTATCAAAGCCAGCTCCACTATTGGCATTTCTGCCTGTGGTGTAACTCCCTCTCCTTTGCTCAGTCAATTTTTTATTAATAGTTTTCTGCTGCTCTTAATTGCTAGACTGTTATTCTGCATTTTTTTTCTCTATATAGCCCTGACATTTGCAGCTCCAGCTCCTGCAGCTCCTGAAGACTGCAGGCTCCTCTGTCATTCTGCAAATTGCAGGCTCTGTCATTCTGCAAGATTCCATTTCAAAAAAAAAATTGTAACGGCCTTTTGGGCCTCCTCAATTCTCCACCTACCCAACGCCTTCCCTTCATCCCTGCGCCCTCACCCATCCCTCACCTCTCAACATACTGCGCCCTCTCATCTTAAATACGGCCATTTAAAAAAAAATTGACAGTTAAACCACACCCCACGGCATAGCCGCCCCACTACCCACGCTACACAGAACTCTCAACCCTCGGCCTCGATCTAACCGTGCGCTCCTCTCTGCAAAGTATTAACGCCATTCCTCTGTCCATTTCACGTTGTCTGCGTTATAATATACCGCCTTTGTATACACACTGCATGTTAATACCGCCCGTCTTCCCAAACGCATTTGTAATACGCCCTCCGTCCATCTCCAACGCTCCACTCCACGCACTGTCTCTGCGTCCATTCATATACATAACTCCTTGCTCAAACGCCGGCTCTACACTGGTTTACCACCGTCGACCATACCGTCCTTGGCGACGTTGCTCCTCGGCCCACGCATTACATTTAAACGCTGTTCATTGCATATGTATTACGCCCTCCATTTATATATCACTGTTATATCATATCACTGTTATAATAGATCATTGTTACAACGTTGTCCATATATTCAGTTTGTTATTACAATACGCAACTCTGTCCATATATTCAGTTTGTTATTACAATACGCAACTCTGTCAGTCGTGGTATCATAGGCCTGTCATCGTGGTATCATAGCGCTCTGTCCACGCTGTTTACAACGCTACCACTATTTCAAACGCTGTCATAAAGCGCAGTCAACATACAATACCGCCTTCTCTTCATACATACAATACCGCCTTCAAACTGCATGTAACGCTGTCCAATACACACCGCCCTTACATTGTCCATCTCCCCGTCCTCGCTAACTGTCCCACGGGCTACCACAATGTGTAATAACATTTACACTTATGGTGATACCGCCCTTTCATTGATACATTTCTAATACGTTGTCAGACTATTACCGCCCTCCCATTACCACACTCCATTACCGCCCCCTCCACTCTTATTTACCACTCCACTTTATATTATAACCCCCCCCCACCACCATTTCATAATACCTCCCATTCATAATTCCACCTTTCCGCCCTCTTTTGAATACCATTCCGCCCATTTTTTTTACCACCCCTTCCACCATTTTTTCAGTTTCTAGCAAAGTGTTTCTGTCCTTTTAAATTCAGTTTTTAGCAAAGAGCTTGTGTTTTTTAAATTCAGTCTTTTAGCAAAAAGAGTTTCTGTCCTTTTAAACTGAGTACATTTTCCAGCAAAGATTTTTTTTGTTTTCTCTCCTTCAAGAGAAATTATCCAGCAAAGTTTTTTTCTCTCCTCCTTCAAAAGAAGATGACAGTCCCTTCATCTTCTAAAGAGGCTGCCTACTTGGCACAGAGAGAAAAGAGACATACTTCAGGTCCATCCAAAGGAAGAGAAGATAGAAGACGAAGAAGAAACTTCAGAGAAAAGGGGGGCAGACAATCTAAAGCTCAGCAGCAAACAAATCAAGACAGAGGTAAAACTAATGACAAAGACAAGAGTAGGCAATTTGAATACGGCTCATTACGTTTCTAGCACATTGTAACAATGGAGTAACTAAAGACTTGTTTGATGTTTCATTTACTTCATGGAGAGATGATTGGTTGTTAGATTCGGGAGCAACATGTCACATGACATTTAGAAAAGATTTTTTTGAATAATTTACTGAAAAAGTTGATGGAGCAGTATATTTCGGAGATAAATCCAAACTCAAGCCATCGGGGCTTGGCACAATCAGGCTTAAGTTTCCTGGTCTTCCAGATCATCTTCTACATGAGGTTCTATACCTCCCTGAGTTGAGGAGAAACTTGTTGTCCTTGGTCCACATCCGCCAGCAAGGACACTCCATTCACATGTTTGATGGCAAGGTTGAGGTCAGAAAAGCATCAAATCGCTCACTTGTCATGGAGGGAATAGAAGAAGGAAGACTCTTGAAGCTGCAAGGTTCCTCTGGTCATGCACAAAACTTTGCATTCAATTCACATCATGATGAAGGTACATTCCCATCAAGTCTTTTATGGCATGCTAGATTTGGACACTTAAACTATGCCAACCTTCAATTTTTGAAGAAAAATGGTGTTAATGGATTTCCTACAATTCCTAGAAAACTTAAGCAATGTGATGCTTGTATTCTAGGAAATCATAGCAAACAGCCATTTCATGATTCACATTCTAGAGCACATAGAAACTTGAGCTTATTCATCCAGATTTATGTGGCCCTATGTCTGTTGCTTCTGAAAATGGAAATAAATATATGATGAAATGTATTGACGATTACACCAAAATGTGTTGGCTTTACTTATTGAAGAACAAATATGTTGCTTTTCAAACATTCAAGAATTTTCATGCATGGATTGAAAATGATGCACAAACTCATATTGGCTCCCACAGAGAAATGCGATAATGGAAAAGAATGACACTTCAAAGCGAATTTGACAAGACACTTCGTCAACATGGAATCAAACATCAAACAAGCATGCCATATAATCCACAGCAAGACGGTGTATTGAAAGAATGAACAAATATCATTTTAAATATGGTCGCTCCATGATGTTTTTCAAGAATGTAAAATTGATGTTTTGGGCTGATGCGATTCTATGTGTTCATTTACATAAAGAATAGGTGTCCTTCAAGTTAAATTAGAAACAAAACTCCTTTTGAAATTTGGCATGGCCACATTCCTTCGATAAAGCATTTCAGGGTCTTTGGGTCCACTTGTTATGCCTTGATACCCAAGGGACAAAGGAATAAACTTGGTGCTAGAAGTCGAAAATGTATCTTCTTGGGGTACTCCAATACCTCCAAAGGATATCGTCTCTATGATGAAGCCAATAAGAAGTTTGTAATAGCAAGAGATGTCATATTCCTTGAATCTTCCAAGAGTGACAAAGTTGTTGAGCGGCAACTTGATCGCCTGGATAGATTCACACATGCAAAGTCTTTCCAAGAATTTGATAATCAGATTCCACATCTTGAAGGGGGGATTCCTATATTGAATCAAACTGTGGAATCATGTCCTGAAGCACTCTCTCCCCCACATGAAGAAACAACCACGGATGACACATTGGATGATGTGATTGACAGAGGTGGGAGATTGAATCTTTGAATCAATCAACTCGATCAAATGACCGGCTGGGCCATCTCGAAAGGTCCTCCCAAATGGTGACAACAAAGACAACTGGAGGATGTTCATCACGATGAGGTTGAAGCAGGAACAAGAAGTTCCACTCAGAAATCGAAGGTGATGTAGATAATTACGATTCTCCTGTTGAGGATATTGTAACTTATAGCTGTGAATTGAGTTTGCCCTCTGAGATCATGAACCAATCTCCTTCAAAGAAGCCGCTTCTCATGATGAATGGAAAGAGCGATGTGAAGGAAGTATGGGATGTGATAAATAATGGCACTTAGAAGCTGGTTGATCCTCCTTTGGGAACCAAACCAATTGGCTGTAAGTGCGTCTACAAGAACAAGTACAAATCAGATGGCTCACTTGACAAGCACAAAGTCAGACTTGTGGCAAAAGGTTTTGCACAGAAATAAGGGGTTGATTATGAAGAAACTTTTGCTCCCACGACAAAATGGGCCACCATCCGGACACTCTTTTCCCTAGCAGCTCTGAAGGGATGGAAAGTCCATCAGATGGATGTAAAAACGGCCTTCTTGAATGGAGATCTAAAGGAGAAAGTTTATATGTCCCGACGGAAAGTTTGTGATAACGGGTCAAGAACAATGAACCTGGGATTTGCAAACTTGTAAAATCCTTGTATATTAAGCAAGCTTCCACGAGCACAGTATGAGAAATTGGCCAGGAGCATCTTGAAACTTGATTTCAAACATTTTGATCTTGATGATGCAACTTTGTTGTTAAGAAAGTTGGAAAAAAGCAGTTGTATATCTTGTGGTATATGTAGATGATCTTTGATATGAGGAAACAATAGAGAGCTATGTGCATCCATGAAGAAAAGATGAAGAAAGGTTTTGAAATGGCCGACTTGGGCTATGTTCACTACTATCTTGGTATTGAAGTAACTCAACATCCTAAATTTATATTCCTTTCTCATCAGAAGTACATTGGAGATCTTTTGAACAAGTTTTGCATGGTTGAATGAAATCCTTTGACCACTCCAATGGAACTAAAATTGAAGCTCACATCCATTAAAGGGAAGGAATTTGAGGATGAAATGAAGTATAGACAACTTGTAGGAAGTCTCATCTACCCAACTACTACCATGTTAGGCATCTCATTTTTTGTTGGAATCCTCTCCAAGTTTAAGGAAAGACCTTGTGAAGGACATTGGTTTTAACAAAAAGAGTGCTAAGGTACTTGGACTCAAGGACTTTGGACTCAAATATATGCAGGTAGGCGACTTCAGCTTGATCGAATACTCTGATTCAGACTTTGATGGCGACAAAGAAACAGGGGTGTCTACTACAGGTTACACCATGAGTCTTGGATCAGGAGTTGTCTCATGGAGATCACACAAATAGTCAGTTCCAGCAGATTCCACGACCGAGGTAGAATATGTGGCAGTAGCTGAAGCAACAAAGGAAATTGTGTGGCTCAGGAAAATCCTGGAAGATTTGCAGATGAAAAAAATGTATTCCACACCACTCATGATCGACAACACTTCTGCAATAAATTTGGCTAAGAACCCAAAGTTCCATGATCGAACAAAGCACATCAATAAAAAATACCATCTAATTCGACATCATGTTCAGGCCAAAACCATCCATCTACATCATTGTTCCACAAATGAGCAAATTGCAGATATCTTCACCAAAGCACTTGGCAGAGAAAAGTTTGAAAAGTTCGGATCGATGCTTGGACTCACCAACATCCCTTCGGATTAAAGGGGGGAATGTTGACACCTAATCCTATGGGTTGGGTGTGGATATGTAATATTGTATATTAATTAATATTAGGAAATAAGGAAGGCCAAGAGTCATTGGGAGATGAATCCCAATAGCCTCACCTCCATGTATAAATCCATGTGCATCCTTCAGCTAATACACATTCTGATTTTGAGGAGTTACCTCCTGGTTTGACAATATTAAGAATTAAAGAGAACTTCAATCCCTTTTTAACAATAGTATACAATAGATGAGAGAAGGGCACCAACCCTTTCAATGAAACAGGCACCAACTTGTTTGCCAAGCACCAACTTGGACTTTGATGAGGCTCCTACCTCTAGGGCTTCGACCCTATCTTCTCAAGGCACCAACCTTGTGTTTAGGGGCACCTACCCCAAGGACACCAATCCCTCAATCTTCTTTTTAATAGAAAATGTGTGATATGCTTACTTCACTGTCATCAACAAAATTCTTCACTGTTATTTCTTCACTGTACTCCACAGGTCTTGTATTCCACAGTTCTGAGGCTAATGATTCTGAGTTTCAGATCTCCACAAATCTGTCCTCCACAGGTGGGTGCACTAGATCCGAACTTGAATCTTTCCAAATTGTTGTAGTTCTGAGCTTGAAAGGGATTTTTGCAAGTCTATCCAAGCCAATTCAGGTGACTGTCCGGCCTCCCACAGATTTACAATAGATCTAACCTACCACAGAGATTATCACAAGTCCAAATATTTTGAGCACAAGGCTGAGGTACTGTAGTGTGGTATGAGCTCCACAAACACAGGTCTAAGTGTCCAATAAGTGACTATTTAATACACCGAGCCTAGACACATGTTTTGCAGGTCTTGTCCATTATTCCAAAGTTTTATATGTCTACAAGGAGCTGTCTGAGATCTGCACTTCAAGACTATTCTCCAACAGTCCGAGATCATAATTCCTTCCACAGGTGGCAGTCCGAAGTCTATTGTCCGAGCTTGAGACGGATAGCCCAATCAATAAAATATCCCTCGGCCCCCTTGGTTCACGAGATGTGAACACCTCTCTGTCTTCCTATGATGATCTTCACTGAATTGCTGACTCTGAAATTGATGAACGCAGATTTATATATATAGTAGTTTGTCCCTATGAAGAGACACATCCATTGGAAGAAGGGCCTGTTGACCACTGGAGTGGCACCTGATGATAATGTGAAGACTCCATGCCCAAGGATGAACCAGAAGACACTTGTGCCATCAGATATCATCAGTTCAACAGAGTTTTTAAACTCTACTTCTTCTTCTCATCATTTTCTTCTTCAGTCTTCAGATTTCGCAGCCCTTCGGGGATATTGTATAAATGTCACTAGCATGATGAATAAAGCCATGTAACAGGCCTAGTATGTCGGGACTCGATCAGCAAGCGAGTACACCTTGGAGTGTTTTTTTTACTTGGTTACTTATTCCTTCTTTTTAGCGGCGAATAATTTTCTAGGTTTTTTCACTCATTGCATTACCCCAAAGCCGGGGTGACGGCTTGAAGGTTGAGCCCCTAACACATCTTAGTGTCTAGAGTCAATGTATATTACCATGCTAGGTCATCTCTGAAAATTCGCGGAATTTGACTAGGTCTAAGTAGGATTTTTTAATAATTAAAAATTTCCCGCAAAATGGGATTTTTTAATTATTTTTTATGTAATGATGTAAATAAGTGGTCTTCGGAAATGTCTGGGGTGTGTGACCAGTCGAAATTCATCCTCAGAGACCTAGCATTATCCTAGGACCCACTTTGAGGGTCAAAAAATGACTTATGGTCCCTCAAAAGCCGATTTTCCTAATGTCAGTGGAAAAAATGAGAAAAAATTCAAAAAAAATTCATAATTGGAAAAATTTGGAAAATTTTCCAAAATCAAAATAAGTCAAAATTTTGACATGGGAATTATGTGGAGAGGTAAAGAGTGATGTGGCACCTATGTGGGTCCCACCACATAAGGTGTAGCAGGCTGAAGTCAACATTCCAAATCAGCAAGTCAAAGGAACACATGAGATATACGTATGGCTAAAAATTCACTTTGGATTTAATTTGAACATAGTGGAATTAAAGTGCAAGGCATATTATAAAGTTGAAATTTTAATAAAGTTAGTGGGGGACAAAAAGTGTGACATGGCAGCCACATGGGAGCTCAACTTAGCCAAACGGATCATCCACAAAAAGGGTTAAAAATCAGTTTACGTATTTGTAAAAGGAAAGTGGGGACAAGACATCCACATGGGACAGACCTTGTCTCCCACTTGTTCCCCACTAAACTCCACTTATTTGGCTGTCCATTGAGAAGGTATGCAGCTGATTTTGATAGCAGATTTCGTTGGGATAGTGCTGACACATGGGACAGAAGCTTGTCCCCTATTCATTAAACAATTTGCAGTTAACTCCACTAAGATGATACGCTGCCCAAACACTCAGCCAGTCTTCAAGACCACCTACAGCAGTCTACTCCAGCATGTACGCGTTGATTAGAGGCAGCCAATCAAAAGCTAATACACAGATTTGTTTGGAGCTGTGGTTAGTAGTAAATATGCAGCAGTTAAGGATCAGCTTTGTGGAAGGTTTTGTGAGTTAATAAATATGCACAGGCAGTTAGAAGTGTACGCTGCCCATTTTGGAAGCCACCTACAGCAGTTCACAACAGTCACCTACAGCGGTTGTTTCCACTTGGACAGTTCTTATGCTACTTGTGCAAATTCGTTTTGCATTGGGATTATCTCCCTTCTCCACTTGTCATTCATTTTTTCATTGGGATTTTCTCCCGTAGTTCTATTTAAATGAGCCTTGGGCTCTCATTGTAACAGTGGATTTTTGAAGCTTATGCTTATTGTTATTATGCCGAAATTGTTATTGAGCTGAATAAAGAAAAGTCTTTGGGGTTACTAGCTTCTCTTGTGGTGCATGCTTTGGTTGATGAGGTATACTTGTTTCATTTGATGTTGTTATTTATTGCAATCTAGTTGATTTTATTTTCTTTGCATTTGCCTGAAGGCACTATTGTCTAGGGAGGGGAGATTTGTAGCTATCTCAGATCTCCTTTGGACTTGGTATGTTTTGTGCTCTTGTTGTAGCTTGTTATTTTCGATGAAATGACAAGCTTAACGTGGTCTCTATATGCCAAGTTTCTTTTGCACTAACAATTGGTTTGCAGAAATTGGTGTGTTCAAAGGACAGGTTGCCAAGTCCATTGGAGTGTGACGACTTTTTTCGATTCGAATAAGTCAGCTCCAAGGATATCATAGGTCTCATAAGTTGTTCAAGCCAACAATCTCATAAGACATCAAGAGATTTATCTAAAAGGGGGTTTCATGAGCCTTTTGCTTCTATTCCATCTCTAAAAAAAATCTCATATATTTCTTCTCTCATTTGTGCACATATCAATTTTATCTAGCATTTGAGGCTAAGTTGTTGGGTTTAAATCATAATTCTCACTCACTAAATCAACTCTTTCAAGCTGATCTTAGTGAGGGAATTTGTAACATAAAGTGTATTTTATACTTGCATTTAGTTTCTAACTTTTTCCTTCGCATGCATGAGATTTCCTCTCACATATTTCAGCGATATTTCTTTTGCATGCTAACTCTTATGCTTGTTTGCCTGTAGGTGTTCTTGGAAGCAATCTAAGTTTGAAGAAAGGGAGCTAAAGCATAGGCTAAGGAACACTATTTCGTTTGGAACCTCAAATCCAAGTTCCGCCTTATCACTTCACCTCTACTTCTAAAGCCTCATTCTTTTGAGGAATTGTAACTGCCATTCACCTCAAGGCTTTAAGCCTTTACTTTGTAAACATCTCACAAGTAGATTTTTTTTTTTTAAAACCTTACACTTGTAACTTTGGGAAGGAGCAATTTTAAAAAGATTATTGTAAGCTCTTCCCAATCCCCTCATTTCTATAAGAGGGCCTCATTTTCATTAATAAAGAGCTAACTGTTCTTGAGGGAGCTTGGGAAGTTTTTCCCATGGTATCTCACCTACTCATTTAGATGGAGGAAATCTTCTTGAGTGGGTAACTTTCTTTTGCTTAGTTTTTCTTTTAATTTTCTCAAACTAAATCACTTGCATTCATCATTTCGTTTGCTAATCTAGTCTAGTTGCATGTGAATAACTCATATGTTCATTTCGTTAACTGCTTAGATCACATAGTCATTTAAATTTCCTAAATTGCAATCTCATTTGCCATCACTTACTTATGTTTTGTGATCTACGCCTCATTTGGATAAGTTTCACAACATACTACAAGTAAAGAAGCATAGCATTTCAATTTATGGCAACTTGAGTTATTGTTCGAAGTTCTAACTATGAAGCATATTTAATTGAATCATCTCCATCTTTTACACAGCACTTGCAAACTCATTTCCATATCATTTAGGCATTTCACTTTGCATGCTAGACTTGCGTCTCTAAAAATTAACCTCCAACTTAAGTTGGTTGTATAGACATTAGGGACCCTCCACCCCTATGGACTCCTCATTGTGAGATCCGAATTTCGGGCGAGGGTGAGGTCTGGAGACAGGAGTTCAATTGTAACATTGCTTTAGAACTAATTAATAAAATAAACCAAGAGCACTATCTCATCACATTTACATTGCAAAGTTCCCAAATTTTATTTTGCTATCTTGACGGTCTAAAGATTCACGTGCAAATATTATCTCAAGAAGCACTTTGATGCAATCATTTTTAAATTCCTTAAAATTTGCAACAAGTTTAATTCTATGGTACTTGGAAATTTGCTTCTACATACAATTTCAGTGCATGTTGTCATTTTAATGATCATTATGCTTATGGATAATTGATATATCTCGTTTCATTGGCAAATAACCTTATTTGGTGTTGCAAATTTAATTGCATATTGTGATCTTGGTCTAACACTTCCTTTGTGGGATTATTGTCATTATATCTTGATTTTTATTTTTGAGCAAGCATTTGTTATCTACTTTAAAGCACTGGTCTATATTTTGAACACGTCATTGAATATTGCTCATATACTTATATGCTTGTTTATATATTGGAAATCAAGTCACCTTTGATAAGTAATTCCTTCTAATCAATTCTCCTAGAAATCTCACATCTTTAACTTAGTTTTCCTTTAGGGACCACCCCCCTTAGCTAACCTAGGAGATAGCTTAAACGGAGAGAGTTGGGAATAGGTGACAGCCCCTTCTCTGAGTTACTTGCCACCAACCACACCTGTGGGGTTGAAGGCTTTTCCCACTAACTGTAGGTAGGTGTAGGCGGCAAGCGATAACAGGGCCGATATTATATGACTGCATAGGTCAGCTTGACTGTAAATATATTTTTTTTAATCTTAAAAATTCAGTTTCTCACAAACTAATGGGAGTTTCGGGGCAAGTAAGAGCTTGTTGGAAAGAGGGAAAAATCCTCTTTAATATGGTCTAGGATTCATTGTGAAAGGATGCCTCCAAGGTGTCTAAATTTATTTTTCTTTGTGACTGTTTCATAAAATTTTAGTGTAGAAGGTGATTGGGACAGTAAGAGATCATTAGAGCTTCTTCATCATGGTGTGTCTTCCATGTCATCATATGTCATAGTGCAACATCTATCAATCTTCCATTAAGAGAGCTCATCAAGAGAGCTTATATTCCATCAATGACAATTATTGACCAACAATCTCCCCCTTTGTCATTGATGGAAATATTATAGAATTCTCTCCCCCTTTGACATCAATGGCAAATGGGGTGCCCAAGTCCTCCCCCTATTATGCTGCTCCCCCTAACATACTGTACCCCTGACATGCTGCTTGATTTAATGTGATGCAAGAGCAATGACCCCCATCTTTTGGCGAAGATACTCAAATGCTTCTCGTGGAAGGGGTTTTGTAAAGATATCCGCAATTTGCTCTTTTGTATTGACGTATTCCAACCTGATATTGTGTTCAACAACTTGTTCACGGAGAAAGTGGTATTTGATTGGAATATGTTTGGTTCTTGAGTGCATCACCAGATTCTTTGAAAGACTGATGGCACTAGTATTGTCACAAAAAATAGTAATTGGTTGCTTAGTTTCTATGTTGACATCCTTCAAGGCTTCCTTCATCCATAGAATTTGTGTACAACAATCAGCAGCAGCTATATACTCGGCTTCAGCTGTAGAAAGGGATATAGATGATTGCTTTTTGCTGAGCCAAGATATAAGACAATCTCCCATAAAGAATGCATTTCCACTGGTACTTTTTCGATCATCCACACTTCCGGCCCAATCAGCATCAGAATAAGTTGTCACAATAAGAGTTGAACTCTTAGGATACAAAAAATCGAAATCAGTCGTTCCTTTCAGATATCTGAGAATTCTTTTCACAGCTGCTAGATGGGATTGTTTAGGACTTGACTGAAATCTCGCTACCATTCCTACTGCTTGCATAATATCTGGTCTTGTAGCAGTTAAGTATAGGAGAGCTCCAATTATTGACCTGTAAAGAGTTACATCTATTTGGGGGGTATCATCGTCTTTGCTTAATTTACAATTTGTGGTCATTGGTGTGCTCATAGGTGCACAATCTTCGATCCCATATCTTTTAAGCATGTCTTTAAGATATTTTGCTCGAGATAAAAACATGCCTGCAGAGGTTTGAGATATTTGTAGCCCAAGAAAGTAAGAAAGCTCACCAATCATGGACATCTCAAATTTTTTGGACATATTTAGAGCAAATTCATGGCTCATTTCTTCATCATTGCTAGCAAAGATTAGATCATCGACGTAAACAAGAGTGATAAAAAGTTTTTCCTTGTCCATCTTCATGTAGAGATTGCTACCAGCCACTCCCTTTTTGAAACCTTCTTGTTGCAGACAGTGATCCAACTTTGCATACCATGCTCTAGGGGCTTGTTTTAATCCACACAAGGCCTTTTTTAGTTTGCATACAAGGTCTTTTCCTTCAACAAGATCAAATCCTTCTGGTTGCTCCATGTAAACTTCCTCCTTGAGATCTCCATTCAGGAACGCTGATTTTACATCCATTTGATAAACCTTGAATCCTTTTGAGCAAGTAAATGCTAGAAACATTCTTATGGCTTCCATTCGAGCTACTGGTGCAAAGGTTTCTTCAAAGTCAATTCCTTCGATTTGCGAGTATCCTTTGCAGACAAGTCTAGCTTTATTTCTGATGATTTGTCCATCTTCATTCATCTTGTTTTTGAATACCCATTTTGTTCCAATTGTATTTTTATCTTTTGGGCAAGGTACCAGTTCCCAAGTCTCATTTTTTTCGATTTGAGAAATTTCTTCTTCCATGACCTTTATCCAATGAGGATCTTTGCTTGCTTGAGAAAAATTTTCAGGTTCTATTAAAGATAATAGAGCCACATCATCTTTTCTAGGGGTGCTTATCATCATTCTTCGAGTTTGGATTCCTTCATCTATATTTTTGATGACCTGTTCTTCTAGATGATATGTTTGAACAAACTTGATCTTGGAGGGAGTTTGTGAAGATTCATTTTGAGGTTCTCTTTGAGGTTCTTCATTCTCCTCTTCTTTTTCAGGTTCTTCTTCTTCACTTTGTTCAAAGAAAGGCTCAACTTCATGATCTTCAATTCCTTTTTCTGGAAGGCCTTCATCAATCTTTACATCAATGCTTTCCACTATTCTTCGTAGACAATAGTTGTAACATTTGTAAGTTTTGCTCCTAGTGGAGTATCCAAGAAATATTCCTTCGTCAACTCTTGAATCAAATTTACCTGGTGAGTCGTCATTTATTTTTATGAAACATTTGCTTCCAAAAACCCTGAAATATTTTATTGAAGCAGGTCTTCCTTTCCATAATTCATAAGGAGTCTTTTCATTATTTGGTCTTAGTTGAGTTCGATTTAAGGTGTAAACTGTGGTGCCAACTGCTTCTCTCCAAAATTTTGGTTGCAAATCGGCTGCTAGTAGCATTGTCCTTGCCATTTCTTGAATGGTTCAGTTCCTTCTTTCAACTACTCCATTTTGCTGTGGTGTCCTAGCAGTAGAGAGTTCTCTTTTGATTCCATGCTCTTTACAGAATTTATCGAACTCTTTTGAGGTGAATTCTCCTCCTTTATCCGTTCTAAGACATTTAATCTTAGAATCTTTCTCATTCTCAATGAGAGCCTTAAGATTTTTAAAACATTCAAATGTTTTAGATTTATATTTTATGAAATATATCCACATCATTCTAGTATAGTCATCAACAAATAGAGCAAAGTACCTTTCACCCTGAAGAGCTAGACTTCTAGTTAGCCCACACAAATCTGCATGAATAATTTCCAAAGGTTTTGTTGTTGAGAACTCCTTCGTTTTGTGGCTAGTTCTGGTTTGCTTTCCATGTTGGCATTGGCCACATACAACTTGATTTGGTTTGCACATTTTTGGAATATCCCTTACTACATTAATTTTACTGATGTTGACTAGGTTATCAAAACTTGTATGCCCCAATCACTTGTGCCATAACCAACTTTCATCTGTTTGACTTAAGTAACATTTATCTTCTTGGATTCTACTAAGAATGTAAACATTATTTGGTGTTCTTACTCCTTTCGCCACAAGCTCTCCTGAGGACGAGTCTCTTATTTCACAATTTTTGTACTAAAGACAACATTATGTCCTTGGTCACAAATATGGCTGACACTTAAGAGATTGTGTTTGAGCCCTTCTACTAGCAAGGTATTTTGAGCCTTTCCTAGTCCATTGACAAGGGTAGCAGTCCTTTTTCCAGTGGTTTTAGCAGATCCACTTCCAAAGGATACATTTCCATTTGTCTTGTTCAATGAGATAAACTTCTTTTGGTCACCTGTAATATGTCTTGAGCATCCACTATCCACGAACCAATGATTTTCTTCACTGTGAGCACATAGAGCTAGGCCACATTTATCAATTTTGAGATTTACGTTCTTAGATTTTTCCCTTTTGAGAGAGCAATTTTGTTCATTATGATCATAATCATCACATAATGGATCCCAATTGGGATTCGAAACATCGACACATGTTCCTCAATACTGTGGATAATCCGGAAAGCTTCTTACATAATGAGCAAGACGGATCAAACTTAGCCAAAGGATCAAAGGAATTGTAAGTTTTGATTTGTTCTTGCTCTTTAGGCCCACGTAGTTGGTTTGGTTGATTATTCAATCTTGGTGCTTCATTCTTATGAGCCTTGCAATGCTTAGCTTGATGCCCAAAGTTTTTACAATTGTAACAATGCCCAAGAAAAATAGTTTGATACCTGTTGTAGTATACATAGCTTGAATCAACATCCTTCCTTGAAGTTTCTCTTTTTGGTTTTGAGATGTGACCTTTTTCCTGAGATGATTTTCTTCTTTTGGATGGCAAGAGAGTACATCAGCATAACTTCTGGCATTATTCTTCGTACTCGATGATTCTCCTTTGAAACCAATTCCAGACTTGTCATGTTGAGGTCTTTGAGTGTTAAGAATGTTGTCAAGAGCTAGAGAGCTTTGCCAACTCCTTTTGATTTGCTCCAATTCCTTTCTTAGGGACACTATTTCAGCTTCACGTTTTTCACAGATATCATCCTTCTCTTTTAACTTGATGTTCAAGAAGTCTTCCCTTCTTTTTGCTTCCTCTCTTGCTATTTTGAGAGAAATTATCTTCTTTTGTAGGTTCTCATATACTTCAATGGGACTCATTAGCAAACTATCCATGTTTCTTTCATCTTCTATTTCTGAGTCATCATCATTTGTAAATGCCATGAATAGTGTTTCTTTGCTTCCAACATAATTAATTTCCTCATCTGATTCATCATCGCTTTCTTTGTATTGATGCACATTTCTAGTTGATTTCCTCTTTATGTTTACGAATTCATCTTCATCAAACTCATCTTGTTTAGAGAAGAAGTTCTTCTTATTAAACCCTTTCTTCTTGTACATCATTCTTTTAGAGTCCTTTTCATCATCACTATCATGTTTATGAGGACATTTTGCAGCGTAATGACCTATTCTTCCACAATTGAAACAAATAAGAGGGTACTTACCTTTTAGCTTAGATCCGCTTTTTAGTCTTCGTTCAAATTGAGCTAACTCATTTTCAGTATTTGATTCATCGTTGTTGTAATTCCATCCTTTTCCTTCTTTTGTAGATTTTGAGGCTTTGAACGTTGCTTCTTTGAAATTTGGGATCCCTTTCCTCATCTCATAGGCAATAAGAATTCCATGAAGTTCATCCATCTTGAGAGTATCTAGGTCCTTCATTTCTTCTATGGCACTTACTTTGGAGTTGAATCTGTCAAAAAGTGATCTTAGGATTTTTTGAACTACGATGCTTTCTTCAATATTTTCCCCTAGTCCTTTAAGAGAGTTAACGAATTCAGCTACTCTGAGAAAGTATGATGCAATATCTTCTTCATCATCCATTTTCAGACTCTCGAATTGTCTTTTATAGGTGTGAAGCTTTGCCTTCTTAACTTTGGAGCCCCCATCATATAGTGAAACCAATTTATCCCATACTTCTTTGGCTGAGTCACAGTTCATGACTTTCGTAAATTCAGAGTCGGTGATTCCACTAGTGATGGAATTTAAAGCTTTGGCATTAGCAATGTAGGCTTTTCTTTCATCAGGATCAGTTGGAAGACCGGTGGGAGCTTTGTATCCGTCCAAAACAGAGTGCCATACTTCAGGGCCAAGAGACATTAGATAGTAGGACATCCTCTTTTTCCAGAAACTAAAATTTGTTCCATCAAAGATAGGGAGTTTCCCTGTTGCTTCCATGTTCTTCATTGTGCCTAAGAATCCTTCTTCCAGTTGTTAGGCTGATAATGAAGAAGCCGGCTCTGATACCAATTGTTGGAAATACTGAGAGGGGGTCGAATCAGGAAATACTGAGAGGGGGGTGAATCAATATTTCTTTTCAATTGTTGATTATTGCCAGTTAGATTCTTCACAATTAAAGACAGAGAGATATATATAATAATGATATTAAGAATTAAAGAGAACTTCAATCCCTTTTTAATAATAGCATACAATAGATGGGAGAAGGGCACCAACCCTTTTAATGAAATAGGCACCAACCTGTTTTCCAAGCATCAACTTGGACTTTGATGAGGCTCCTACCTCTAGGGCTTCGACCCTATCTTCTCAAGGCAACAACCTTGTGTTTAGGGGCACCTACCCCAAGGACACCAATCCCTCAATCTTCTTTTTAATAGAAAATGTGTGATATGCTTACTTCACTGTCATCAACAAAATTCTTCACTGTTATTTCTTCACTGTACTCCACAGGTCTTGTATTCCACAGTTCTGAGGCTAATGATTCTGAGTTTCAGATCTCCACAAATCTGTCCTCCACAGGTGGGTGCACTAGATCCGAACTTGAATCTTTCCAAATTGTTGTAGTTCTGAGCTTGAAAGGGATTTTTGCAAGTCTATCCAAGCCAATTCAGGTGACTGTCCGGCCTCCCACAGATTTACAATAGATCTAACCTACCACAGAGATTATCACAAGTCCAAATATTTTGAGCACAAGGCTGAGGTACTGTAGTGTGGTATGAGCTCCACAAACACAGGTCTAAGTGTCCAATAAGTGACTATTTAATACACCGAGCCTAGACACATGTTTTGCAGGTCTTGTCCATTATTCCAAAGTTTTATATGTCTACAAGGAGCTGTCTGAGATCTGCACTTCAAGACTATTCTCCAACAGTCCGAGATCATAATTCCTTCCACAGGTGGCAGTCCGAAGTCTATTGTCCGAGCTTGAGACGGATAGCCCAATCAATAAAATATCCCTCGGCCCCCTTGGTTCACGAGATGTGAACACCTCTCTGTCTTCCTATGATGATCTTCACTGAATTGCTGACTCTGAAATTGATGAACGCAGATTTATATATATAGTAGTTTGTCCCTATGAAGAGACACATCCATTGGAAGATGGGCCGACATTATATGACTGCATAGGTCGGCTTGACTGTAAATATATTTTTTTTTATCTTAAAAATTCAGTTTCTCACAAACTAATGGGAGTTTCGGGGCAAGTAAGAGCCTGTTGGAAAGAGGGAAAAATCCTCTTTAATATGGTCTAGGATTCACTGTGAAAGGATGCCTCCAAGGTGTCTAAATTTATTTTTCTTTGTGACTGTTCATAAAATTTTAGTGCAGAAGGTGATTGGGACAGTAAGAGATCATTAGAGCTTCTTCATCATGGTGTGTCTTCCATGTCATCATATGTCATAGTGCAGCATCTATCAATCTTCCATTAAGAGAGCTCATCAACAGAGCTTATATTCCATCAATGACAATTATTTACCAAGATGGGGAGGAAGAGAGTCTCACCAGAAAGAGCAGAAATTTGCAGCCGATATTGTCGCGTGGCTCACTCGCTCCACTGAAACACGTTATATTGATGAATTGGAGGAAATGCTTGATGAGAACATGATACTTTCTTTCAACACAGAAACTGAGGATGGTAGGCTTGAGGAGGTAGAAGAGCAAGTGATGTTGTTGCATGAAGAGTGTCTCCAAGGCAATTATGATATGGTTTCTAAGCTACAGATATCATGCTCAACTGCGCAACCTACGTCTCAATGCCAAAAGCTTACAGAAGACTCCGAGGATGAATGATCAGGAGAGAAGGGTGAACCTGGATCAGATATGGAGATAGATTCAGACTCGACGCAACGCCAGAAATAGCAGATATGGCACAAAGCTCCATGGCAGGGAGACTAAGTGAAGAAGAGAAAGCAGATGGATGGTCTGTAGTTAAATCAAGACGTAAACAAAGTCAGCGGAAGTCATGAAGAATTTCCATTTATGACTATTTTCTTGTTGAGAGTTGCATGTTTTCCTCTATCCAAATCTTAGACAGAGTCGATTTTTTTACAGTAGTTGAATTAATGGAAGAATGCACCAGTCGGCCCATAGAGAAGACTCTGTGTCATTGCTTGAAGGTTTTTGTAGCTATCGTGATTTGTGAGATAACGTGGTGTAAGAGGATGAGAACATATATTTATTTGTGTTGGAGTAAATATATAGTTCATGTTCCAAGTTTCTATTCCTGAATTTGTTCCAGCAAAGGAATTTAAAATGATACATAGGATAAATTGAGAATATCTCAATAGTTTTATTGCTGTGTAATGAACTATGCGGTTCATATTTGTGGGCCCATAACCCACAGATCTACAAATTGTGAAAAGTGCAGTTTAGCTCTTCGTCAAAATCCTTACATGGAAATGCAAAGTAGCTTCCTTAGCCTCCTCTTGAAGATGCCAACTCTACTAACAGCTCCAAACTATCTCCAAAATAGCTCCAACTCCAACTCCAAGCCTCCAAGAGCACTACTCTAGAAAACAATCAACACTCTTCAAGCTCTCAATCAAACTCACAAAAGCTCCAAATGAGATGGTGTGACTCGTGATTCAAATGGGAGGTTGTCGCTGCATATAAAGGATTGGGGAGGGTGTTTTTGGAGGGAAACAACCCTCCCCTTCCCTCCAAATCAACCCTAAACTGGAAAATTGTCCGTGTGCGGGTCTCAAATGCGGGTTAGCAGCTGACCGGCCAGTTAAGGATGGAACCGGCTGGTTTAGGGATAAACCGGTCGGTTCTGTCAGCACCGGTTTGACCGGATTTTCATGCGAAGGAGGCTGATAAACCTGGTTTATTGACCGGTTTTGACCGGCTAGGCCTTTGACCAAACGGTTTGACCGGTTACCGGTTTGACCTAGCCGATTTTAAATACTATAAAAAAAATTAATACATGAACAACAATGAAATGAGGGATTTTTCAAGTGAAAATCCTTACCTCGAAATGAAAACTGGCTTCCTTAGCCTCCTCTTGAAGATGCCAACTCTACTGACAGCTCCAAACTATCTTCAAAATAGCTCCAACTCCAACTCCAAGCCTCCAAGATCACTGCTCCAGCAAACACTCAACACTCTCCAAGCTCTCAATCAAACTCACAAAAGCTCCAAATGAGATGGTGTGAGACAAATGAGAGGTTGCCCTTGCTTATAAAGGATCAAGGAGTGTGTTTTTGGAGGGAAACAACCCTCCCCTTCTCTCCAAATCAACCCTAAACCGGCAAACTATCCGTGTGTGGGTCTGAAATACGGGTTAGCAGCTGACCAGCCGGTTCTGTCCTTAACCGGCTGGTCAACACTATTTTGACCAGATTTTCATGCGAAGGAGGGTGATAAACCCAATTTTTTGACTAGTTTTAACCGGCTAGGCCTCTGACCGGTCGGTTTGACCCGACCGGTTTTAATACTATGGCGCTGAGTTGCCGAAGAGAGAGCTAGTGAGCTCATTGCAGTGAGAGAGGGGCAGAGATAGCATTACCAGAGGAAAGTTTTCCAAATCCGGAGAGTGCATAACAAAGAGGCAATAGTTCCACAGAGAGGCAGCGAAGAGAACACGTAGAGGATGCGCAGTGCTTCAGAGGGAATCCGAAATTTTGCTAGGAGACAATTGATTCAGCGGCAGAAGCCGGAGAGAGTTTCCGAAGGCCAGGAGGGTCTAGTTTCCAGATAGCAGAAGATTCGAGGCAAGGGGAATGAGTGCTCCTAGTTGTGTGATGCAGAACTACATAGTGTGACACAGTCACTACGCAGAGGCAGCAAAAACAGCTCTTTCAAAGCTAAGGTCAGTTTCAGATTACCTGTGGAAGTGAGAATTTTCTCACTAGATTGTTTGTCAGATTTTTTCTCTGTATTGGATAGCCAGTCTGGGCATCCAAAGATTTGTACTCAGATTTGCTATTGCTTAATATTAAAACCCTCAGTTTTTGTACCGGTTTTCCCAACTTGGGTTTTTCCGGGGACTTAGTCCAAAAATAATTGTGTACTTATGTGTGTGTGCATCTAGTTTTTCCTGCGTTGTATTTGTTTTCCGCAATATTTATTTGTGAGAGTTGTAGCGTATTGATTTCGATATTTACCATAGTAAACGATAAATAATTTGTTCAGTTAAATAACAAATAGAAGAAATCTAATCAATTGCTGCAGTAGGATTTTGAGTATCGGAATTTTCACAATGTAAATCAGAATATTGCCACACGTGTGATAAGGGAAAGGCAAACCAAAAGAACTCCTTATCTACATCTGAATCACAAGAACATACATCTCAATCAATCTATGAATCTGTATCTATCAGAACATGAACAACAAACTTATGTTCCGAAGACTACTAATGTCAGTACAATTCAGTCTTGTGATAACAGTTCACACGAAGTATTCTGTAACTGCAATATTCCACAAAAGATTGATTTAGGATGGTCAAATCGATTCTCAGTTCGACAATTTTACTTATCACTCCAAGGATCATATCGTCTTGTATCGAGGAAGATGATTGTTCCAAGACAAGAAGACATTTGAAACACAAAAAGAGATCAATCCTTTTCATCAGTAAACTTTGAGGACAAGGCTTTTTGAAAGAGGAAGACAATGTTATGAATAAAATATATATAAATTATATAAATATAAATAATGATGATAATTGTAATAATGATTAGTTAATTAGTAATTAGTACTGAAGAGGCATGTCTAAATGGGACATGACCTTCCATGAAGAGGCACCTGCCTAGAGTATATAAGCAAGCCCCACACTCTCATTTGTATCATTCAAATTCATACATTTTAATATATATTCTTGTATCCTCAATGGAGATATACATATGCTAAGTCTTCTAGAGTATTTGACTTAAGGTACGAACTTTATTCGTTTCAAATTCTTCTTTTCTTATAGAACTTCAATTGACAAATTCCAAGACCTATGACTCTTGACCAAGACACTCCTAGACCAAGTCCAATCTTTCCTCCTTGACGAGCTTGCCTTCTAGCAACTTCTGCAATTTCGACCTCCAACAACTTCTCTTGTAACTTCGACCCCCCAACAGAATCTTCAGCAACTTCGACCTCCTAGTAGATTCTTCAGCAACTTCAACCTCCAGTAATTTCTTCTGCAAAAACACTGGATATTGTGCATGAGAAGATTATGCTAGTTTCTTCCTCCTTTCCGCTTTTCCTGATTTGATTCTCTCTCCTAGAGAACTTGGCTTGCAAAGTGTCCTTCTTGATGCCCTAACTCGACTTCTGCATCTCCATCCTTGTTTTTGCAATAGGAGCCTTGATTCTTTCGCACCTGTGAAGAGTAATAGCCCAAAAAAAGTATGAAGTTCTAGCTCTTCTTTTCTTTTCTTTTGTCCTTCTCTTCTTCGCACCTTTTCTACTTTCTTGATTGAACTCATGTGAGGTGAGTGCGTGTCTTAAGTGAGGTTGAATTCTTCCTTATATATGGGTCTCTTCTTCTTAAGTGAGGTCGAATTCTTCCTTATATATGGGTCTCTTACTTGGTCGAATTGCTTCTTTTAGGCCAACTTGTTCACTTGTGAAGGCCGACTTGATCTTTGCATCATGACAAGATCTTGGAGGGTCTTTTGACTTAACTTTGACTCAAATAAATTTTCTTTACAATATGTAACATGCCCCAATGGGTCTTCAATACATGACAATGACTCAATTGACTTGTAGACTAAATGGCCTATGCAAATGGTCTTCAGAAGTTTAACTAGAATCAGGTGCGGGCGAAGCGCTTGATCATGGATGGGGTGAAGGATCACGTGGTCCCACACATTGCCAAAAAGAAGACGGCAAATGAGGTGTGGACAGCTCTGACCACATTGTATCAGGGGAGCTCTGTCCAACGTAAGATGCTTCTAGAGAACCAGATGAGGATGTTCCAGATGCACAAAGGGAAAGAGATCGATCCATTCCTTTCTAGGCTCCAGACTATCCGAGATCAGCTAATTTCCATGGGGCCAACTCCGGATGAGGGACTCTTAGTAAGAACAGCCCTGAATGTTGTCACTAACGAGTGGGAAACCTTTGTCCAAAGCATTTTAGGCAGAGCAAAACTCCCCAATTGGGGTGACATGTGGGCCATCCTTCGATAGGAGGAGATCTGGCGGATGACCAAGAAGGAATTCAGCATCGGAAGTAGCAAAGTGACGGAGGAGGAAGTGGACACAACTCTTGCATCAAAGGAACGACAGCAGCAAGGGAAGAAGAAGAAGGAACTATCAAAGGTCCGGTGCTATAACTGTGGTGAACTTGGACACTTCGCCAGCACTTGTCCTAAGAAGAAGGAAAAGGGATCTTCTGATTCCAAGGTAGCAGCAGTTAGAGGCGACAGTGGTAGTGAGGATGATGTGGCTATGTGTGTTCATGCGCCTCGAAAGAAGAGGTGGGGAGACATTGATTTGTAGAGCAACTATAGATGTAAGGCAGGATCCTTGAGGTGCCTAGACTCTTGGATCACATACGTGCTACGGGACCCCTAAAGACAGTAGCGGGGATAACTGGAGCAGTGGGTTCAGAGGATCACAGTGAATCAGATGGCAGAGTTGGGTCGTTGTAGATGGGAGCAGCGCAGTGCAAAGGCAGCAGCAATGCAGAGGCTGATGGGACTTCACCAGTGCAGAGGGGCAGTGCTTATGCAGTGCAGAGCAGCGCAGTGGCTTCAAAGTGACAGCGCAGAGGTG
Organism: Pinus albicaulis; assembly: GCA_034641835.2. Lineage (NCBI taxonomy): Eukaryota > Viridiplantae > Streptophyta > Pinopsida > Pinales > Pinaceae > Pinus > Pinus albicaulis. Next base: position 1,819,329,972 of record CM076580.1, read on the forward strand.
CTTCAATGATGAGATGCAGCCCAACTGACTTTTCTATCAGTGAATGGGCATGGGTCCTTCAGTTGCTTACTTCTCAACAACTAAGTTGCAGTGCAGCAGTTGGTAGCACGATGCAGCAATTTGAGAGGGAGCTGCAGTACAAATGCAGCAGTGTCAATGGTAGTGAGATGGGCAGTTGTATAGTGGCAGCAGCGCAATGGATGGAGGGCAGCATGCCAAGCATCAGTAGCGCAGAGACCGATGCCGAGATCAAGCAATGCTTCAGTATGGAAGTATTGCTAGAGCACACTCCTCACTAAGAGGGAGTGTTGAGATTTTGGGGAAGCATCTGGTGTGCTCTAGTTTCGAAACTTTGTGGAGGGGCTAAGACAAGCGAGATCTCCAAGACCCAGAAAGCATTTGGAGAAATTTCATCTGGTGTATGAGATATTAAAATAATTAATTTTTTTAATAAGGACCCTAAGTCTAACTTAGGGAATTAGAAAAATTAAAGTGAATTGATTTAACACGTGATGAAATGTTCTAAGTGACTTGGATCAAGCAGTCTTTTAATCTAAGTCGTCGATTAGAGATTAGATCGCAGTCGTTGGTTTCCCAATGAGAAAAGTATAAGAGAAGGACTTGGGGTCAGTTGGAGAACAAGCACATAGGCAGAGCTCTAAAGCTAAGTCGAATTTCTGGGGCGGGGTTTGTTGAGGAATTCGAAGTGAGCTTACAGTGCAGGTAGGGGCAAAGATCGGCAAGGGATGATCTGATCCAAGGCTGCGAATACAGCAGCAGAGAGGCAACTAGTACCAGACAAGGAGGACGCAGTTTAGCCAGTACCACACAGAGGATTGCACAGAGGTTGTGTAAGCCCAGCCAGGGTGACGCAGACCCAGCCAGCACAGCGTAGCACCAGTAAGGGTGGCGCAGTGGGGACGATGGCCAGTGAGGGCTGACGCAAAGGCTACAGAGGTAGCGCTGAGGGTTCCAGTGGGCCAGAAAAAGCTCGTTATCCGTAAATCATGATTGGGGGTGTCTCCGAGTGAAAGGTCAAAGTGTCGTGTAATTTCTCTGTAGGGCCAACCAATTTTGGTGCCCAGAATGTTGTATGCATATTCTGCATAATAATAAAACCCTCTAGAGTTGTTGCACCGGTTTTATGACATTGGGTTTTCCAGGGACATTTGTCTGAAAAATCCGTGTAATCTTGTCACATGTGTGTATTGTTCAGTAAATGATCTGTAGATGTGTAGATTGCAGTTTCTGTCTGCTTTAATGTTTTTCTGAATACTTCAATTAAATAACTTGTTAAGTTAATTAAACAAGTAGGCGAAGTAGATCTAGACACTGCAGTAGAGTTTCTGTTTTGAAACTTTCACAAGTGACACTTCTGAGAGAGGTGTAGTTCAAGCTTCGGGGATTGTTGCAGTGGTGAGCACCAAGAGTTGGGTAGGTGTTACGAGTAGTGATGATGATGATGAGTTGCTTCCTAGTCTTGGAAGTACCTCCCTCGCTAAGAGGGAGTGTTGATTTTGGAATAGCTTGGAAGGTACTCCAAGCCCTAGGGTTCAGGGTTTGGAGAGCAAAGCACCACAAGAGTCACTTGTGGGCTTGGAAACCAAGCATAGGTTTTTGCACCCATCAAGATTTGAGCCAAAACCATGAAGAATTTGAGCGTGAGAAAATTTGAGGTGATAGAGCTTGGCGTCTCAATTCCAACGCTTCGAAGATCACTCAAATCGAAGCTCTAAAATTGAAGTTATGAAGTTTTGAAGTCAAAGTGTGGGTTTGCACAACGTCAAGGTCGGCTTAATGTTATTTAGTCTTGTGACAGCTTGTCAAGCCCTTGAATGACATCCAAGGGAGCCTTTCTTATGTGTATAAATAGAAGGTGTTGTGGAGGACATTTCCTCATCCACTGTGCAACAGATAACTTGAAGACAAGCTCGTTGGAGGAGAGATAAATCTCTGTGGAAGCTGCAGCAATAAGGCTAGGGCAGCGAGGGAGTTAAGGACTATTTTCAAGGCCAAGTAAGGAGACCAAGTTGTTGTAAGAAGGTCGAGTAGTTGTGATTGGAAGGCCGAGTTAGGAGACCTCTAACACAGGTCTGTTGGGGCGTTGTTTAAGGGACAAGTGATTGGTTTAATGTTGGTCATATGCTACAGGAGGATTGTGTCTTAGGTCGCAGGCCATAACACCACAGTTAAGGAGTGCATAGGGCTGATTGAGGGCTTATAAATGCCCAGCACAACAGCAATATGAAGGAGTTGTCCTATGAAGGTGTGCCACAGAGGTTGAAGGTTGTTTAAGGACTGTTGGTGGGTGTTTTAGGGATTTTGCAATGTGCCAAATTTCCCTAACCAGGAATAGTCAAGGGCGGCGAATTACAACTACAAGACTTGGAGCAGCATTAGTGACGTGTGTTGGGTCAAAGATGACCAGTTTTGGATCAATTGTTGAGCAGCCTGTGGGAGTTGGAGTTGTCTTGGGCGTGAAGAAACTCCAACTGTGGGAGTTGGAGTTGTCTTGGGCGTGAAGAAACTCCAACTGTGGGAGTTGGAGTTGTCTTGGGCGTGAAGAAACTCCAACTAGGTGAAGATCTTGCAGTGATTGTATTGGGTGCCATTGGTCTGGTGGAGGCAGGGTGTTGGCTACCCAAAGTAGCTCTAGACAAGCTATCTTGAAGTGACGAAGAAGAGATGAAGGTTGGGTGAAGACTGGTGCCGAAAGTACAGCACTTTGATGGACAAAAGTGATTGCTAGCATGGCAGATTGGAGCTCGGGTATTGGCCAACCTAGAGAGCAAATTAGATCATCCCATGTATATGCAGCAGAAATGACTTGCAGCAGTGTTAGGTGAAAGACCTCCTAGAGTCTCGATGTGTTGTCCTTTGAAGGACTAAGGGGCAGCTAGTGAGTAGTACGGAAGCGAAGGACCGAAAAGACAAGATACGACATCGAGTCTACACAGCGTGTTTGTCATTGTATCTTCAGTTTGGTTTAATATAACGAAGATTGGGTTGTACATTATTGTACAATTTTGTTAAAAGTTGTCTACACTTGTGCATGTGTGATTTACTACTTTATATTTTATGTTGTGTAAAGTAGTTCTGGTTGAGATTCTTGGTTTGGTAATGTCAGTGATTTTAAGACTCTAACCTAGACCCAAGTTCATGGAAATTCAACATTGTTCCCTCCACATCGTGTACCCTCGTCATACATTGCACAGACCCCATCTTGACACATTCCATTGTTTTCGTTAAACTGGTACGGTCTGTCGTCGTTACTCTGTTTTGTCTTCCCTTAGCACTTTGTTGTTTGTCGTCGTTGCCACCGCTTTCCCCTGTCTCCATTGTCGGCCATTTCCCCACATTTCCTATAATGTCCCCTGTTCAGCGTGCCCAACAAGGTCCTGTTCAGCGTGTTTTTTGTCACCCAATCCATATTCCTTCAACCCCGAGCCATAGGTTCGACCATCAAACATCACAACTATGCTCCCCTAACCAGTTCTCTCCACGCTTCACGAAGGTCAACACCACGTTCCCTCACCCCCTCCAACTGTCACAACTTTGCCACCGTTGCACTTGATAATCATAACATAATCATAATAATTGTAATCGCATCATTTGACCATTGCCCAAGTCATAATATATATATATATATATAGTTAAATAAACTATATAATTTATATTTATTAAAAGATTATAAGTTAATTAATAAATTATATAAATAGTTAATTAAAAGAATTAATTATTTATATAATAATTGATTAAAAAGGAAATTATCATTATTTTATTAAATATATATGTATATATATATATATTATTATTTAATTTTGAAAAAATCAAAATAAAAGTTTAAAAAAAAATATATAAAAAATTGGTTCCACCAAGAAAAACAAAAGAATGGGGAGTGATAATGACAACGTCAATTCAAATAAATTTAAAGAAGAACTTGATAAAATGCGACGGTGTCTCGATAATGTCGAAAGAAAGTAGACAGAGTTAGGAGAGGGTCAAGATAGGATAATTGTAAGTCAAGAGAAAATGACAAGCGATATTAGAAAAATAGACAATGTTGAGAGAATTGAGCCAATTAATGGGAGGAATCAGCCCAGTTTTTAATCCCTTAATCGCTCAAGAACCAACACAAAGTCACAAGAGTCCAAAATGCGAAGATTTTTTAAATCACGAAATTTCACAAAATTCGCAAATACACTTCCAAGGAAGTCAGTACTATACGAAATATCCAAAAAATGACTACCAATGAATTAAAAGAGAATCACCTAAGTACGATGGTAAAGATCACAGAGGTGCTATTGTGTGGATTAATAAAATGGATGTCATTTTTGAGTCAAACCCACCAATAGGTGAGCGAGAGAAGATCATGACCGCATCCAATAACTTTGAAGTTGAAGCATATTATTGGTTCCTATGGTGGTCCAACAAATGTGAAGCTTGTTCATTTATTTGGAAGAATTTTTTGGATGCCTTACTAAAGAGATTTCATGACGAAGAAGAGGATGATGTCTACGAAAAATTCGTTCATCTCAAGCAAAAAAGGTCTGTAAGTGAATATACCCAAAAAAGGGAAGTCTTAGTTATAAGACAAAGAGGATTTTCTAATGAAGAATTGCTAAAAATGTATTGATGCGGACTTAAGGAGTATATCCGAGCAGAATTGAAGGTGTACAAACCCAAAACTATTGAAGAAGCCAGACATGCTGATGCAACAAAACTGTAGCATGTTAACTTTAAATGTAAAAATACACAAAGTATTTATAAATAATATTTTATTAATATATGAAATGTACAAAGATGATGAATGTTACAATGAGGCCCTGCTTATATATCTAGGCAGGTATCCTTTCATGATTGGGCAAGTCTTTTAGACATGCCTTTTCACTTAACTAAAGACTATTTAAGATAATCATTATTTGATTATTTATTATTTACATTTATTTTCTTTGTTATGAATTGTATTCATAACATTGCCCCTCTCTTCAGAAGCTTTGTCCTCAAAGCTTATTACTGACAATTTTTGTTATGTTGCACACATCCTTCGACATAATTCGTCATTTAATAGCTATCTTGAAATCAAGATTTTTCCATTTTTTTATTATATTTTTTTTAAATATTTTTATTTTTCTTTTTTTGTATTATTTTATTTATTTGTTATATATATATATATATATATATATATATATATATATATTATCTTTTAAAAAAAAATAACTTTATAAAAAATTATAAAGTAACTTTATCATTTATATTTATGTTATTTCCTACTTTATAGTTATTTTATTTTATTCTATTCCCTAAATTATTTTATTTTATTTTATCTAATAAATTACTACCGTACGGGCATGTGCCAATCAGCATGTAACTTTCAATGGTCACGCGGCCCAAACCTTTGCCATTACGGTTCTTCAGGCGAAGGGCGAGAGGACAAGAGCTACGATTTTTGGAGAAAGAGTTGAGGCCTTCCCTACAGTCACCGAGAAGCGCGACGTAGGCAGGCTACTCACGCAGTCACCGCTGAAGGGAATTGCAGGCCAAGGGCGAGAGGACGAGAGCTGCGATTTTTGGAGACAAAGTTGAGGCCCTCCCAACTCGACTCCAACGACAAGATCAATCAGGTTTAATCGTGCGACGCTAACGCAAGACATCGATCCGAGCAGGACAGCAGCAGCAGGCCAAAGGCGAGAGGATGAGAGCTGCAATTTTTGGAGACAGAGTTGAGGCCTTCCCTACAGTCACCGAGAAGCACGACGTAGGCAGGCTACTCACGCAGTCACCGCTGAAGGGAATTACGAATCGTTAAGGGAATTGCAGAAGCGAGGGAGTGGCGTATGCAGGTGTGAAGGGAATTGTAGAAGTTTTTTTTTAAATCCAAAATGGAAAACAAATCAATAGTAAATGTTAAAAATGGCAAAGAAATCTCAGATTTCATGGAAACAAATCATTTAAGCCAAGTCAAAATTGCTTCAGCTGACAAAACAGGAAAGTGGATTTGGGTAAATGCAAAACAATATCAAGGTATTTTAAAACGTAGACTTGTCTGCTTTAAATGGGAACAAAGAAGAAGAAAATAGACCCAGAAGAAGAAAAAAAAGAAGAGCAACAAAAATAAAGAAGAGTCAATCATGTACAGTCCCACAACTACACCTCTTACTTGGTGATCAGATCTATATGTCCAAGAGTTGATGAATGTCGGGGCAAGGCTGGAAATTTTAGAAGCCAACGAACACGAAAGAGACCGCAAACTTTCAGAGATCACACTTGCAAATCAATGTTTAATGGAAGGTAATAGAATTTTGAAAGAGCAAGTAACAATGTTACAAGATGTTGTAGAGGCAGGAAAACGAGAACGGGAAAACATGAAGGCAACATGGCAAACCAGGAATGGCACAATCGCAGTAAGCAAAGATGTGATAATCTCTAAAACAACTCACGTAGATACACAAATGGGTCAGCAAACAGTCCTTTCTGAAAAGAAGGTTGTTAATTTTGGGCAACTAGGTCCAAACTCCATGTTGTGATGCTCAGATGATGATGCCAATAGTTTTATTGGATTCCTCTTTCGGAGAAGTGCAAGATCGATCTAAAGATCATGTTGATCGGATTAGCAGAACATGTATTTTGAATTTATTCCACATGTGCAAGGTCAGCCTGATTTATCCCACATGCATAAGAGATGTGTCACACACCCGCACAAATGCCTATATATTGGAGAGACTTGGAGTTCATTTCACACACAATTTTGGTGGAGGCATTTTCTTCTCTCTTGGATGGTGATGGAGCAGCATTCTTGTTTTTGTGTTTAGGGCATCTTGGTGCAGCGTCTTGGTGGAGCATTCTTAATGAGACGTCTCAGGGTTGTCTGACACATGTGGGTGGCTGACCTCATGAAGACTTTGTTGGTTGAAGCATCTTGCTGATCGTCGTAACGCCACCATTCTTTATCTCTGTTTTGGCTTGTCTTCCATCGATCTATTGGTATGTTCTATCTGCATATTACTTTCATTGTGCCCTAGAAGTTTAAAGTATATTTGCATCTAAGCATAGAACATCTTCAAAATTTAACATGGTATCAGAGCTAGGAGAAAACAAAGCCCATCTAGTTAAGAATCTAGGGTAGCGAGGTAAGGATTGTTTCAGGTGACTGAGCTGCTGGAAGAAGGCCAAGTAAGAAGACCTCTATTTCAGGTCTGTTGGGGCTGGTTGGTGCCCTAACCTTCAGCGTGAAAGAAGAAGCCTAGCCACAGCTCGAAGAAGCATAGCCGCAGCTAGAAGAAGCCTAACCGCAGCCAAAAGGATGAACATTGCCCTCAGAATGATGAATTCTGGAAATTAAGGTGGGTCGAGTTCAGAGCACGAGTTTTCTGTGCCAAACAATTATTTCGGAGTCACAGAGATCCCATGTGAACCGAGTTGGGCACGTTTTTTTATTGAAGGAAGAGGTCACTGTCTGCACAAAAGTTATTTCCAGTCTCTATACAAGTGTTAAGTAACATAATATTATGCTATGCTGGAAGCTTGAACTATTAACTCAAATTTGGACATCGTGTCTTTGAACCAAGGATTGGAGTGTCATGACATAAACTTATTCCAGGTTCTTCTCATATTTCCTGCATATTGTATTCTCATGCAATAGCTCACTAAGTGCTGGTATGTACGGATACATTCTGGGTTTCACAATTCCGCTTAAACTCAGAAAATCAACAGTCAATTGTGATGTTGGTCAGAGAAATTGTGTTTAGTCATGATGCCTATATCTACTGTCTTGAAGAACTTTGAACTGAATTAGGATACCCATTTCTCCACGGGCAGCCCCAACCTTCAGCATGGAGAAGCCGTGTAAGTGACAGTGGATTTGTTTTAAGGGCTGCAGGTTGCTATTCATTGAAGGTAGTGCCGAATTAGTAAGCCCTATACAGGGCTGCAAATCTCACTGATTGCAGGTCCAAAACAATGGTGTTTTGGAGGGCTTGACAGCGTGGAGATTAGGAGGCCGAGGAGACTTAAGGACAGTGTAGTACATCTGCTACAGAAACAGCGTGGGAGAAGCCGGTTGCTGTAGGTACAACAGATGTGTTTAGGGCTAATCAGAGTTGTCTTAAGTGTCTTAAGTAATGTTGATCACATAAAGCTTTGGTCACAGTAAGAGAAATAAAGGAATAGTGCAACAAACTACAAAGTTCGTCACAAGAAAACAAACAAAGGAGCATGTGTTTAGAGCTACACAAGAAGGTCACTGTACAAGTTTCCATATTTGTTTTATATTTTTTTATGGTTAATGCAGATTGATGGTTTGCTAAAAAAAAAGGCAACTGCTTTGTTTTGATGGCTTGGAAATAAATTATCAAGTATTACTGCATAGCTTTTGAAATATATGCTAAGTTTTTGGTCAAAACATGAAATTAATTTAACCAAATAAAAAAATAAAAATAAAAAATATTAGTGGTGTTGATCGCTTTTGGATCAAGGGGCTTCATGCTGCAGAAGATAAGATAAGAACAGTTGAAGACAAGGAAAGAGTAGGACAGTGGCTGTGATTAGGCTTGAAGGTTTAAACCTGAAGATTCCATGGTTGATGATGATACACTGAAGAGTTAAGGACCAAAAAAAAAGTTGCTGACTACATATCCAAGAAACAACTTGAGGCTGAGTTGGTGCTCAACTAGGAGATTAGTGTCTCCTGTGAGTTGGTGCAAGTTACTTGCGGATGAAAGGTCTGGCAGAATCTAGGGCCGAGTTACCTCTACCTTTCCAAAGGCTGTTATAGTGACGGAAGATCCAAGTTTATGGTCCGACTGAGGTGGCCACAGGTGGTTCAGACCCTAGTCTGAAGTGGCTGCAGAAGACATGTCCAAGGCTGAGTTTCCTGAGTAAAGTGCCACAGAAGCCGAGATCCCTAAGGTAAGGTAAGGGTGTGTAGTGGCTAAGTCTTCTGTAGATGGTTGCAAATCTTCTCCATTGAAGTCTGTCCTTGAAGAAGTGAGAGGATAGTAGTGTGTTGGAGCTGATATACAGTGGTATAGGAGCAGCTAACTATTGTGAGATTGCTGGTGGAATTGTGCCCTAAGTTCAGTCATCTTGAAGCAGCAAGGGGACTGTTAGAAGGCAGAGATATGAAGACCCTTTGAACAGTGCTTATGATGTGGCAAATCACTGTTAGAGGGCACATTGATATAGGCCTATGTTCAATGACATTGGAGGAACACTATCATTGATAGAAGGCAGATTGATCAGCTGATATGTGCAAGTGTATCTGAAGCAGCAGAGGACCTTGTGAGCAGCTGAGGCAGAGGCATTGGAGCAGCAGTACTCTCTGCAGGTAGAGGAGGCAAAGGACCTGCCTGGTACATCAAGGATTAGAATCCAAAAGGGATGTAAGTGAAGTGCATCTTCAGCAAGTAAGTCATTTTATTTGTTCTTGTTGTATAGGAAGATATGGACAGTGACATATGGCAGAATCTATATGATCTTGATCTGTGATATCTTCAGAGGCATATGGAAAAATACATAATCATGAAGGCATCTGTCAGGGTTGTGCCAAAGGAAGCATAGGGGACTTTTCTTCATTCCTCAAGTGTCACAAAGACATCTGATACACTCTAACTTATCTATATGCTGTCTGTAAAATCCTTGAGAGGATGTTCTTATAGATGTCTTCTCTCACAAGAGGAGTTGGCATTAAGAGGGAGACTACAACAGCATATGCTCCTGAGCAAATAACGTTGTTGGAAGAAAGAAGAGAAGACCCTCATGGCTCAGAGACATGTAGCCCCAAAGGGGGACATTCCGGGAAAGCAAGAAGCCATATAAATATCAAAGGTATCTAGCTGCCATGAGTACAATATGAGCCTGGATCATTTGAAGAAGTCGTAAAGCATCAAGTCTGGAAGGATGCCATACACAAATAGTACGAGTCCATTATGAAGGATGATGTCTGGGATATGGTCCCGAGACCGGAGGACAAAGCTGTTGTCACCTCGAAATGGCTCTATAAGATCAAGCATGGATCTGATGGAAGTGTTGAAAAGTACAAGGCAAGATTCGTTGCCCTAGGTTTCTCTCAAAAGGAAGGCGTAGTCTATGATGATATACTTGCACCTGTGGTCCGATGTTCCACCATCCAATCTATTATTGCCCTTACTGATATGCAAGGATGGAGTCTACATCAGATGGATGTGAAAACTGTTTTCCTGCATGGTTCGATATAGGAAGAGGTGTATGAGGAGCAACCTCTGGGGTGCGAAGTCCAGGATAGAGACTCTCATGCATGCAGGTTGAAGAAAGCCCTCTATGGGTTGAAGCAAGCCCCCAGGGCTTGGTACGAGAGGATAGATAGCTACTTGAAGAAGCTGGGCTTCACTCGAAGTAATGTTGATCCGAACCTTTACTTCAAGGTTGATAGAGTAAGCCTCTCATTATGGTTCTCTATGTGGACGATCTCTTCTTAACAGGTGCTGACCCTCTCATTCATCAATGTAAGAGGGAGATCGCTTCCGAGTTCGAGATGAAGGACCTAGGACTGATGCATTACTTCCTAAGCCTAGAGGTCTTGCAGAGACCTGGCAAGATTTTCCTCTCTCAAAGAAAATATATTGTGAAGTTGTTGGAAAGATTTGGAATGGGGGACTGTAAGTTCGTATCAACATCGATGGAGCTCAACTTTAAGAAGTTGAGTGGAAACATTGTTGGGCCCGTGTTAGCAAATCCTTACAAGTATCGTCAACTCCTAGGGGCCCTGATGTTCTTAGGGAACATTTGTCCGGACGTATGTTGTGTAGTGAACATTTTGAGTCAACACATGGTTGATCCTCATAACATTCACTAGGTTGGTGCCAAGAAACTCTTGAGATATCTCTGGGGCACGATAGACCAAGGGTTGAGATACACTGCCGAGAGTTTGAGACTCCGTGGATATACTAATGTCAATTGGGCTGGCAGTGTGGTGGATCGCAAGAGCACATCTGAATGTTGCTTCACACTTGGGTCTGCTTCGAGCAGGAAGCAGAAGTCGATAGCTTTAAGCACCGTTGAGGCCGAATACATTGCAGCATGTATGGCCTGTTGTGAAGACACTTGGTTGCGAAAGCTCTTCAGTGAGTTGTTCGAGCATGTGCTAGATGCCACCGTTATCCTTTGTGATAACCAGAGGGGGATTCATTTGTCAGAGAATCCCGTGTTCAACGATCGATCCAGGCATGTTGATGGTTGGTACCATTTTATCTGGGATATGGTATAGCAAGGTGCCGTAAGGCTCGATCATATACGAACTGATGAGCAGGTCGCGAATATTCTCACAGAGCCCTTGGGGAAGGTCAAGTTCCTAACCTTCTATGAGAATCTTGGAATCGTGGAATGACCCTATTTGGAGAGTCTTGTTGGACGATGAACTCTGGGAACTCCAGGGGGGCTTTGGGGATAGCTTCTTGGTGCTATAAGTAACCACAGGTCTAGGCTTGTCGAACCTAGTTGGTGTGCTTACACCCCACCATGATGATATTGAGTTGGTTTACCTCTCTCTGATCTGTGCCCCGTATGCATCCTACCCATGGAGTTTCAGACTCATGGGAAGTACCTCTCATTTGGCCAATAAGGTGGGAAATGTGAATAGAGACCATAGCAAGATCGATGGATGCATCGGAGATTGTCGTACTCTCTATGTCTAGGATGGCACGAGTCCAACCACTTGATCTGGGATCAAGTCTAGGGAGGTTTCGGACCTCCTACTGACTTCGGGTCAGTTAAACTAACTTCGTGTTAGTATATGACTCTCTTGATTCCAAGTGAGGTTTCGGACCTTCAATTGACTTCGGGTCAGTTAAACCAACTTCGGGTTGGTATGTGACTCCTTTGAGTCCTATAGAGGTTCCGGACCTCTAAGCTGACTTCGAGTTAGCCGGGAATGATGTCTTTGTGACTCACCTTTTGTTTTGAAATAAAGAAGCCAGCAAAGCAAGTTACGGCGAGATGACGCACGATGTTTGGATGGCACTGGTGTATGGAGTTCTCCCTAGTTGAGAGGAAATGTTAATTTTGGGCAACTAGGTCCAAACTCCATGTTGTGATGCTCAGATGATAATGCCAATATTTTTATTGGATTCCTCTTTTGGAGAGGTGCTAGATCGATCTAAAGATCATCTTGATCGGATTAGCAGAACATGTATTTTGAATTTATTCCACATGTGCAAGGTCATCCTGATTTATCCCACGTGCATAAGGGATGTGTCACACACCCCCACAGATGCCTATATATTGGAGAGACTTGGAGTTCATTGCACACAAACTTTTGGTGGAGGCATTTTCTTCTCTCTTGGATGGTGATGGAGCAACATTCTTGGTTCTGCGTTTAGGGCATCTTGGTGCAGCGCCTTGTTGGAGCATTCTTAATGAGACGTCTTGGGGTTGTGTGACACATGTGGGTGGCTGACCTCATGAAGACTTTGTTGGTTGAAGCATCCTGCTGATCGCCGTAACACCACCAATCTTTACCTCTGTTTTGGCTTGTCTTCCATCGATCTACTGGTATGTTCTATCTGCATATTACTTTCATTGTGCCCTAAAAGTTTAAAGTATATTTGCATCTAAGCATAGAACGTCTTCAGAATTTAACAAAGGCAGAAGAGAACAAGAAGACATACATTCCAAAAGAAATCAAAACTAGGGTTGAGGACACTAATGTTCACAAGATAGAGGAAAAAGATGTAAGTTCTTGTAGAGCATAGGAAAGAGAATATAAAGAAAGAAAAGAGAGGGAAACAAACTTTATTATCAGGGGAATAAGAGACTATGGAAAGAATGGAAGCACTTTCAATATAACAAGGAACTTTTTGAGAGAGAAATTAAAGAGGAGAGGGAAAATTTGTCAAGCAAGGAGGGTGCGAAAGATATGTGAGGAAAGACCTCGACCTATAAAGGTCATCATGGCAAGTGTGCAAGAGAAACATCATCTCTTAAGCAAAAAGAAACTCTTGAAAGGCTCACACTTCTTCCTAGATGAAGATTTAACTAGCAAGCAACAAGAAGAGAGAAGAGAAGAAGTGGAGAAAGTTAGAGCAGCAAGAAACGAAGGGAAAAGAGCATGGTTGTACAATGGTAAAGCGGTTATTGCAGTGTTTGGGCCTTATGGCAAAATAGGGCAGCAAGCAAACAATAAAGAAAAAACAATTAATTCTATAATAGGGAGGAAAACAATAGGATCAACATGGATGAAAAGGGGTGAAGACTCCAATTCGAGTCTTGTGTGCCAAACCGCGTAGCAACCAAATTCGACAAGGTCTACCCAAGTCTAGTTTGTTGGAACTGTACGGGTTACCCTTGGAGGAGGGGACCTGGGATAGGGCCTATTCAGGAAAGTAGAGACATAATTTGTCTCACAGAAACTCATGAACATGATGATTGCAAAACTCCTATGTTTGACGGTTATTTGAAGTTAGCAGTTTGGAATGAGGTAGCAGAAAATGGCAAAGGGTACGGAGGAATACTGGTTTTAGTGAAAGAAAAAGAAGGTCGTCACATTCCATTAGTGAAAGAAGATACAAATAAACAATATTTATGGTTCAAAATAACAGAGAATGAGAACGACATAAAAATTGCAGCATGTTATTTTGCGCCTCAAGTATCAAAAACTTACAAAAATAAGGGATTGGACAGCAAAGATCCATATGCATCTTTAAAGCAAGACATTGTCGCATATTCACAACAGGGAGAAGTTCTTTTAGTAGGAGATTTCAATGCTAAAACAGCAAATCAACAAGCTAGTATTCTTTGTTGTAAAGAGGATCACAATCCTATCTGGCTCATTGAAGAGGAGAATTCTCGATGGTTGAGATGCTCAGAAGATGACAAAGTTAGTAATCATTTTGGAGAGGAGTCGCTTACGTTGTGTGGTGCTTTCAACTTAATTATCTGCAATGGTCCAGATAGATGGAAAAAGTCTGGGAACTTCACTTGCAACACATACAATGGGGCAAGTGTTATTAACTATGTTATTGGTTCACAAAGCCTAATAGAAAGAATAGATGAAGTCAAGATCAGAGAGCATATTTGGGACTTAAAATTAGATCATAACCCAATTTATATAAACTTTAAAGTTATCCTGGTTAGAAGAAAGACAGAATAGGAGGAAAACCCAATGTTCTCAACAATCGGCATCAAGGGGCAAAATTCTTCTAACACAAGAAAATTGCACTATCTTCAAAACAATGTTGAAGAGATCAATTCAGAAGGAGAAAATTGGTCCCCAAAGCCTCAACAGCCATAAGTTAACAAATATAATCCACGGTGCACTTGAGAAGTGCAAAAGAGCAAAAAATAGGAAATCAAAATCAAATTGTTTTCCTGTAAATGAGTGGTTCGATGAGGAATGCAAAATGGCAAGGAGAACCTTGAAAAAGGAAGGAGAGGGAAAGATGAATGTAAAGTTATATAAACAGATTTTAAAAAAGAAAAAATATGATTTCATGCAAACAAGACGGGAAGAGTTGATATATCTAGGCAAGAATAACCCAAAATGTTTTTGGCAGGAACTTCAACCAAGGAAGAAGAAATTTGAAAATAATATTACAGCCAATCAATGACTATGCAAGGCAACTCTATGAAAAATAATTGGAGGTTGAGCTTTCTTTGAGTATTAACACATCTACAAAGTTTTTCACAATACATGAGGTGGAGGTAGGAATTAAAAAGTTGAAAATATGGAAGACAAAGGATTTGGTTGAACTTCAAGCAGAATATCTAAAGTGGGGAACGAACTTTTTGGCACCGCACATCATGAAAATATTCAACAACGTCATTCAACAGGGATTCCCAAGGGATTGGACAATTAGTCTAGCAATTCCCCTTTTTAAAAGTGGAGACATTGATAATCTTTCCAACTATAGCACCATTATGATCAATCCTTTGTTTGCAAAGCTTTTCAGTGGCATGGTAGAAAATAGAATCAGTAAGTGGGCAGAAGTAAAAGAAAAAAGGGTAAAAGGGCAAGCAGGTTTTAGGCCGAAGCATTCTACAATAGATCATGGTATCACGCTAAGACGCATTGTTGAAAAGGTTTGGGGGAGAAAAGAAGAAGTATTATGTTGCTTTGTTGACTAGCGGTGCATGGGCTTTGTATTTTGTTGCTTTGTTGACTTCAAAAAGGCATTTGACACGGTCCCTAGAGATAAGTTGTGGCGTAGAATGGAAGAAGTTGAAATTCCTTTACAATATAGCGCTGTTGTCCATAGGCTTTATGAAGAGGTAAAAGTCAAAATTAGAACTTCAATAGACATTTCAGAAAGTTTTATAAGTGACATCGGAGTCAAGCAAGGTTTCCATTTATCCCCTACCCTTTTTGGTTTATATATTGACAAACTGGAAAAGTGGCTAAATTTGCAAGGTGGGGATGGTGTTCGATTGGGGGAGATTGCGATAAAGCTTCTTCTATATGCCGATGATCTTGTGTTGGTTGCTAAACCAACCCATGGATTGCAGATGCACCTATATGCCCTTGAGCATTTTTGTAAAGCAATGGGGATGCAAGTCAATAACAATAAGACCCAAATAATGATTTTCTCTAAGAAAAGGAAGCAAAGCCAACATACGTTCTCCTTTGAAGGCAACATTCTTGAAGAAGTAAATGAATACAAGTACCTTGGGATCAATTTCAACAACAAGCTTAATTGGCAGGATTGCAAAAAGAAAAGAATTTTAGGATGGTGGAAAGAAATATATGCACTTCAAAATAGATGTAGAGAGGCAGATTTATGGGATTGGAACACAATCAAAGTACTTTTTGGACTCCTAGTTTGTCTAGTGCTATTATATGGGTGTGAATTGTGGACTAGCAGCCTCTCTGTTTCAAAATGGAAACAAATTCAAAAAATTAAAAAACGCTTGATCATGAGTGCCAAGTTCAAAATAAAAAGTTTGGTTCCCTATGAGATAATGTTGAGTGAAACAGGGGCAACTCCCATCGAAGCAATTGTCATGGTGCGTCTTATAAGGTATATAAAAGGAATTAAGCAAATGGGAGGAGGTAGATGGTTGAAAGTTAACTTCAATGAAGGTATGAATGAAAGAAATAAATCATGGATGAGACAAAACAACAAATGGATGCAAAAATGGAATATTTACCTTAATGCATGTCCCACAAATAGCAAGGAGTTAAAGAATTTTGTGTTGGAGAAGTTTCGTAAGGGTATATGGGGAAAAGAGTTGGGTAGAGAGAAGTATTATGTTCAGGAATTCAACCCCACTTGTGATTTCCAACAAAAAGTGTACATTGGACCTAGCATTCTGTGAAGGGCAAATGTTCTTATTGCTTAATTAAAAACTAACTCACATCAACTTCCGTGACTGTGGAAGAGACCTAA
Organism: Pinus albicaulis; assembly: GCA_034641835.2. NCBI lineage: Eukaryota > Viridiplantae > Streptophyta > Pinopsida > Pinales > Pinaceae > Pinus > Pinus albicaulis. The sequence continues at coordinate 1,819,346,327 of CM076580.1, forward strand.
AGAAGCTTCGGAAGAAAGGGTATGTACTTTTTGCACTTATGGGGCAATGGAATCAGAAAAGCATTTCATTTTGGAATGTGATGCTTTCAGAGACATCAGGGACAGTTACCATAGTATGTTAGCATCAATTCTCTGGCGTTGTCTTTTCAGTGAGGGAACTATTAGAAGGTTGGGTCAACTCATCATCAATTTGAGTAAGAAAAGGATTGAAATACAGAAGACAAAAAAACAAGGAAGCTGGTAATCCCATAGACTTTTTTAGTCTCGTGGACTTTAAAATATCATTCATTCATCCATCCTTTCCTCAAATCTTTGGTCGAGATCAGAGGTATTTATGTAGGCGGGTCAGGAAAACAAAGGGTAGTTGTTGGCAAGGAACACGTTGGAGGGTTTTAGTTCCGTGTCGAATTCTTTCTAGACGGAAGTGGAATCGATGGTGCATACAAGCCCAAACCTTTGAACTGAACCAAACCGCGATCTACTACGAGATGGAGATGGGACTTCATGTGGAAGCTATCGAGTCGTAAATCTAAAATTAGTTTTGGGATCAACTACAGGTTGCAATCTTTCGTGGTAGACATGCCCACATTCTACTTCACGTGGTTCCTCACCAAACTGAAATTGATATTTACAAGCTGCACAGTTCATATTATCGTTTGAAACGACTAACATGTGAGCCAACAGCTGGACGGGGATCATCTCTGCAACTTTGCTACTTTCGAATTGTGTACATAGCGCCTCGTTGATTTTTCTAAGCAGCTCCGCCATGTCGCACACTACTCTTAAACCAGCATTTTCTTGTAAACGCGGTTCTCTTCTCACATTGCTAATAGCTTGTATCTTTTCGACCACAATATTGGTGTAGGATTCCAGTTCTGTTGTGGACTATTGCAACAATATGTACTTTCCAAGCCTATTCGACACATAAATGGTTCTCTCGTAGCCCTCAGGAAATATTGTAAAATGATGGACAGCTGGCATTGGTGTCCAACCGGAACGAACCAACATTTTATCAATCTTAATTCTCAAGAATTGTTGTTGATTAATTTATTTTCTCCTTATCTGAACAGGGTTCTTCGAACAAATGTTGGAATGTGATGTAAAAAGAGTGTCCACTACTTCAATTGAAGAGTCCAGCATCACAAATGTTGTAGGATCTTTAGCAGAGCCCTGACAACAGAACATCACACGTGTTTCTGAAAATTCATCAGAGTAGTTCTCATCGCATTTTTGGAGCATATAGGGGACAACTGATGCTTTCTTCCAAAGCTTCAAGCCATACTCCTGAACCTGCCAACTTGTGGCCTTTACCACTAGAGTCATTTGTGCTGCATTCTCCATATTATTTGTGCTTCCTTCTCCATATTATGTAAAATGTACTAGGATAAAGTTTCCTTTACTATTAATTTGTGTTTGTTATTCCATAAATGAGCAGCTCTGCTGACCCCATTACTTAAATAATGATTTTCTATTTCCCCCATTTAATCTTCGTTGTCCAATTTTGCCAAGTGTTGAAGGTCCAATATTGAAGTATTGTTTGAGACAAAATGATGCTTCATCTTTGACAATGTGCTTTGCTCAATATTCTCATTTGCACTTTTAAAATCCATGGCTTGCAGGGGTCTTTTTTGTGAAATTGGAAACATTGACCTTTTTACTGAAGGCAGTGTTGTTGGTTGTTGCTGAAAAGCATCACCACAATTATCTTTACCATTATCATAAACTATGTTATCTCCCATGTACCTCTATATGTATTTGAGATCTTCCATGTACCTCTATATATTTGTAATTATGAATACCTCCCTAGTTAGGAGGGAGTGTTGAAGAATGTAACTAATGTCAGTCTTCATAATTATATTTGAGTCGCGATGTAATGTATTTATCAAAAAAAAAAGAAAAAGAAATTTTATTATTAAAGAAATTGACTTATGAAAGCATGGGTTTCATGCTTGGGTCAATTATTTTTAGGTCAAAGCCTCCATTGAAGACTTCTAGCGCTTATGTCAACTGTCCTTGTCCATGTCATAATGTAAAAGACCCTTCTTGTGCTTTATTTGTCAAGAAAGAAATTTATTTTATTGTAAAATAGGTCTATTAGGCCTCCTTCACCAAGTCGGCCTCAAAGAAGGATAAGTCGGCCTAAACTGAGGGGCAGAAAACACCTATATAAAGGCAGCAACTCGACCTCATTTGTTACACTCACCCATCAAGTTCAATTTGCAACTTCGAGGGCCAGAAAAAGTGTGAATTTCAAGAAAAGAAGAGGAAAGGACTAGCAAAAAAGAACTTTATTTGCCTAAGGAAGTCAAAATTCTCTCTCCCACACATGCAAAGTTCTGGAGGGTTGCAAGAAGGCGAAATTATGTAGTAGCTAGGGGGTCGAAATTATGGAGAAGCTGGGATCGAAATTCTGATGCAGTAGGGTCGAAGTCTGTCCTTGATGCAGTATTGATGCAGTCTTCAAGTAGTGTTGATGTAGTATTGTTGCAGTCGATCTTTGAAGGTTGGAAAAACAATTTGAGAGCTGACTTGGTGGAGGAGGAAGGTCTTTGGGTCTAGGGTCTTGGTCTATCTCATTTTGAATCTACTGAAGGAAAAGTTTTTTAACTGGGTTTTCCCCTATAAAGGGGTTTTAACCCTAGTTGAGTGCCTACATCTGGTGTCCATTGATCTTCGTGTTTTGCTTTTGGTAATTGCTTGATGAAACAAAGATAAAGGAAGAAAATAAAGAAGTTAATAAGAACACTAAGATTTAACAAGTAATTATCAACATAATTACTTGTTAACCGTAAGACAATGACCATGTTGACAGTGAAGAATGACAACGACAATGACTGTGACTCTTATATGGCAGTGACCTAGATGTGTAATAACAATATCAGTAACTTAGATATATGATTGTGGCAGTGACCTTATGAGGACAGTGAAATATATGACGACAATGATCTTTGCTCTTCTGATACATGATGACAGTGACCTTATGAGGAAAGTGAAATATATGATAACAGTGATATTTTCTCTTATGATACATGATGACAGTGACCTAGCTAGTGACAATGACATTTGACAATGATGATGTTTCTTGATGGAAAAGACTACTTGAGATAGTGATGTGATAGCAGTTCTCTTGGACTTGTTTCGTTCAGTTCACAAACAAAGTTGTGAACTCACTTGAGCTGGCATTGGGTGGCCTGATGTGATTAATGGATATCATTCTTATTGTACTTTGTATCTTAGCTGAGCAATTGATGAATATAATAGAAGATGAATCTCGTTGGGTTTTCCCCCTTGCGGGGTTTTTCCCTGGTATCTGACCTAAAACTTGGTCTCTCTATTGTGTATGTTTTTCTTCTGTTGTCCCTTAATGTTCCACTGCACTATTGATGTTATTTTTCTTTCTACATAATTGCTTATGATATTATGACGTTATGGGGTGAATGCAATATGTAAATGATGAAAAAGTTTGTAAATGCAATTATCTAAAGCAAAGAACAATCCAGCCCTAAAATTAACATTGAGCTTGGTAAGCACTAGGGGATCTATTGGTGACACATTGAACAAACTTTCCTAAATGTTACACTAATTTCAATTGCAGAATTTCAAAATTATTTCATCCTTTTTATAGTGCAGAAATTTGTGCTAACATGATGGCAATTACTTAAATATCAAGTACGTAGATGAGCTATCCAAATCTAACACCATTGAAAATATTTGATTTTTATACAAATCCATATTAATGTGAGCCAATGCTTTAAATATAAAACATATCATATTATATGCCACTTAGTTTATGACCTAGTTTTCCTACAAGTAGCATCCATATAAAACTAAGAAGAACATGATATCCTATCAAAGCTTCCCCTCCAATTCTGTGACTCATATCATCGATAACCAGTCAAATCTAAAATTATTCAAATGTACAAGGAAAAAAGGCAGGGACAATTATACCTTTTCTGTCAATTCTAAAGACTTCCGATACAATTCATTTGTGGGATCCTGTAATAATAAATCATGATATATCTTAGTTCCAGAAAATGGCCAGTATTTGATCCGCCATAAGCTCACAAGACTACAGTAAAGAACAAGGAAACTTTATTAAAAATGTGGCAAAAGATACAAGCAGTGAAGAAATTACATCCACCAACCTTCCCACAAGTTTGTGTCCTAGATAAGTAGTTTATCCAAGAGTACAACATACCTACATTTTCTTAGATGGTACACAAAAAAAAAATATAGCCCAGACACAGATTAATTTGCAAGAGACATCTTCGAAGTTAATTTAAAAGATTATACAGCTAATGCACCCCTCTATTTTTGAAGTGAGGATGTGAATTTTCAAGAAAATTTCTGAAATGAGCTTAAACGTACTTAGGAATGGAATTAGCATACAATTCACAGCCTGAATCATCTTCTATCAATGTAACATACATCAATTGCTCCAAAGTTAGCTCAACATAACATTAAAGAGCTCTGTAAATAGGTGACACCTGAGGCTAAAGTTACAAGTCAACTCCTTCATAAATAAAGAAAGATAATTTATTAATGTCCAGACGTGACCAAAATAGATCAATGCAACTAAACAAATCAACATGTCACAATGGCAATGTCATAGTGCCAAAGGCTACTCCTAGGTACAAAAGGAAATACAAAAACAGACAAAGAATACCAAGGGACAAACCCAAAAGGTGACCTTAAAATAAGGAATAAGATAGGCACAACACTGTAAGAAGAGAGCCACTACTTTGCACTAGAGGTACATGTAGATAAGATAATTGTATTAATGTCAGACAAAATGACCACAAGAGTAGGTCAATTGGACTAAAAAAATATATCCAATGTAAATACCATGTGGAGGTCCAAAAGAAACTCCTATATAATCCTGAAAGAAAGCAAAAGAGTGCAGCTTAAATAAGTGTCTAGCTAAACAAACTTGTATAACCAAAAGATAAAACACTGGTGTAAGTGCAGTGATACAATGGGAGGGTCTGGAACTAGATATCGCAGGGTTGAGAAGGTTTGAGACAGAGACAGAGAGAGAGGTGATATCAAGGCCTCCTAGTCCTGGTCCTCATGATGTAAAAGCCACTTTGTCCTTGTTACCCACCAAAAGTGGGTAACCCGACAGGAGAAAATTTTCTCCTACCTTGGACAGCCAGCCAGACAGCAGCACTATACATTGGTCAATTATGATGATATGCCACATTCCTCCACCATTTGCACCAGTCATACACCTCTCACCATCTGGCATTGCTCTTTAAGGAAGGTGGATTACCACTCAGCAAGTACTTTAACCATTTTTGCAATCACGTGCTTTTACTTAATATTTTGGGCATTCTAACATGGATAAAGGGGTGATCTGGATGATTGACTAATCTTGACCGTAAACTTGTTCTTCACCTCACCAAGGGGGTTAGTTTTTAGCCCTAGTCCAATGGGATCTCCTCTAAGGCCTTGGGGTTATAAGAGGGGCACTACTTGGGAAACCTTGATTGAAGTAGCATGTCCATAACCATTCCATACTTGACACCTTTAATCATTCCTTTGATGTCACATCCATCCTTCGGGTTTGTTGCCATTGGTTCATTGGGATTTGGCACCCCTCGTATTCACATCCTTGAGTCAGGGCTAGAAAACTTTGCCTTGGAGGTTGACGTAGCTAAAAGAAAGGTAAAAGCATAAGATGGCCACAACAAAAGAAAAAGAAAAGTTTAAAATGCAAAACATGGTTGGGACATGGATTAGCACATGGACAACATCCTAGCATGAGTTTTACCCCCCTCATTTACTATCAACCAATTCTTGAGCACTATATGCTCCATCACATAATAAAGGAACCCCTGCATGTCCCAACCCTGATGAGTGAGAAACCAACTCATCCTTAAAGGGTAAATAAATGCTATATCATTAAAAGAAAGCTTGGACACCTGAGTTATCCTTATCATAGCATTATCAAAAAAGAAGTAAGAGGCACAATAGAGGTGTGGGAAAAGCAATTCGAGAAAAGAGGTAACTCATGCCTTCATGATTACTCCCCCCATACATCTATACACTCAGGATGATGAACCTCCATCAGTTGGTCCCAGGGCCATGGCACCAAGCCATGAAGCACCTATAAATTGAAAGGTTGACCTTGGACATGCCACCTCCCCTTAGGGGATGGAAGCACCTAATAGGTTTGACCATCTAGCCACCCCTGACAAGGTAGGGAACACTTTTACAAGACTTGGTCTAGTTAAATATTTGAAGGTGATCCTGGTTTGAAGTCTTACTATGCCCTTAACAATTGAGTATGGTCCACTACGATGCATCCATGGTCATTGTCTTTAATGAAGGTTACTTTTACTAGAGTTTGAGATGTTGTTGCCAAGTGCTCCTTCCCAGATTTAGCACGGGCCTTGAGGGCATGCATTTCATCATCATTCTTATACTCCACAAGATGCCCGAGAATGGATGCTTTCACTAGAGTATGAGACGGCATTGCCAAGTAGTCCTTCACAGATCAGCAGAGGCCTTGAGGGCATGCATTTCATCATCATTCTTATACTCCACATGATGCCCGAGTCATACTACACTTCCAGACAAAGTGATGACCTTGCAAATGCAACGTTGCCCCTCCACAACAGAGCATTGGGCACCGATGGTTCCAGTAGTTGATTGACACGTCAAAGCCCCACAACTGTTGAAATATTGAGCTCACCTTGCTTAGTGTTGGAGATTCTTGATGATGTAACCAGTAGACCCAGTATGCCCCTAGGTTGTCCTTAACACTATTTGATGAGCATGACTTGATCCAGAGTCCAAATGATGATGGTCATGCCCATGACAATTAGGGAGCGCTTATACCACCTCATGAAGCCCCAACATCCAAGAAACATTACACCATGTTGTCTTGATGGCTCCCTTGGAGATTATGTAGGGCACCTAGAGTTGGCTTTTGGCATATGGAGACATTTTGAGGCTTGATTCAAGGGTTTCCCCTGAATCACTTGGTTTATTATGATGATTGGAGGTGCATCTTGCCCATTCCATGCATTTTTTGAGCTTTGTTTGCCTTGAAAGGGCATGACGTCATGTTTGAGAGGAGTTTCAACACACGTGTTGGCTTTTAGAGGCATATTTTATTGTATTAAGCTATTGGGTTGGTTTGTAACCCATTTTCTTCGTTTACACTAAAAATTGAACTTGTCATAAGGCTTGTTGTGGTGGATTCGACACACGGGTGTACGAAATCACATGAGCTTAGAGAGTGTGGTCTACTCTCTAAACTATTGGTAACAGGCAGAATGTGGGGGGAGCTCAAAAGCATAAAACTTAAATGAAATAATATGTTGAAGTATGCTCTGGTTAGAAAAACTAAAACTAAAAACACAAAAGAAGCTATATAGAGAGTTCCAAACAATAATAATGCAAACGATGGCTCGATGGCCTCTTCTTATTAAAAGTTCGGAACAAAAGGAAATCTTACCCACTTGCCAAAGGGCCCCTAGGCAATGGCTCTAGGACCCGATGCAAGGATGTTTGCCTTCCAAGTTCTGCCTCTGATGCAGTCTAACTCTCTCTCTCTGTTGTGGTGGACTAAGATGTTGGGTGGCCAACTATCGAGTCCTCTTTAGCTCCAACTCCGGGTCACACACAATGTTGGTGTTGCTTGGGCAACTTTGGCCAGCATAACCTTGTGATCACCATTTCTTCATCTCTTGGTGGGTTTATATAAGTAAGCTTCAAATCCTCCTTCCCTCCCTTGGTACATGATGGTCGGTGACCCATGGGAGAGGTGTGATTCCATTGTGTGCTCAAATATTCTTGTGTGCTCACATAATGTCTAAGGAGGCGCTGGTGGCTGTCCTTAGGCGGCTTCACATAAGGAGTAATTGTCCTTTGCTTGTTGTGGTCCCGGAAAGTGACTTTTTTCCATTTCTAGGAATGTGCGCTTATCGGGCAAAAGGGCGCGCAGAAGGCGCTCTTCTCGAAGGAAAACGCATGCATTTGAGCATTTATGACTAGTTCAAATCTGATTTTCTCAAAACCTTAGAGATTTTAAATACTTCTTGATTCCATAATGTATTCTTGTCTTGTAAATCCTTGGGCTCGACATTAATTGATGTCGTCTTCTGCTGTACGGTTTTCCAGTGTTAACAAGGCTTCTAGGCTAATAATTACAAGTGACTGACCTCATATAAATAGAGGATCATTGTTATGTCATTTCTCATCATCACTCATGGATTTCAGCCTCCTATAAAGAGCTTAACATAGCCTTGTGTAAACTCACTACTTATGGAGATGTAATCTTTTTTGAGCTATTGTTATTGGAGCTCCACTCACTCACTGTTACACGTTGAGGACTTTCTCATTTGATATTGTGCAAATAAATTTCATTGCCAATCCTATCTTGATTAGGTTGCAAGATTTCTGACACTTGACGATGATAAGGAACGAGTCAAATTCTCTCAAAGCAATCAATTTTGAGGAGCATTTGAGCATCTCTCTGTGTTAGGTCAAAGGGCGTAAAGTGTTTGCGCATCGAGCTTCGGAGCGTCTCTCTGCGTCGATTCGAGGAGCGTCGAGATTTAGGTCGAGCGTCTAAGTGTCTCTCTGCATCGGGTCGAGCGTCTAATTACTCTCTACATCAGCTCGAGCATCTCTTTGCGTTGACCAAGAGTGAGTCGCATTCATGCCTCACAGTCAGTATTACCTGCAACTCAAAGGAGTCGTCGGATTGAGCCAAGCCACCACAAAAAAATTTGCACAGCGTCAAACCACCACGCACTTGCAGGATCGAGTTGCCACTTTTGCAGCACCTATTTTCGCTAAGATGCACACCGAGATTAACCAAGGAAAAGTCCTTAATCGCACTAGGTGTGGCCTTCAAGGAAAAACGCTCAGAGAAGGAGTTTTCACCTATTCCCAACTCTCTCTGTTTAAGCTCTCTCCTAACTAAGCTAAGGGGGGTCGTCCCTAAGGAACATATCTAAAGGACAACTTGTTAGAGATAAAAAGTTCTAGGAAGATAGTCAGTAAAGCTATCACGATTCAATGTAACTTGAAATCAAATTAGAAATTAAATTAGCAAGTAAAAATGTTTATGAGCATATAGATATTAACAATATGGATTCAATTAATTTAACAAGATATCATGTAGGACAAATTATGAGAGACCAATGCCTTTAAATATAACTTGCAAGAAATATTTGCTCAAGGAAGAGATCACAATAATTGCAAATGACAAATGAATTTTAAGTTACAAGAATAGCAAGTTGCAAGATAAGAGTTAGTGAACCAAAACAAAACCACAAAAGATTATATACAACTTTGAGATATGAGTAATAAAATAGAAGTAAAACTTGCAAAGTAAATAGAGCTTGTACTTTTAAACAGAGATGCTCAAATATGATAAATTGGCATCAAAGGACAATGAGCAAGTAAATCAAAGTGTCAAGTACAAGAGCAATAAAATAAATGCTTGCAAGTAAATTATGGGCTCACAATCCAAACTTGTACAATAACCAATTTGACACAAAATGAAACAAAATTATCATGAGTGTGTGAAACAAGTGGCCTTGGTAAATTTTATTTAAAGCCTAACCTAAGGTTTGACTTCCCCTCAATTCCTTCAACTTGGTAAGGAGTGTGGTGGTTGCGGGAAGGCCAAAGTGAGAAGGTTAAGGCCTCATTAATGATATCGCCTTAGGACTTCAATACAACTCGTGTGTCTTCGTTCCTACAAGGGACTCAGCCACAAGAGAATTGTGAGGTCACGCGTTTTAACCTTTGTTCCAAACTCAAATTTAGGGATATTGAATGATAGTTAGGGAAGGTTGTCCTAGATGTCTATCAACCAAGCTTATGCTTAGAGGTAAATTTTATAGAGATCTCAAATGAAAATTAGATACCAAGTTAAATTAAATGCTCCAAGTGAGACACAATTAGAAATGAGATGCTTCAAAAGTAAAATATCTTAAGGCTTATCAATAGCTAAATACCATTTCACTTTGATAGGAAATTAATACTTTAAGCACAACTTATGATATCAATGTGAGATTAGCTTATGCCAATGATCAATGAAGTAAGCGAAAATTACTCAATGAAGCAAAGCAAATTAGATAAAGAAGCAAATGACAATGAGATCAAGAGAATAAAGCTACTTCAATGGAGATGCCAATTAGATCTAATAGCCAATGAAATTACTCAATGAAAATAAACGCAAGTTAGATTAAGTGAATGATGAGTGATTTAAAACTACTTGCAAAATGAGATTAGATCTAGCAATGCTAATGCAACTAAATGATGAAAAGAGAAAGGAAACAAATTGTTATCGTTGCGACAAACACCCTCCAAAAATTTTCTCATACTTGAATTTTGGAGCCTATCGTGGATCTTGCGATCGGTTGTTCCACATTCACTATCGGTCAATTGATGCTTTTTGAGCTCCCTCTCGGATTGGAACTGTTGAAGTCACTTGCACACACATGCGCAGTCCGCAATAAGTTCATGAGCACATTCTTCTATGCAAGCTTGGACAAGCATAGCATGTTCCATCAGGATTGTGCTTGTGCGATGTCCAATCCATGTCGACAGTCAGTGCGCACTAACAACGACAGTTTCTCACATTCTAGTTGTGTTCGTACTTCCATTTCGGTGAGTTTTGCAAATTGTCACTTTCGCGCACCTTTGTTTCTGTGAGTGTCGTTTTCACTGTCTTCCACATATCACAACAGTCGTTCACACTTTAGCAATTGGCGTCTTTTCGCATATTAGTTGTCGCACAATGTATGCATGCATGTTTTGGTGGTTTCAAGTGGTTATATTTGTGTGAATGAATTGGTCTAACCATGTAAACATCAGTCGCACTCATTCCCAAAATTTTAAGCACTATCGCACAAGTTGTTGAAAATTTGGAGGGCCAGAGATTAATTTAAATTCTCTTCTTGATAATTATTTGTAAGCTTACCTAAGATATTTATGTCTTTTCTTCTTTAGCTTATTTAATCTTTCATTAATTCAATTACCAAAATACAAAAGACACAAAGTTAGGCTCCTCGAGCCAGGGAAAAACCTGTCCCTCTTGGAGAGGAAAACCCGTAAGGAATTCTTCTTATAGATCTTCAAATGACAAGTACCATGACCAAGACTCGGACCCTTGACCTATGAATGCCTCAAAGACCTTGTCACAGCTTCTTTATCTGCTTCAATGCTAATCTTTCATTTCTGCACCGACTTGCACTGTTCTTGACCAATATTAGAGAACTCGATCTATAACTTTATCTTCCTTGATTCTTTGCTGATCAAAACATTTCTTCCTTGAAATTCTCTGAGATATATTACTGTCTTTTTGAGTACCGAAGATCGGAAGGTAAATCTCTGATTTACCTTCCTTCTATTCTCAGGCTTGACCGCACTTCAGTTGCTTCAGGATGCATTTACAAAAACACATTTACATCAACTGCTTCAAATCATATTTTACCCAGACTTAGTTACCAATTCTCAGCACTTCAGTTCTTCTAGATGTCTGTATTGTCTCTTTGCTGATTTGTGTTTACTATGATGGCATATTTACTTAAGACGGAATGTAGCCCAAGACAGATCCGCATATACACACTTATAGTAGTGTTGTAATATCTTATAATCATCCGCCATACACTGCAATAATGTATTTGCTCTTAGACCCTGTTCACTTCCACAGAAATCCGCACTTTATTTGCTCTATAAAACTTCAGGAAATTCCGCACTATATCAGAGCAATCCACAGATTTTTCTGTTTCTGAACCTTGTCCGAAACACAGATGAAATGCAATTTTTGTCTGTGTTTTTCTGCGCAGTATGACTAGGGTATTTATAGTTGTTTCCGTCTGTATTTTAGTCAACCATGCAGCCGACTTCTCCACTGTGAATTTAGGCCGACTAGAGAGAGGTAATTCCAGCGTTGATGTAGGTTATCTTCCCTATAAGTAGAGCTTGTCTTTAGCATTGTTTGAGGGTTGTTAGGTGCCCTTCTTCCACAAGGTCTTGGAGCATATATTGCTAGACTAGATCCTTCATGAATATGACACTTAATTATATTTTATGCCTAGAAGACTCAAACCTAATAGACATCAAGAAGAAGTCTATCTACATAGTAAATCTTGCTCATGAAACCCATGAAGCAAGTACAACAAAAAACATTTTATTATCTTTGTCTTCTTCTTTACATAAATATACAATTACATAGTCAACATGAAGAGCGACCTAGTTGCATTTTTCAACACAAGTGTCGTCATGGTCGTCACAAAGTATTTCTTCAGTGTCCCACATGTTGTGAAGTCATCACAAGGTTGTCGCATTGAGGGAAATATGTTTTCAACGTGTCCGGATGATCTAAGTTGTCGTGTCGTCAAAGTGTTTCAAGTGTGTGATCACAGTCAATTCATGTCATTGTTCACATTGGTCTCTTCGGTCCCACACTTAGCCAATTTTCAGACGTTCCCCAACAACCTAGACTCATCCGACCTTCCTCAACTGTGCACTGCGCAGTTCCAACCAAGGCTAATTGGGAGTGTGAGCGGGAGCGACATTTTCAAAAGCTCCCGATTTAGGAGTGAATTGGAGAGCAAAAACACAGCGATTGATAGAAATGATATATATTTTATTAATAAATTTTAATGATGATACAAATATGGGAGGGCCCTGGCCTAAACACAGCCTTGGGTGCCTCTTGATGAATGGGCATGATTTATGATCATGCCCTTTGCCTAATAAGTTAATAATTATAGACTTTGATTAAAATTAATTTACATAACATTCCCTTCCTCTTGAAAAGATGCTTTGTCCTCAAAGCATATGTAACGATGGATGTTGTTGATGAAACGCTTTTGTCTCCCAAGAAGCTTCTTCTTCCAATAAATCACTCCACTTGATCAGGTATTCTTTGATTACTCGTGATCGCAGCTTCTTTTCCCTGATGGAGATGATGTCTTCTATGTTGAGATTTGTGGATTGTTGGGGTAGTTTCGAATGTGTTGTAGCTCCCAAAATTTGCGGAGGGACTAGAGTACATGAGATCTCCAAGACCCAGAAAGGGATTTGAGAAATTCCATCCAGTTTGGGAGAAAATTAATTAATTAATATTTTTAATTAAAGACCCTAAGTCTAACTTAGGAAAATTAAAATATTAAAGGTATTTAATTTAAACATATGATGGAAATGACTTAAGTCACACGGATCAAGCTTTCTTTTAATCTTAGCCATCGATTCAAGATTAGATCATGGTCATTGGTTTCCCAACGAGAAAAGTATAAAGGAAAGGCTTGGAGTCAGTTGGAGGACACACACGGAGGCAGGGCACTGAGACAAAGCTGGAATTCTAGGGCGTGGTTTGCTAAGAATTTCTAGAAGTGTTTCAGTTGCAGCAAGGGGTGGTATTGGCTAAGGGGATGATCTGATCCCAAAGCCAAGAGTCAGCAAGATGCAAAGAAGCAACAACCAGGAGCAGCGCAGAGAAGCAGAGGCTACACAGCAGTGGCGATCCATCCAGTTTGGGAGAAAATTAATTAATTAATATTTTTAATTAAGGACCCTATGTCTAACTTAGGAAAATTAAAATATTAAAGATAATTAATTTAAACATGTGATGGAAATGACTTAAGTGACACGGATCAAGCTTTCTTTTAATCTTAGCCATCGATTCAAGATTTAGATCATGGTCATTTCTTTCCCAACGAGAAAAGTATAAAGGAAAGGCTTGGGGTCAGTTGGAGCACACACGCGGAGGCAAGGCACTGAGACTAAGCTGGAATTCTAGAGCGTGGTTTGCTAAGAATTTCCGGAAGTGTTTCAGCTGCAGCGAGGGGTAGTATTGGCTAAGGGGATGATCTGATCCCAAAGCCAAGAGTCAACAAGAGGCAAAGAAGAAACAACCAGGAGCAACGCAGAGAAGCAGAGGCTACACAACATTTGCGCAGTGCAGAGGGTTTCAGTCGCTACGTAGGCCCAGAAAGGGCAACGCAAAGGCAGCAGAAGGCCATCCAGGCTTACGCAGGGCCAACCAAGGCAGCGTAAGAACTGCGTCACCCAGTCTGGGGTTACGCAGCGCTCTCCTGAGCATCGCAAGGGCATTAGCAGGCAGGCCAACAGGGCTGACGCGGGCAGCTTCAGAGCAGCGCTGGGGTTTCTAGAGGCAGAAAGGGGCCGAGTTTTGTAAATCCCATTTGAGGGTGTGAATCTGTCCAGTTTTCCGTCTCCGGAACAGCAGGTATTGTTGCAGATCTTAAATTTCTCTATCTGGCTACCGAGTAAGGTGCCCAGATTTGTTGTACTTAGATTCTACATAACAAGATAAACCCTCTAACAGCCAAAAGATCAGTTTTCCCGCATTGGGTTTTTCCGGGGACAATTGTCCAGAAAAACTTGTGTGTCACTTTGTATGTGTGCATGTATTCTATTTAGATTTGAATCTGTGAAATATGTTAATGTGTTTACTTCAATGTTAATGTTGAAACTTCATATTAATAACTTAATTAAGTAGGAGAAGTAAACGCCCCCCCCCCCCCCCCGATCGGGGTGCCATGTGGCAAGGAGTGGGGAGAGACGTGGTGATTGTACGCGACCGCCAAATCTACAACGAATATGATGCGTGCTAACAACGGAGGGCAGCTCCACCCACGGAGATTAATGACCGCATTTAAGAATTATGCCGAACAACAAGGCATGTCAGAAGGCTCTAGGAGAAAGTGTCGGCGCAGGAGGTGGAGGTTCCATAATAACATTCCTTCTGTCGACTTGTGGAGTAAGACAGTAGGTGGATCGCAGAGCATCGGGAGGCAGTTAGGAGATCAGTCACAAGCTCTGTCAACTTCGGCATGTCATTTGCGAGGGTCTTCCTGGCAATTCTCACCCGCACAGATATTTGTTGGAAGACTAGGATCTAAAGGAAATGGTAAAAGCTCAATCAGCCAATAAGGATGGAAAAGCCAAGGGGAACGCTAAAGCTGGAACAGTCAGACGAGCACGAAAGTGTGGCAAATAAATAATGGAGAACCTGTTCCAGGCTTACTCGGATGGCACACCCAACCATGTCAAATCCTTGATTTCTGGGTGGGAATAGGATGTCAGGGCGAAAGAGGAAGAAGATCTGGCCGAGGAAGATCTGGAACCAATTTTAACAGATCCGGGTAATACCCGCAACAGATTGTATCTATTCCAACAGTCGATTTGTATCTACTTGACCCTGAAATGTCTATTGGTGAAGGCAATTGTCACAGTCCCAGAGATTGGGGTGGACCCACAGGCAGCCTCAATCCTAGCGGAAATTCGAAGAGATATTCAGGAGATCCATTTACAACAGCACCACAAGAACGTCTGTCTCAGATGTATTGATAGACAGCTACAAAATATGCATTAGGTTGACATGCCCGGATCGACTAAGGACTGAATTCTCTGAATTTTTGCTTTTTTGCAATGAATATGGATAGCATTTACTTTTTCTATATGTTTATGTATGTTAAGATAGATAATAGACCCTTAAAGATAGTAAGAGACCGCTTTAAACTTTTTCAGTTTTGGATGGCCTATAACTCTTTAAGACAGCCAACAGACCCGGTTTCCTACGGGCAGGTTGAGGTCAGAAGTTGTATATTTTGATGTAACCTGCATTTTGGTTTTATGGAATGAACAGAGAATAGAGAGGCACTACTAAGTTTACAAAAAAAAAGTAGGAGAAGTATAACCAGATTTAACAGTAGAGTTTCTGCATAAGTAATATTAAGAAATTTTCACATGGTATCAGAGCGATTGCAAATCTAGCTGAATCATCAGCAAGAAGACTGAAGGATCTTTGCAGCAGGAAGCAGCATAGAAAGCAGTAGCAGTGGCAGAAAGCGGACCAGAGAGGATAGCGCAGCAGAAGAGGGAAGCAGAGCCACGCAGAGACCAGAGTGATGCAGTCCCCACGCAATCTCCACGCAGGCCCACGTACTTACTGCATAGAGGCAACGTAGAGACAGCGCTGGGATTGTCTACTCACGCAGAGAACAACCAGGGTGACGCAGTCTTGAAGCTGTGGCTGATTCAGGGTGCCGGAAGCAATGTTGTAGAGCTTCAGTAGCTGCCGATAAGGTTAAATTTCTGAAGATTCCAAATTTAGCCTGAGCACTAGTTGACAAAGAGTGGGAGGAGAACAGCTTCTCAGAGGATTTCTAGCCAATGAAATTTGCAGATCGAAGAGAGTTGATTCGTTGTGTTTGGCAGATTTCCAAGGAGAAAATCAGTTGTCAGAGGGAGCATAGGGTGCCTTTTCGCCAAGGACCCTAGATCCGAGCTTCAGTTGAGAAGTGGGGAGAGGAAAAATCTGTTCCAAGAGTGCAGATCTTATCAGATGGCACCTCGCAGACTCATGATCAGGATAGGTTGGACGGCTTGTCTAACTTTGTAGTCTGGAAGGCCAGAATCCTGGTGGTCATGGAGGCATACGATCCGAGGGAACTTGCAGAAAAAGCCCTGCCCACGCCAACCGATACTCTTCTCCTAGCGAAGCATAATGAAGCAGCAGCACATGCCAAGCGCTTCATCATGGACGGGGTTAAGGATCATGTTGTACCACATATAGCCAATAAGAAGATGGCTAATGAGATGTGGAAAGCCTTAACCGCCCTATATGAGGGTAGATCTGTCCAGAGGAGAATGATTTTGGAGAACTAGATGTGGTTATTCATGATGGCCAAGGGAGAAGAAATTGAGCCCTTCTTTTTCAAACTACAGGCGATCAGGGATCAGTTGACTGCCATGGGAGTGAAAGTGGAGGATGATGCTATGATGAGGACTGCACTCAATGCGGTCATAGAGGACTAGGAAACTTTTGTCCAAAGTATCTTAGGCAGAGCAGACCTTCCCAACTGGGATAGTATGTGGGCGATCCTCTGTCAAGAAGAACTCTGTCGGCTCACCAAGAGGTAGCATAGCACCAGATCCAGTAAGGTGAACAAGGAAGAGGAAGAAGATGCGGCCTTGGCATCAAAGAGGCAGCAAGGGAGGAAGAAGCGTGATCTATCCAAGATCAAGTGTTTCCAGTGCAGCGAACTAGGACATTTCACTAGCAATTGTCCTCAAAAGAAGAAGGACAAGGAAGATTCTACCTCCAAGGTTGTTGTGGCAAATGATGGCTCCGAAGATGATGTAGCCATGAGTGCTCATGAACCAAGAAAGTGGGGTGACTTGGATCTATAGAGCAGCTACATAGTGGTGGCGGGATCCTTGAGTAGGTCAGCTCCTGGATCACATCCGTGCTACGGGAGCCTTAAGACAGTAGCAGGACAAGTGGAGCAGTTGGTGAAGAGAAATCACGGATGGAGCAGAGGCGGAGCTAGATGCTGAGAGGGAGCAGCGCAGTGCAGATGATGCAGCAGTGTGGCAGCGCAACGCAGAGGGGGCTGATGTGACTTCAGCAGCGCAGTGCAGTCTGGCTTACGCAGAGCATAGCTGCAGCAGTGCAGATGCAGCAGCAGTGTGGCAGCGCAACGCAAAGGGGGCTGATGTGACTTCAGCAGCACAGTGCAGGTTGGCTTACGCAGAGCATATTTGCAGCAGTGCAATGGCTTCAGGAGGACAGCGTAGAGCAGCAACCTATGGAGCTTCAGTGATGAGAATGCAACCTAACTGACTTGTTTGTCAAAGATTGGGCGGGAGTTTTCAATTGTTTCTCTCAGCAACTGAAGCTGCAGTGCAGCAGTTGACAGCACGGTGCAGCAGATTGAGAGGGAGCTGCAGTACAGATGTGGCAGTGGAGGTGGCAGCAGTATGAGAGAGCAGCAGCAGCGCAGTGATTAAGGGCAGCAAGCCAAGCATCAACACAGAGACCCACACCAGAGATCAATACAGAGCTTCGGGGTGAAGCAGTATTGTGCTAGAGCACTTTCCTCGCTAAGAGGGAGTGTTGAAATTTGTGGATTGTTGGAGTAGCTTCAGTTGTGCTCTAGCTCCCAAAATTTGTGGAGGGACTAGAGTACATGAGATCTCCAAGACCCAGAAATGGATTTGAGAAATTCCATCCAGTTTGGGAGAAAATTAATTAATAAATCTTTTTAATTAAGGACCCTAGGTCTAACTTAGGAAAATTAAAATATTAAGGGTAATTAATTTAAACATGTGATGGAAATGGCTTAAGTCACACGGATCAAGCTTTCTTTTAATCTTAGCCATCGATTCAAGATTAGATCATGGTCGTTGTTTTCCCAACGAGAAAAGTATAAACGAAAGGCTTGGGGTCAGTTGGAGGACACACACGGAGGCAGAGCACTGAGACTAAGTTGGAATTCTAGGGCATGGTTAGCTAAGAATTTCGAGAAGTGTTTCAGCCGTAGCGAGGGGTAGTACTGGCTAAGGGGATGATCTGATCCCAGAGCCAAGAGTCAGCAAGAGGCAGAGAAGCAGCAATGAAGAGCAGCGCAGAGAAGCAGAGGCTACGCAGCAGTTGCGCAGCAGAAAGGGTTTCAGCCGCTACGCAGGCCCAGAAAGGGTAGCGCAGAGGTAGCAGAAGGCCATCCAGGCTTACGCATGGCCAGCCAGGGCAGCGTAAGGACTCTGTCACCCAGTCTGGGGTTACGCATCCCTCTCTTGAGCAGCGCAAGGGACATCAGCAGGCCAGCAGGGCTGACGCAATAAGCTTCAAAGCAGCGCTGGGGTTTCTAGAGGCAGAAAAGGGCTGAGTTCCGTAAATCCCGTTTTAGGGTGTGAACCAGTCCAGTTTTCCATCTCTGGAACAGCAGGTATTAGTGCAGATCTTATATTTCTCAGTTGGGTTAACCAGTAAGGTGCCCAGATTTGTTGTACTTAGATTCTACATAATAAGATAAACCCTCCAGCAGCCAAAAGACCAGTTTTCCCGCATTGGGTTTTTCCAGGGACAGTTGTCCAGAAAATCTTGTGTCACTTTGTCTATGTGCATGTATTCTATTTAGATCTGAATCTGTGAAATCTGTTAATGTGTTTACTTTGATGTTAATGCTGAAATTTTAGATTAATAACTTAATTAAATAGGAGAAGTATAACCAGATTTAACAGTAGAGTTCCTACATGAGTAATATTTAGAAATTTTCACATTCTGGTTCTAGAATGACCCTTCCTTCTTCATCTAACGTCAGAAGTGTTGTTTGTGCTAATTGATGTTCACCAAGTGCCTTTTTAAGGTAAGATACATCGAAAAAGTTGTCAAAACAAGACTTTTATCAGGAAGGCTTAAACTATATGCTACTTGGTTGATCTTTTTGTTGATCTGGTACGATCCATAAAACCTTGGTGCCAATTTCTTTTTTCCCTTTTCTTTTAAGGACAACTGCTTGTAAGGCTGAATTTGAACAAATACTCATTCTCCAACTTCAAATTCTCTATCTGTTTTGTTTTGGTCAGCTTGTTGCTTCATAGGATTTCTTGCAA
Source organism: Pinus albicaulis (assembly GCA_034641835.2). Lineage (NCBI taxonomy): Eukaryota > Viridiplantae > Streptophyta > Pinopsida > Pinales > Pinaceae > Pinus > Pinus albicaulis. The sequence goes on from CM076580.1 coordinate 1,819,365,725, forward strand.
TATTTAGATTTTTTTTAGAATTTGGACGACCTTTTGGGTTTCTTCTAACTGGTTTTTAATAGCTAGAAGTTTCATCTCAATGATAGCAAAGTCTTTCCATTTCAGAGGGGTCCGTAACCGTACAGAGCTTGAAATGGAGTCATTTTCGCTGACATTTGGTAAGTAGAATTGTACCACCATTCAGCGAGATGGAACCACTGAACCCACTTATTTTGTTAGTCTATGGCACAACAACATAGGTAGGCTTCTAATTTCTAAATGTTTATTGACAACTTCTGTTTGGCCATCTGTTTCGGGATGGTAGGCTAAATTCATGTTGAGATAGGTTCCTATATGTTTGAAAATTTTCTTCCAAAAATTACGCTTAAATTTGGCATCTATATCGCTCACAATGACCTTGGGAAATCCATGTAACTTGTAAACATTTTTGCAAAATATCTCAGTGATTTGTTTTACTAAGTCTGATTTCCTCATTCCAATAAAAGTGAGCATACTTGGTGAGTTTGTCGACTACTACAAGAACTTTATCCTTACCATCAGACACAAGTAAACCTTCGATGAAGTCCATTGATATTTCTTCCCATTTCTGATTCGGGATATTTAAAGGATGAAGTAGTCCAGATGTCATAAAATTTTCATTTTTATTCCTCTGGCATTTATCGCATTATGCTACATATTTTTGAATATTGTTACTCATTCCCTTCCAAAAGAATGACTAGTGTGCATTATAGTAGGTTTTAAAGAACTCTACATGTTCGGCTGATAGTGAATCAAGCGACCCTTTGAGAATCTTGGCTTTAAATTTGGAATTTGAATTCAGATAAATTCTTCCTTTGTACCATAGAATATCGTTCTTCCATTCAAATTTTGAATTCTGAGGAAGGTTATTGATTATAGCACTTGTTTCTAGATCTTTTGCATATTCACTTCGAATCTCATTAAGCCATTCAGGAACAACAGCCAAAACTACAAGTAATGACAGTTCTTCGTCTTTCCTGGACAGAGCATATGCCACAACATTGTCCTTTCCTCTTTTATGTAATATCTCCATGTCATAAGTCGCTGTTTTTTCAATCCACTTTTGTTGTTCTTCAGAGAGTGTTTTTTGTTGGAGGAGGTACTGGAGACTGTTATGGTATGTTCATATGGAGAACTTACTTCCCAAAAGATATTGCCTCCACTTGGCTAGTGTGTGCATAATAGCGAGCATTTCTTTGTTGTATGTAGATTTAAGACATTCTCGCTTATTGAGTTTCCTTCTTTCGAAAGCTATTGGATAACCATCTTGCATTAATAATGCTCCTATACCAAAACCTGAAGCATCACACTCAATTACAAATGGTTTTGAGAAGTCTGAAGTTGCCAATACAGGGGCATTAGACACAACTTCCTTCAAGTCTTCAAAACACTTTTATGCGTCATTATTCCATCGAAATGAGTTCTTCTTTAGAAGATTCGTTAGGGGAGCAGTTATATGGCCATAGTTTTTAATAAATCTTCAATAATACTCGGTCAATCCTAAGAATCCTCTTAGCTTGGAGATATTAACTGGTTTGGGCCATTCCTTTATAGCCTTGATCTTATTAGGATCTACTTTTACTCCTTCCCTGGATATTATATGTCTAAGATACTCTACTTCTTTTCCAAAAATGCATTTGGACTTCTTGGCATAGAACTGATGCTTTTCTAATACTGTAAGAACTTGCTCCAAATGTTGTTTGTGCTCGTTCCATGTTTTACTATAAATTAAAATGTCATCAAAGAACACTAACACAAGCTTCCTTAGATATGGATGGAATAGCTCGTTCAAAGTGGCTTGGAATGTTGTTGGTGCATTGGTTAACCCAAAAGGCATTACTTTAAAATTGTAATGACCTTTATGTGTTCGAAACGCAGTTTTTTCTATGTCTTCCAACCTTATTCTGATTTGGTAATACCCTGACCTCAAGTCCAATTTTGAGAAGTATTCGGCGTCATGTAGTTCATCCAAGATTTCATCGATAAAAGGAATTGGAAACTTGTTTTTAAATGTTATTTTGCTTAGTCCTCGATAATCAACGCATAATTTGAACGATCCATATTTCTTCCGAACTAATACAACTAGAGCAGCATACGGACTTCTACTTTTTGTGATGCTGCCACACTTTAAAAGATCTTGGGCTAATCTCTCAATTTCGGTTTTTTGATGATGTCGATATCGATACAATTTGATGTTGATGGGATTTGATCCTGCTTTGACTTCTATTGTATGCTTGATTTCTCTTTTAGGAAGCATCTTCATTGGAAATCTTGGAATACTTTTTCGTGCTTTTGAATTAGCTCTTGGACTTTTGGTGCTTCTTCATTGACCAGATTTACAGTTAAACATTTCTATTTGATGATACTATACTAAATAAGTTGGTGCTCCCTTCCGAATCATTTTCATCATCTGGGAGGATGAAACAATATGATTCTCAAGAGGTTGGAATCCATATAACTTGTACTTCTGCCCTTCCCATTTAAATTTTATAAATTGCTTTTGATGGTTGGCAGAGTAAGTTCCTAGGGTTTGTATCCATTGGATACCTAAAACCACTTCTGCTCCTAATGGTATAGTGTAGAACGGAGATTCTAGATTATAGTCTTGAATCTGTAATTTGAATTTATGGCATTTCCCGACTTTTTCAATTTTCTTACCGTCAACTGCCATAACCTTCATGTTGGGCTTGGGAAATGTGAAAATGTTGAGCCTTTTCGCCATGGTTGAGTCCAAAAAGTTGTGGGTGCTACCGATATCGATCAAAACCATTACATTGTTCTTCTTGATATGTCCTTTTAATTTTAATGTCTAGGGTTGTGATATACCTGTCATGGCCGATAATGACGCTAGTGGAATACTCTCATCATCTGGTTCTGGAGAAAATTGTGGAGAATATTCAATTTCTTCTGTGTGTGATTATTCATTGTCTGAATCATTGGTTGCTTCAAATGTATACAAGTTCTTGGTTTCTTTTCCTTTAGCACATCTATGTCGGGTCCCATTTTTTGCAACAACTTCTGCACTTACCTTCTTTCATTCTTTGCATTTCCAAATTAGTTTTGTCTCCTTCACGAAGATGTGGTGGGAAATATTTTGTATTACCCGTGTTCATAGTTTGAGGAAATCTTTGTCTTGAATATACTCTTTCAACCTTCATCCATTGCATCTTTTCGTGCTTCTTTTCAACAACTTTTGCTTTCTGTCTTGCTTCTCCTATAGAAGTGATGTTATGAAGCTCAAACTTAGCTTGGAGATGCGGTTTGAGTCCCGTGATGTATGATCGAATAAGACGAGTTTCAAATATTCTAGGTACTCTTGTGGCTAAATTTTCCCATTCCCAAGTGTATTCATCCACATCACCTTTTTGTTGAAGAACTCTTCTTCCTTGACACCTTGGAACCTCTTCAAGAATGCCTTTTTGAATTTCTTCCAATTAATAGCAAGTGTTGTATTCTTCCACCACATATACCAATTATATGCTTTTCCTTCCAATTGCATGGATACATGCCTAATCTTTTCGTCATTTTTGTCAATACCGTAAATCTCAAAATATTCTTCTGCTTTATTAAACCATGCAACACTGCATTTCTCGTTACCGTCAATTTTGGAGAGCTCAAGTTTTGCTCTTCGTTGATATGTAGCTATCGGCGGAGCGAAGAAGTTGTATTGATTTGAGAGCAGCATATTTGAGTATTGATTCCAGAGCTGCCTATTTTGAAAATTCGTGTTACTATTTTCTTGATTAAGCATGAAAGATGCCTTTGGAGACTCAGTGTTCGCATGTGAGTCTGATACGTTTGATGTATGTACAGAGTCTGGATGCTGAGTAGCTTCACTACTCTGGAGTATTTGATCAGGTGCAACCTTCAACTTGTCACAAATACACGTCAACAACACCATTGCTTGATTATGATTTAGATCCAACCTTATTTGAAAGGACAGCCTGATCCTTCTTAAATTCGTTCTAGTTTTGCTCGAGCTGACTCTCTATTCTCTTTGTTGTATCTAAGAGTGCCTCGATTTTTTTGCCATGCCTGGTCACCTTAGTCTCAAGATCTATCAATTTTTTACTAAAATGACATTGAACGGGTATGTGGTGGTGTATATTTATCCACCTAAAAATTTTCCTTAACTTGAACGTAATTTTTTTTTAAATAGTTTTTTTTTAACTAAATTTTTTTTAACCAAATATTTTTTTTAAATAATTATAATTAAATTAATTATGATTATTAAATCACTTTATTTAAATACTAATTAACCTATCTAGTGATTAAATATTAAGTAATTATATAATATAAATCATATAATAAATTAATATTCAAACTATATTGAATTAATGTTTTGAACTAATATAACACCATACGAATTGTTGAATTGTTAACCAGACTGATTACGGTTGACACGTCGAGGAGCGGGCACAGTTGACGGTGTCTGGTCACAACGCTTGGGTAAGAACGTGGTTGGCTGGGGAAACAGTAACGGCAGAGAAGCGAACAACAAATGGGTATGCGGAGGGTGTTAGCCTCACACTCACATAAAAACAATTAATAAGTCCAAAATATTCAAAATCATTAAAATTATATAAGTTGGATTTATTCCTATTTTTCTATTCTAGAATGAGTCAGTTCCTCAAACTTGGGAGTTTGTTTAGGTCTAGTTGGTTGAGATATTCTCTCCAACTAGTTAGGCTTCAAGATTAGTGTATGGTTCAGATATTTACTCAACCAAACTGATTGTGTCCACGATAGATGCACTATCTTGAGACATTCTCTTGATGTATTTATATATTGTATGATTATCATTATTTTGTGTGTGAGTGATACGCAATACGTTAAGGCTTTATGCCTTTTCCGCCAAAGTTTGTCTTTGATATTTTATTTATGTTTATTTGATATCAGAGTTGGTTTGGGCCTTTAGGCACAGGTCAAACTTGCAACATTGTGTGAGATATTCATATTATTGTGTCATTTGTTGTGTAAAGGGAGTCATGTTTTCTCTGATTTGAAATCAAAGGGCATGGAAGCTAAGAATTTTTTAATGTCATTTCGAGTCGTGTGTGATTTTAGAAACGAGTTGGTCAATGAGACGAGAACCTGCAGAGCTATTTTGAACGCAGTGTTGATGATCTCCGTCAAATTTGAGTTATGTGCCAAAGATACTAATTACGGATCTCTCTTGCCCGATCTATTCGACGTAATGTTGACAACCTGATTATCTGCATCAATCGGCTAATAATGTTGCGCTTGGCCTGTGTAAGGGAATCTGAGAAAATGCATTCACGGAACCCAACAAGAGCTTCAATGGCACAGTTCTCTTAACTTCATATTGTCGATGATGATCAGAGTCTCCCATTGGAATGCAATGCAAATTGAAATCTCGATCTGATTGGTAGAAATTGCAGGCGGTGAGATCTTAAACAATGATATAGGAATATAGCAGATGCGACCATGTTATTCCCGGCCATGGGCCAAATGACAGTCATGTTCAAAGGGGACGCAGGGCAACGGGGTGAGCCCACTACCTCCATTGCTTGTTGGAATTGTAATGGTGCATTTTGGTCTTCTCCGAGCAAGTTGTGTGATGCTATAGGTCCTCGTGATCTCATTTTTCTCACAGAGACACATGCCAACCCCATGCAGAACCCCACACCCAATCTCGAGGTATCATTGGATTTGGCCATGCAAACAGGAGACACATTCCGACAATGTAAGAGGATTTGGGGCAGCTGCTTGCCTTGTATGGGACTCCCTTTGTAGTCGAGTTGTGGGTCTGGCTACATCAAGATCACCACCGACTTCGCAACAGTTACATTGCAATTTGTTACTTCCCCCCTACCTCGTTACCTTTTACAAGTCATAGATAGTCTAAGGGGAATTCGTTCCTCGATCTTTATGAGGACATATCTCATTACTCTTCTCAAGGGATGTAATTCTTTTGGGCGACCTCAACGCCCGAACCTAGAGTATACAAGTATCCCTTCACGATAGAGATGAGGATGCTCTCTACCTCCAAGAGATGGAACCAAAGTCAATTGGTCTTCACAGATGTTCACAGGATGAGTATGGGCCCCTCACAACTTATGGGAGGCATCTCTTACAGATGAGTGAATCCTATGGGTTATTGATGTTGAACGGGCTCCCTTGCTTCCTTGGCTCAGGATAATTCACTTGCTTTCCCCATAGTGGGGGGGCGAGTGTTGTGGATTATGTCTTGACCACCCATGATCTTCTCCCACATATCCAACATCTCTCCATTTTTCGCCTCCTGCTAAAAGATCATACCCTCCTCAATTTCCTCCTCTCTTCTCCCCATCTTCTTGCTACATCCATCACCTCCCCCTTGTACCACATTTCGTCTCGATAAAGATTATGCCCCTTTATATGCTACCCCTCTCAAGGAACTTCTCCCCCCCATCTCCCATTTTAGAGCCTTGGAAATACCACAGCCAAGTATGAGTTACACTCCAAAGCCCTCGTGGAAGCCGCCCTAGGCTCTTACCCACATTCAACTCACAAGTACACCCATAAACACACTCCTGACTCCTATCCCATGAATCAATGGTACGATAAAGATTGCAAACTTATCCCCAAGCAACTCTGTTTTTCCCTCACACAAGATCCCTCTAGCTCCCCTCCTCTCCAGATGGTCTATCGTAAACTCCTTCGCCATAAAAAGCGTATCTTTCTCTCCCAAAGGAGACTAGAGCTTCGTAACGCCCTCCACTGCTCCCCTAAGGCATTTTGGCATACCCTTTTCCCCAGCCATTGGACCATTCCACCTGAATTGGATTCCATAACCATGTTTTCACATGCTACCTCCCTCTATGACATCCTTGGGAAAACCCCAATCCACATCTACCCCCACCCCCCCCCCCCCTCATGCCACCATTTTTCAAAATTAGACATTAGCAAGGCAGCCAGAGCTCTGAACTCTAGCAGTGTTGTTGATGAAGAAGGCCATTAGTCGAAATTCCTAAAGCATGGAAGTAAGGACCTCGAGTCCTATCTTGCCTATCCTTTTAACCATGTGGTTTGCTTTGGTTTTCCCCCTACTTGGAACAGACACATCATCTATCTTATCCACACAAGTCAGGGAGCATTTCGGATCCAAATAACTACTGAGCTATTATGGTGGGTCATACATTCTCCAAGCTTTATGCCACTATTCTACATCAGCGGCATTCTAGAGAGTTATCATGACGAAATATCAAATCTAGGGCACAAGCAAGTTTCCATCCAAACTACCAAAAGATTGACCACATATTTAGACACTGAGCCATCATTGGGGAGGCCTGTCACCGTCCTCTGTGAGTCTACAATTGCTTTGTCAATTTACAGATAGTGATCGACACGGTGCCGAGGGAGGCACTATTTCAGAGACTCCGTGACATTGGGATTTCTAAGACTCTTGTCGGCCATTTTGAGATTGTACAAGTTTGTTATCGAACGCCTAAACATGGCACACGCCCTTTCAAATTTCATTCAGAGTACCATTGGTGTTAAGCTGGGATGCCCTCTCTCACCTACCCTCTTTGGGATTATATTGACGAGTTGGAGTCTTTCCTCCAGGAGCATAATCTGGAGGGGGATGACTACCTTCTTCTTTAGGTGTTGATCTCTCTACTCCTTTTTGTTGACGACTTGGTTTTATTGGCCTCTACCCCTGAGGGCATGCAGAGACAAATGGATGCCCTAGCCGATTTTGGTGACCTTTGACAGCAGAAAGTTAACCTAGGTAAAACCAAAGTTATGATCTTCAATGCATCGAAGAGCTCTCTTATAGATTTTCACTTTTATTTTCAAAAAGAAGAGATTGATATCGCCACATCTTATATTAACCTGGGACTGAAATTCACAAGACCTTGTTTTGGCATGAGATAGGACCTCCAGCCCAGGCTCAACAAAGGTTATGGCTCTGTTGCCCTCGTCGAGAGACAATGCCTCCAAAGTCAATTTCAAAACACCTCATGGGCGTCATTATTTGACCTACAATCCAATGCTTACTTCTCAAACGCATCATAAAATGCAAACGTACAATTCCACAGACTATTATCAAGAAAGAGTTCGGGGCCCATCCATTTCGCCTTGAGATCATCTTCCACATAGTCTCTTTCCTCCATAAAGTTAGATCTCTCCAGGACTCAGCGATGGGGGGAGATCATTACCCCTACCTAGCACTTTGCTCCACAAAGGCCCTAGGTTCAAATCAGTCAACAAGTCATGCTCGAGGGTGGGGTTCTCTAGGGCACACTGACTCCTCCAGTTTGTGGCCATTTCCCCAAAGCGCCTCCCCCCATTCAAATTCTCTCTTAATGCCCCGAGCCATGTTATGTTAACTAAATAGGTACTGAATCAATCCATTAGAGAGGATATCTATCGGTTATACACTCAGATCACATGGATTTCCTTTCCAATAGGTCTTGGTCCGAAGATGTCTTTTCATTTGGATCATTTCATAGAGTTGCGAGATGGCCTCATCATTCGGCCCTCTTACTTGCGCCGACATTGGATGCAATCACTCAGAATACCCCTAGGGAAACTTCATGTGGGCTCGCATCGTCTTAGAGTCGAGACATACCATCATATTCTTTGGCCAGACAAAATTTGTCAAGTGTGCCATCTAAAAGAGCTAGAGATTGAGTGGCACATCATCTTCAGGTGCCCCATTTACTATGAGATTAAAGGATGTTTCCATTGTCTCTACAGAGATTCTAGGGGCTCCCTCTCTACTTTTTTCCAATACTAGGACCAGAGATGCCTAGCCCTCTTTATCAGGGAGATATTTACATACAAATCTCAACTCTTGCACACCTCGACTCACCTTGGGATTTCTAGAACTATTACCTCTTACTTGCAAGTTGTTTCGTGTGATTGAAATAATATGTTGCAGGTAGAGTCTCAGCATGCAATAGACTTGCGAAGGGTAATACCTCAAGGTTCATCGCAACCCCCCCCCCCCCCTTTTACAAGATAGACAAGTATCTTTGAGACTAGCTCGTAGATGCAGGACCACTATTCAGTCAACCTATCCTTAGAGTGCCAAAGAGAATGGTTTGAGATAGAGACAGCACAAAGCACCTCCCGCCCGCTAGACCTCCCCCCATCCATAACACAACGGACAAAGAATAATCAGCAGTTTCTTCCTTCCGATCTGGGATGTTAGGATTAGCCCTCACTCCTCTATTCCCCTTAGGCTCATACAGCTGGATTTCCCAACAGTTCCAGAGGACCTAGACAAGGAGAGATTGCCTTGCTCACCTCCCTCGCCATTGTCCATCAAATATGAGAGATGTTGACCTCATTGGCCTCATCTTCAGCTCCCCTTCGCTTCTCTGGAGTTACACAGTCCAACAACAGACATGCTTTATACTTCTCATTTTGGGTCATTTCATGCGATTTTATACATTCTCTAACTGTACCTTTATTTCATTTTAGTCATATTTTAGTCTTTTTAGCTTTGGAGTTACAATAGAGTCACACTTGCACTCCCACATGTCCTATATTTACTTTGTTACATTAGCATCAGAGTTGTTTGACCCTGTGGCCACTCAACCACTGCATAGAACCAGTTTGATCCGGCCTTTGGCCATCAACTCTCCGTCAACTTTGTTGTCGTCATAATTGAATCATTTCGCTACATAGAGTTTGGAGCTTCTCCATTTGGAAGGTTTCTTCATTAGGCCTTTGGCCATTACAGAAAATAAATAAATTTTAAAAAAAAATGTAAAAATATAAAAAAGAAGAAAGATAAAGAAAAAAGAGAGAGAAAAGAAAAGAAAGAAAGGAAAGAAAATATATACATTATATAAAAACAAAAAAAAGTATATATAGGAAAAAAGAAAAGAAAAAAAAATCAAAAATAAAAAATTAATATAGAGAAAAAAAACAAATAAAAAAATCATAAAAATATATAAAACTAAACAAAATAAAAACAAAACACACAGTGGAATGGCCCACCGCCAAGTGCCTACAGCTGCCACTATCATACCAAGCATAGCAACCCCTTCAAATGCAGTCGCACTTCCACGACTAGCACCGCAGTAAGCACAGTTGGTCGTGCAACCAGCCCATGACACTGTCATCATCACTGCCACCCAACCTTGTCATTGCTACTCTCGCTCGACATCAGTACAGCCACAATGTCGTACCTCTTGACCACTAGAATGACACCTGATGATAATGAGAAGACTCCATGCCCAAGGATGAACCAGAAAACATTTGTACCATCAAATATCATCACATATCATCAATTCAACAAAGTTTTTGAACTCTACTTCCATTTCTCAACATCTTTCTCTAATGCAATTTGATTCCACGCTCATGTTATGAATTGAATAAGGATAGAATAATGATAATTTGACAAGATGGAGTCTGTGAACAGCCCAGGATGTTGGGACTCATCAAAGAATGTTTAGTGGCACTTTAGTGCTTTTTTACTTGGTTAATTATTTCTTCTTTTTAGCGGCAAATAATTTTCTAGGTTTTTTCACTCATTGCATTACCCCCAAAGTCGGGGTGACAGCTTGAAGGTTGAGCCCCTAACGCATATTAGTGTCTAGAGTCAATATATATTACCATACTAGATCACACAAAAAAAAATTGTAGAATTTGGTTAGGTCTAGGTAGTGATTTTTTAATTTTTTTAATTTCCCGCAGGTCAAAAATTGCAATAAAAATTGTAATTGGATTGTAATAAGTGTTGTCTAGAGAAGTTGTATGGGGTATGAGTAATCAAAATTACACCTCTCACCCTCAAATTTCTACTATGACACACTTTGAGGGGTTAATAATGAGTTTTGGACTCTCAAAACCCACATTTCCTAAGTTTAGTGGAAATTGTGGCATTTAATTAGGCTAGAATTAAATAAAATAGAGAGAAATAAATTATTCCATGTGACAAAATGACGTAGAAATGACTTGGAAATTATTCTAAGTCGTGGAGGATGACTGAGCACACTACATCATTAATTCATCATTTATTTATTTAAAATCGAATTTTCAAGAGATGAAGCGACAGTTACACAAAGAAAATCGAATTTATTAAAGGTAGTTGGGCATAAAAGGAATATTCTACATGATCAGTTAACTGAAGACCAAGTGGGGACCTCTTCTCATGGACTATCTGGAGTACGACAGCACTCAACACTTCACTCAGAGGATTTACACTATTCCTTGAGCTTAGATTGCGCAGACACTTAGAGGAAACACGCAGTTCTCAGGGACCTACGCAGAAGATCACTGGGGTCATCTACAGGTACGGTTTCAGTTGGTTCGAGTTTGCAATGGTGGACTTGGTGTAGCACGGGACTTCGTCTGGCTTATGGATGAGTTCACTGGGTCATATGGGAATTCGATTTCCCTTGGTGTGCACAAAGAAATTCGATTTTGCTCTGGGTGTCTCAGTCTTCTCTATATGGAACTTGGCTTACCTTTACTTGGGATTTTCTCCAAGTTCACTTCTCACATGCATTCGTCCTTGGGAATTGCTCTCGAATCTCTGTATAACAAAGTCGTGGGCTATTGTATTGTATCATGTTATGAGCTATTGGGCTTGAGGAAACTCTGCTATTTTTGTATCAATAAAATCAAGACTTTGGGGCTATTTAGCGAATGAACTCTTGGCGTTATGAAATGATTTCTTTCCATACTATTGTTATTGTATTTGAATTTGTTTACATGCTTGATCAGTATTGGTTTACATTTTCCATCTAACTTGGATTGATGAGTGCAAGCTATCTTGCATGCATCGCTGATTTAGAGTATTATTCTAGAAATTAGCTTGCCAAGTCATTTTCGGAGGAATGTTTGGTTTATCTATTTCATTATGATACTTTAGTCCTTTTGCAGACTGATATTTGTTTAAGTGTGTAGGGAAGATCTATTCGTATTGTGTGCAGGAAATCCATCAGGGCATGGGAGAAGTCTCAAATAGATCAACTCACTCCTAGATTCAAAGTGATCCAAGACTCAGCTACTTTCAACCTCAAGTTTTGCATCAAAGGAAGACAAAGAGGGAGTTTGTCGTTCTCTAGCTACTTGATCATCTATTTCCAATTCTAAAATCTAAAATTTCCATTTGTAGAGCGTCTTAAAATCATATATGCTACTTCAAGAGCGTTTTTCTAGACTAGGCAAGAATGGGGGTTCGCTCCCATTCCTTGGGCTAGTGCCTTTGTATATTAAGTTGTACTTTAGATCCTTTTTATTTCATCCTAACGTTTGATTTTCTTTCGCAGCCCGCAAGCCTAAGTGTGAAAAGCGAGGAGTTTGAGGAAAAGATGGCAAAAGGCAATTGATCCTCGAATTTTAGGGAGGTCGTAAGCACCTTTGGTATCGCAGCAAACTTGATATTTGTCGTGGGCCTTGGAGCCTTGAAAAATTCATATTTTGAAGGTTTTCTCCATAAGTTGTGTTCTCAATTTTTGAGGAGGGGATTAAGTCTTTTTCCAAGCTCTTTATTCGTAGAAGGACCTCCTTTTGGGTAGCCTTCTTAAAGTTTGTTTTCCTCACTTGTAAATAATAATAAAATAACTTTTGTTGCTTAAGGGAGCTTGGGATATTTTTCCCATGGTATCCCCCTTCTTTGCAAACAATTATTAATGCTTTTATGGGAAAGTATGCAGAGAGAAGAGAGAATAGTCATCTGATCAGTGCCATTAGCACCATAAAGAAGAATGAGAATGAAACCATGGAGGAATTTAACAAAAGATTCAACGAATTGGTTAAAATCATGCCTGCAACTGTTAAACCTCCGAATGAATTTCTCTTATGCTCATATTTAGATGCTTTTGGTGTGAATACCGCTTATGAGTTGAGGAGGAAGGAACCTACAACTTTGGGTATAGCTCAAACAGAACCCTTGAAAATGGAGAGGGCTAGAAAGCAATCAGGAAAATCTGAGATTCTTGGTTACACTAGAGGTCCATTGAAATCGAATGATTCCAAAGGCAAGGGCAAGGAAGACGCTACCCATGATCCTATTAAGGAGTTAACCCAACTTATCTAGACTATGGAAGCGAATCACACAAATCAAATGAATGTTATCCAAAATCGGTTGGTGGCCATGGAAAGGAATCAAGCGGGGAGATTCCCGAATCGAGGAAATGATAGATGGCAAAAGAGGGGTCCCCCTAATGAACATAGGCCACCAAATCCACTTGAGTCTACTAACTTAGTTGATGATTCAATGCTTTATTGTAGACCATGTGATGACTTACATGATGAACTCACTTGTCCTTACGCAAAAAGGATCTTAGATGGGGAAATGGTTGGAACAAGTGAACAAATCAATGTAGTTGGAAAAGAGCATCATTTGTCCTTGGATAATTGGATGGGAGTTATGGAAAATAGCCAAAAGATAAGTCATAAGTCCCCATCCTCCTATAGTGCGAATAATTTTGATGAATTGGATAGGATCACTGAGTTGTATTGAGAGAAGTCTTCATCAAATCAGATTTTAGAGATAGCCAAAGACAAAGAGAGGGCAAGAAGCAAGGGAAGAAATCAAAATGCCCATAAAGCTTTCACTCCACCTACATCTAAGTTAATTATTGATTTGGGAGGATGGATAAATAATGCAAAGATTTTGGTTCCTGTGACTGAAATCATGAAGATTCCCTCCCAAAGATATAAGTTGTTGAAAGCCATTAAGGCCCCTAATGGAAAAGAAATGTCGAATTTTTCTAAAGATAGATATGAAGATGCCCCTATCACTTTGCAAAGTAGTGATATGTGTAGAGATAACAGAGACCATCAACCATTTTTCATCACTATGTTGGTCAATGGAATGCTTTTGCATAATTGTATGTTTGATTTTGGGGCATCATCGTGTGTCATGACTAAGAAAGTCATGAATCAATTAAACCTGAGGGTCTCTAGACCTTACCACAACATTTGTGCTATGGATTCGAAAATTATTGAAGTTTGTGGTTTGATAAAGGATCTTCAAGTCCACTTGGCAGTTCATCCTTATATTATGATCACCATGGATATTGTGGTGATTGATGTGCCTGATGCATGGGTGATGTTATTGTCTAGAAAGTGGGGAGCTGATATAGGGGGTAGTTTGCAAATGGATTTAAGTTATGCTACCATCCCTAATAGTGAGGGCATCATGGTTAGGTTGGATAGGGAATTGGAGAGAAAGTTTCACATGGAAAATCCCAAGGAGCCTCGTAATTAAATTGTGTATGAATCTGATGACTTGGGAAACTATGCTATCTTGGATAATTCTATTACTCCTTTGGAGATAGTAGGGGATAATAAGAGAGCATGGGATAGAAAAATTAAATATGCTTTGTTGACTGATATGATTACAAAGAAGAGTTCTACTAGAAAGGGTCCCTTTGAACTAGTGTATGGCTTGGACGTTACCCTTCCCGTGCATTTGAGGCTCTCAGCTTACCAATTGCTACAAAGTTTCTGATAAAGATGTTGTGCAACACAGGATTGATCAAATTGTAGAATTGGATGAAACTAGGAGAACGCCTTTGAAAATTGTTGTAAAAATCAATCCAAGGTAAAAAGAAATTTTGACAAATCATCTAGGAATAGAGGTTTTTCTAACGGTGATATGAGATCACAGGAATGAAAAGCCAGGTAATCATGGTAAGTTTGAGAGTTTATGGCTTGGACCGTATATCATCAGAGAAGCAGCGAACAAAATCCCTACCATTTGAGCACCTTGGACGAAGAATCACTAGAGTTTCTTGTAAATGGCCAACTGCTCAAGATGTTCCACAAAGAAAACATTTGATGCCATAGGGCATCCTTTTGTATCATATTTCTAACCTTATCCCTTGTCAATTTTATTTAAATAGATTTCTTTCATGAATAAATTAATATTTTATGCTCTTAAAATAAAATAAAATTTCTGTACTTGATTTTATTCGATGATATTTTGAATGGATACTGCTAATATATATCTTTGGTTGGTGGATGCAGATTCCAGGTCCTTGCATGCTATCCCTTCATATCTAGCATGCATCCCCATATGGAACCAAATGTTTACCACTAGAGTGGCACCTGATGATAATGAGAAGACTCCATGCCCAAGGATGAACCAGAAAACATTTGTACCATCAGACATCATCAGTTCAATAGAGTTTTTGAACTCTACTTCTATTTCTCAACATCTTTCTCTGATGCACAGATTCCACGCCCTACGAGGAATTGTAATAAGTGATGCTAGCAATGATGAATTTGAGTCAGTATGGAGTCTGTAACAGGCCTAGGATGTTGGGACTCGATCAGCAAATGAATACACCTTGGAGTGTTTTTTTTACTTGGTTAATTATTCCTTCTTTTGAGCGGCGAATAATTTTCTAGGTTTTTTCACTCATTGCATTACCCCAAATCCGGGGTGACGGCTTGAAGGTCGAGCCCCTAACGCATCTTAGTGTCTAGAGTCAATGTATATTACCATAATAGATCACACACAAAATTTTGTGGAATTTGGTTAGGTCTAGGTAGTGATTTTTTAATTTTTTAAATTTCCCACGGGTCAAAAATTGCAATAAAAATTATAATTGGATTGTAATAAGTGTTGTCGAGAGAATTTGTACGGGGTATGAGTAATCAAAATTACACCTCTCACCCTCAACATTCTACTATGACACACTTTGAGGGGTTAATAATGAGTTTTGGACCCTCAAAACCCACATTTCCTAAGTTTGGTGGAAATTATGGCATTTATTTAGGCTAGAATTAAATAAAATAGAGAGAAATAAATTATTCCATTTGACAAAATGACTTGGAAATTATTCTAATTCAAAGAGTTGAATCAACGGATATGTGGAGGATCATTGAGCACACTGCATCTTGTCCTGATGATGAACCACACTGGCTGGTTCGAAACGTGTCGACAAAAATTTCTTACATGTGATTTTCACCGAAAATTTTTATACACATTTTATGGATCATAGAAGCCAAATTCCTAACATCATTTTATTATTTAAAATCGAATTTTCCAGAGATGAAGCGGCAGTTACACACAAAGAAAATCGAATTTATTAAAGGCAGTTGAGCATAAAAGGAATATTCTACATGATCAGTTAACTGAAGACCAAGTGGGGACCTCTTCTCACGAGCTATCTGGAGTACGAATGCACTCGACACTTCACTCGGAAGATTTACGCTATTCCTTGAGCTTAGACTGTGCAGTCACTCCGAGGAAACACGCAGTTCTCAGGGACCTACGCACAAGATCATTGGGGTCATCTACAGGTACAGTTCAGTTGGTTCGAGTTTGCAGTGGTGGACTTGGTGTAGCACAGGACTTCATCTGGCTTATGGATGAGTTCACTGGATCATATGGGAATTCAATTTCCCTTGGTGTGCACAAAGAACTTCGATTTTGCTCTAGGTATCTCAGTCTTCTCCATATGGAACATGGTGTTGAGAATTTGGAGGGCTAGGGATTATTACAAATTCTCTTCTTGATAATTACTTGTGAGCTTGCTTGAGTTACTTATGTCTTTCCATTCTTTAGCTTAGTTAGTATTTCATCAAGTCAATTATCAAAATGCACGAGACACACAATTAGGCTCCTAGAGCCAGGGCGAAACCTCTCCCTCTTGGAGAGGAAACCCAGCAAAGAATTCTTCTTATAGATCTTCAAATGACAAGTACCATGACCAAGACTCAGACCTTTGACCTAGGAATGTCTTCAAGACCTTGTCTATGCTTCATATTATGCTTACAACGCTGATCCTTCTCTTTTGTATCAACTGACCTGCCTCATCATTAGAGAACTCGGTCTCTCATTAAGTCTTCCTTGATTTAGTCTTCAATTGCCTAAACACTTCTTGCTTCATACTCTCTTGAGATATATGCTTTCTTTCATGTACTGAAGATTCTATTCTCACACTCTTGCATCACATCAGACTTTAGATACACAATATATATATTACAATATATCATCTGAACTTTTGACCCAATCCGCAGCTTCTATACTGTGATATGCATTCTTCCACGCTGTTTATATCATAGCAATCCGCAATAGATTTATATCTTTCAACACTTGAACACTGTCTTACATCTTCGTATTTATGCCAAACTTACCACGTTGTCAAGCCACAAAGTTATCCGCAGCTTCTGTGTATTATGACCACACTTGCTTGCTTAAATCCGCATTGTATCTCTGTAATTCCTCAGGAATATTCGCAATCTCTCTTCAAAGCTGTCCGCAATATGTTTTGCAAGTGTCTTCTTCTTTACCAGACTTCCGCCAGAGTCTACATATCTTCCCTAGGTAATCTCTTAGTCACATATTCTTGGCTTCCGGATGATACCTGCCTCTTGACATGGTTGCATTTCATGGTCTCTTTCTCTCTGCACATTCTTCACTCCCAGGAATTTACAACTTTTCTAGTTTCTCGTTCATATACAACCACCTCATATTCCATGAAGACATATTATGTTGATTTCATCTATCCGTGCACTGAGAGATACTCCTCCATAGATCATACTTCTAAATACAAAAGTTCATTACCTGCAACCATATGACATGACTTCACAGCATCTAATGTTAGCATATAAATATATACATACCTCGTACCCTTTTCCCTTAAGTCGTCCTATAGCAATTTCTCAAGAATGAAGAGCTTCATTCTCTTGGCATGCTCCATCAATATGTCATCACATCCCAAAAATCTGTTTCCATGATGACTTTTGCTCTTGATGACTGCTTTCCATTAGTAATGTTATCAGAGAGGTTTTCCCGGAGCTGATTCACCAGGAGCTCCTACCATGCTTTCATCAGGATGCTACACTGCTTCCTATCATATAACCAACAGAAATCACTTGAAGGAGAAGATGATCTCAATTGTAGTGGAGATCCTTTACTTCTTCTTTCTTATCAGGCTCTTTCCTCATTTCAGAGACATGGGTTTCTTCCCTATTTCTCTTGTCCTTTTTCAGATTAAGGACAATTTCTATTTTAATGACCAAGTTCATCACATCCAAGGCATCGTGCTTTGTCCACATTTCTTCTTTTACTCTGAGGACCAAAACTTACTGAATCTTCCTTTCTTCCTGGACATGGCTGCAAAGGCTTGATTCCTTCACTTGATCCTATAACAGCTTTGGCTTTCAATCTTCTTTCCTCTATTTACATAGAGACCCTAAATCGTGGAATGGTTTGACTTCTATCTTCTTGTATAATTGTGAAGTGAGATTTCCCCATTCTTCTCATAGAGATTTTAGCACCACTGTAGTCTTCTCCTAGTTCCTGCAGTTGATCAGAGAGATTGCCTCTCCTGTAGTACTCACAGAGAATAGCTCCACTAATTTCTTATATCCTCCTTTTGATGATTTTAGATTTGGTACATCGGAGATGAGTCTTTTACGGATTCTATAACAATCCTTTGGCCTCTTATATCTCCCTTCATGAATTTGGCAATACTTCATTGTCCTTGTCTTTTATGGAAAGTTTGAAACCCCAAACAGTTTGTTTCTTTCTTTGCAAAGGAGACATTTTAATAGATTCGTATAAAGTCATAGATATACTTACTTGAGTATATGCTTTTCTTCTTTTATCAGCTTGATTACTTTGAAGATGGTTGACGCTTCCTTTGAATGGTGATTGATGAGAATATTCTGTTGCTTCCTTGAAAGATCAAGGATGATAGGTAACTTGCCTTGAAGATTTTGATGGCAATACTTTGAGATAGCAATGATATGCTGGCAGATTTAAGATGGTTTTATAATACTGTCTTATTTCTTGTGAAAAACTAACCTTTCTTTTAATCAAATCCTTGCTTTGATGTCATCCATGAAATCTGATCCTTGAGTGTCTCTATGCCCTTTCTAGCACCTTAACTTTGATACCATGTTGAGAATTTGGAAGGCTAGGGATTATTACAAATTCTCTTCTTGATAATTACTTGTGAGCTTGCTTGAGTTACTTATGTCTTTCCATTCTTTAGCTTAGTTAGTCTTTCATCAAGTCAATTATCAAAATGCACGAGACACACAATTAGGCTCCTAGAGCCAGGGCAAAACCTCTCCCTCTTGGAGAGCAAAACCCGCAAAGAATTCTTCTTATAGATCTTCAAATGACAAGTACCATGACCAAGACTCAGACCCTTGACCTAGGAATGCTTTCAAGACCTTGTAATGCTTCATATTATGCTTACAATGCTGATCCTTCTCTTCTGTATCAACAGACCTGCATCATCATTAGAGAACTCGGTCTCTCATTAAGTCTTCCTTGATTTAGTCTTCAATTGCCTAAATGCTTCTTGCTTCATACTCTTTTGAGATATATTGCTTTCTTTCATGTACTGAAGATTCTATTCTCACACTCTTGCATCACATCAGACTTTAGATACACAATATATCATCTGAACTTTTGACCCAATCCGTAGCTTCTATACTGTGATACGCATTCTTCCATGTTGTTTATATCATAGCAATTCGCAATAGATTTATATCTTTCAACACTTGAACATTGTCTTACATCTTCGTATTTATGCCAGACTTACCACGCTGTCAAGCCACAAAGTTATCTGCATCTTCTGTGTATTATGACCACACTTGCTTGCTTAAATCCGCATTGTATCTCAGTAATTCCTCCGGAATATCCACAATCTCTCTTCAGAGTTGTCCGCACTTCTTCACAGTTATAAACTGCATAGTCACATGTATTTTTCCATGCTTATTCATAGATATATGTAATGTTCCTTTTTGGGAATTTCGAGAATATGGTCCTCTAGGACGTTGTATAAGGAAGACAGTGTAAAAATAAGCTGAACCGGGACTTGGATCCCTTTGTTTACCCTTCATACATTACTCTTCCAGAAGATTAGCTCAAAGAAATAACCCTAGGAGGGTTATTCAGATCCTCCAATCCTAGGTATCTCAAACAATGCTCAAAATGGAGAGCTACAGCAATACATGAACTTCAACAAATGGCAGCAGTGAAATATCAATACATATGGAGCAAGAAGAGTACATAGCTATTATATTATGTGCAGCTATCAATAGATATACAAGAACTTGAGGAAACACCTCTCAAGCTAGGCCAAATCAGCCCCAAGACAATTGTACATGCAAAAGAGAAAATGCCCAAAATGGAGAGCTACAGCAATACATGAACTTCAACAAGTAGTAGCAGTGAAATATCAATACATATGGAGCAAGAAGAGTGCATAGCTATTATATTATGTGCAACTATCAATAGATATACAAGAACTTGAGGAAAGACCTCTCAAGCTAGGCCAAATCAGGACCAAGACAATTGTACATGCAAAAGAGAAAATGCCCAGCTACACAACCCAACAACAAGCTATGACTGCACAGTCTATAGTGAGAAATGACTGCAAACTGATATAGATACAATGATATAGCAATAATAGGCTCAAATAAGTGGGGGAGCAAGATCTCAACCCCAGAAAACAATACTACAACAATCCTCCAAGGGATTGGCCAAAATACACTAAATGGAAAAATGCCAGAGTTGCTGGGTAGCAGCAGCAACTCAATAACAATACAAAAATGGAGAAGGATAGAAATGCTGCAAAGGATGAAGAAACCTCCTCCAATGATCTTCAAAGTGAAAGGTTGCTCCCTTCACTAAAGATTACACCCTCCAATCCACAGTGTGAACCCCTCCTGTAAGTGCCCTCTAAAAATAACGCAATATGAGGAAGAGACTGTGCTGGGAATGAGATGAAACATATGGCCCAATGCCAAAATCTGCAATGAAGCTCTGAGATCTTCCTCACTAATCTCTCGGAGAAAGAATGAGCTCCTCCTCTACAAACTAGCTCCGGAAATGGGTGATAATGAATCCTCACTGCAACCCCCAGCAACTCAACGTTTCTGCCAAGCTGGAAAACACTGTAGTTGAAGATGGTTACATTGGCCTCAAGCCTGGATGTGAGGAGAATGAAGAACAGGTCCTCCAAATCTTCTCAATGAAGGAGAGGAAACTTCTAAACAGAAATCTCCCTTGTGTTAAACAGCACAAGCTATCCCAGTTGAACAACCGGAGAGAGCAGAGCAAATTCGAAATCTTCAACATAATGAGCAATGGCTCTCCTTCCCTCTTTTATGCCAAGAGGAGGCTTCCTTGCCATGGACCCCACCCATTAGGGTTTCTCTCATCCAATAATATCCCTCCTATGAAAACTGCATTGTCCCACTTGGTGACTCACTCCCTCCATGCAGCGCTGTTTGACTTGGTCAAACTGGACCTAGTCTTCTTGTATTTTCCCCTTTTCACACTAGGAGATGACAAATAAGCCACTTAAGTGACCCCTTTGCACCTTAAGAGTGTTTATTATGCTTCTTCATGGGCCCCCTTGCCCATTTTATTCTTTTTATTATAAGGAAAGCAAAATTATGTTCCAATTAACTTAATGCAAATTTTGGAACATTATAGTCCTCCCCTCCCAAAGATTGCTTGTCCTCAAGCAAGTGCAAGGGTAGACTGATTCTTCTTCTCCTCTCCTGCAGCACCCATGTATGATCATCTCCTCCAAGAAATAGGATGCTATCATATCAATAAAGCTCCCACAATGCCTCTCCTCAGCAAGTAAATTAGCTACCAAGCTATCATCATGAAAAAGTGAGGTGCTCAAGAGAGTGGCAAAGTGTTGTCTAGAGGTCTCCCAAGGTATGGAGTCTTAAATGTGTTGGGAGTCATTCTCCCCATGTGTATCCTCCATCCCCAAACAATCAACCATGCAAAATGAGTCACCTTCCAACTAGGCAACTCCAGGAAATCATCTTCCACCCTGGGCTCATGTAGAATAGGTGGGCTGGAAATCTGAACATGGTAGGCTTCATGGCCTACCCCACGCTGTCCTCTTCTCCACTTATGGTAATTGTGGAGTGAAAGCTGAACTTGGGCTACAATAGTGTTGCCCTCAAGTGACAAGATGAAGTCTAGATCTCCAAGGATCTCTCCTCCAACGCTGCAAATCAAGCTGGCCCAAATCATCTCATATGTGATGAGTTGGAAGTCATCATCATATGGCATCCCATCAATCATATGGTTCACCTTATGGAGAAACAAATATCTTGTCATGGTGACCATATCCTTTACCATACTCCCCTTAGAGCATGTACTGCAAAAAGTATGGAGGTCTTCTCTCCCAAAGAACACATCCTTCCAATGTGATTCTCCTCCCTTATGATACATATGGGGCTGCTGCTGATATATGGCCGAAACATAATGATCTTCAAGAGAGACCCAAGCCATCCCATCAAATCCAACACCCATGGGGTGCCTCCCCAAAAAGCTAAAGCTCTCCAAATGGCTCCTCCCATTTGAAAGCAAGAGATACAACATGGCAATCAAGGCTAGCCCACTTGTTTTTCTGAAATATGCATTGTGAGAAATATGGAGAACCATATTCCCTATGGGCATCCTCAATTCCTGTGCCACTCCTCCAATGGTGCTTCCCATGTCCAACGTTCTACTAGCAGAATATGGAAGCATAAATCTGTGAGAGCAAGGAGGTAAAACATAGCTCCACACATGGAACCAATGCAAGGCATCATTGGCCTGCCTCAATATATAGTGCAACAAGTGTCCTTTCAAACACTTGCTTGCTGCCACATTCATCCTGCAAGATGAGATCATGAAAAACATAATTTGGTGCCAATGGTGCACACCGAAAATCCTGTGGCTTTCCCCCACAATCCACCAATAAGATGGCCATCATAATTGCTGCAATTGACCATAAGTACAACAAAACATAATGTGCAAGAAGGAGAGATCCGCCTTGATATGATATGCTACTCAAAAAGATAAGAGAGTGCAAAACATAAAGCAAATAGTTACCTCCCTCATCATGTACTTCGGTCTTCGAGCTGAAATGGCTCAAGTGAAAATTCTCCCTTATTGCAACAACATAGGGAAGTGGTTGTGCCACCCATATCATCATCTCTCGAGCTATGCATCTGACCATATGTTGATATACATCCATTAGGATGCCCTCCCAAGTGGATTCCTCCAACAACAAATAGTATGCATAATTATGCATGAAAGGAGAATCCATAAATGCTGCATGTAGGTGTCTCCCCTTGTGCTTGTGAACCCAAGCCAAGAAGATCAAGATATAGTAAGGGATGCTGCCATCCATCACTTCCTCATCCTCATCTCCTACATGTTTCCAAGATACATCACTTGTGAAGTGGTTTTGGGAACACTCCAACAAGTAATCCCAACTCTGAAGTGATAGCGTTGCTGGCCTGTGGAGTAGGGCCACTGCCATCTCAAAGCTCCATTCTTTGACATGGATATTGTCAAAGACTCTACTCATCATGTTGCTGCACATATAGAGTCCCTCCCATAAAGAAGGTACTGCTTGGGCATCTAAGGCCAAGGAGCAACCCCTTTGCACTATGCTAGTGCCTCCTCCTGCTCCTGCAACATCTGAATATAATCTGAGCAACAAGAATGTTTGCTACTCCTCCATACTTCCACCACAACCAATATGTGAAGGTGGCATAATGAGTGGTAAGAAGAATGCCATCTCATCATACATCACCCATGCTCCTCTCTGCCCCATGGTGTAAGTATCCTGCCAGTCCTCCTCCTTTACCATACCCCATGAAAAAGGATAGGTCCTATGACGGCCAAACTCTCTCGAGAGTAGCCAACGCAGCATTGCCTCTTGCTGCCCTGTATCATAAACTTGCAAAAGGCTTACCATCCTTTTGCCTTTCATCCACATCCACTCAACTCCTTGTGGATGTCTTTCTTCATCCTGCATCTTGGTATCCTCCCAACAAGGGCTACCATCTTCCCAAAACAATCTCTTTCATGGGACATTGAAATGCAATCTCTTTCATGACAAAGTTTCTAAACCCC
Organism: Pinus albicaulis; assembly: GCA_034641835.2. NCBI lineage: Eukaryota > Viridiplantae > Streptophyta > Pinopsida > Pinales > Pinaceae > Pinus > Pinus albicaulis. The sequence continues at coordinate 1,819,389,567 of CM076580.1, forward strand.
AACCTCAATGGTGGTACACAACATATCACTGATGTATGAGGATGATAGTACAGCACAGTGACAATTTCCTACTCTAGACAATCAGCATGCAATGATGTACAATCCTCCATGAGAAATAAAAACTTAGGCATACCTTGGAGAGTTTCAGAAGAATCTTGTGTTGCTGCAAGAGTCTCTTCCTCAATACTGTTGGATGCCTCAATAGCTGGAGATGAAGGTTGCTTCTCCATCACTATGACAACGCTGGTATGTGCCTCTGCAACTGGTGGTGAGGGCTCCTCCCTCTTTTGACCAAATCTTCTGATCAATCTTTGAGAAAAATTAGTAAGAGTAGAAACCCTTGCATGGTCCCAATGGCTGAACCACCAAGTCTTTGCTTCGCCCTCAAGGTGCAGCGCTACAACTTCTACAGCCTCTCTGTCTACTACAGGATGTAGCAAGAAGAAAGCCTCTAGCTTCTTTACCCAGACCTATGTTGCACATGTGAGTGATCCATCGAAAGTGGACAATAGGAATCTATTGCCTCTCATCATCCCATAGCTGTGGGGTCTTCTCTCTTCTTTCTGCTAAATACATTGTGGAAAAGATAGAGTCTCTTGGAAGGCTCCAGGGTTTGCTCTGTACTTAGCAAGATACACACTTAGAATTTCGAATTCCAAGTGTTTCTCATGCTCCATTTCTCCTCCTTGGTGAGAGTAGGAAGTGCATGGTCCTTCCTCTTCTCTTTCTTCAGTCCTTTCAACCTCTTTGGAGAGGCCTTTGCTGGATCTAAAAACTGATGAGAGTAATCTCATCCTCTGCATCATCTTGATCTCTTCTGTCTCTGCAATTCGAACTTCCACGGGCTGGGCCAAGTTCGAAGCTTCGATACCACTGTAATGTTCCTTTTTGGGAATTTCGAGAATATGGTCCTCTAGGACGCTGTATAAGGAAGACAATGTAAAAATAAGCTGAACTGGGACTTGGATCCCTTTGTTTACCCTTCATACATTACTCTTCCAGAAGACTAGCTCAAAGAAATAACCCTAGGAGGGTTATTCAGATCCTCCAATCCTAGGTATCTCAAACAATGCTCAAAATGGAGAGCTACAGCAATACATGAACTTCAACAAGTAGTAGCAGTGAAATATCAATACATATGGAGCAAGAAGAGTGCATAGCTATTATATTATGTGCAGCTATCAATAGATATACAAGAACTTGACGAAAGACCTATCAAGCTAGGCCAAATCAGCCCCAAGACAATTATACATGCAAAAGAGAAAATGCCCAGCTATACAACCCAGCAACAAGATATGACTACGCAGTCTATAGTGAGAAATGACTGCAAACTGATATAGATACAATGATATAGCAATAATAGGCTCAAATAAGTGGGGGAGCAAGATCTCAACCCCAGAAAACAATACTACAACAATCCTCCAAGGGATTGGCCAAAATACACTAAATGGCAAAATGCCGGAGTTGCTAGGTAGCAGCAGCAACTCAATAACAATACAAAAATGGAGAAGGATAGAAATGATGCAAAGGATGAAGAAACCTCCTCCAATGATCTTCAAAGTGAAAGGCTGCTCCCTTCACTGAAGATTACACCCTCCAATCCACAGTGTGAACCCCTCCTGCAAGTGCCCTCTGAAAATAACGCAATATGAGGAAGAGACGGCGTTGGGAATGAGATGAAACATATGGCCCAATGCCAAAATCTACAATGAAGCTTCGGGATCTTCCTCACTGATCTCCCAGAGAAAGAATGAGCTCCTCCTCTACAAAACTAGCTCCGGAAATGGGTGATAATGAATCCTCACTGCAACCCTGTAACAAATAAAATTTGTATAAAATAAGATAAATAGAATAAATATGATTACTAATTAATCAAATAGTAATTATGTTAAGTAGTCATTAGGTTAGTGAAAGGGCATGTCTAAAAGACATGCCTATTCGTGAAAAGGCACCTGCATGGGTATATAAGCAGGGCCTCATTGTAACTTTTGATCATCTTATCATATCTTATCATATCATATTTTATTAATAAATTATTATTACAATACCTCGTGTATTTTGCTATTAAGTCAACAAACGTACAAGTTTTGTTGCTACAGTGGTATCAGAGCCATGTCACACAACATCGTCTTACAAGCCTATGAACGTAGTTTACGAGCCTATGAACACAGCTTACCGTACAATGTGCCATTACGTGAAGATCTTAAAGAAAATGAGAAGACTAAAAAAATTCAAGAAAAGCTTCAACAAATAAAAAATTCATGTGAAGAAGCTACAACCCGTTTTAAGAAAGGTTATGAAGAAATTCATAATAAAGAAGAAGATGTTGAAGACAATGATGAATATGAAAAATATACCAATCAAGAGGGTGGAGAAAACGTAGCAGTAGATGATTATAATAATGTTGATATAGATCAAGATGTTGATCTAGATGAAATTGATGTTAAAAGTAAAGGAGAAGGAGCAGATGCCAAGGGTGAAAGTGATGTCATTAGAATTGACCTTAGCACCACAAACTCGTGTGTAGCAGTCATGGAGGGGAAGAATCCCAAAGTTATTGAAAATTCAGAAGGCTCTCGTACAACACCATCAGTGGTGGCCTTCATTCAGAAAGGAGAGCTACTCGTAGGCACCCCTGCAAAGCGTCAAGCAGTGACAAACCCAACTAACACAGTCTTTGGAACCAAGCGTTTGATAGGAAGAAAGTTTGATGACCCACAAACACAGAAAGAGATGAAAATGGTTCCATATAAAATTATTAGAGCTCCAAATGGTGATGCGTGGGTTGAAGAAAATGGACAACAGTATTCACCCAGTCAAATTGGTGCATTTGTTTTTGGAAAAATGAAAGAAACTGCAGAATCTTATCTTGGGAGGAGTGTTGCAAATGCTATTATAACTGTTCCAGCGTATTTCAATGATGCACAAAGGCAGGCAACAAAAGACGCAGGAAGAACTGCTGGCATGGAAGTGAAAAGAATAATCAACAAACCAGAGGGTAGCAAGCAGAGGAACACACATACCCCTGTTACCAGCCCTCTGAACCCCAATGACCTTGTGCTGGCCCACGGTGCGGGTTCGATTCTCGGATCGGCCGCGGCAGCATACGGCGTTCTGGGCAGCACATTGCCTTTTAATCAGGGCGGTGCTCCTGGGTTCAATCAGGCATTTAATGCCATTTTGGAGCAGAATTCGAAAAGGGCCGAAGGTCACTATGTGTGAACGATAGGAGAAATAGGTGATCGTGCTACAGAAACTGTGGTTATGTTAAATGAGAACGCCATCAACCTTTCTTGTTGTTCTAAAATTCCGGCATTACCCAACAATCGCAGGGGAGATTTCAACATTCTCCACAGGAAGTTACCATATGTTGTGAAGCTCCACCCAGACGATGACAAGCAAAATGTGCTACTGGCGCGCGAAGAGAATATATTTGTGAGATTTTTGCCATTTCTTGGGAATCGCTTGGCATCCTTGCTTAAGCACTGTATTATTTGCAACAAAAAGCTCCTTTTCACTGTCTCCAGGTTATGTAGTTTTGACGATAAATTATGCTTGTCCAGAGTCGAACAATTAGGGCTTGGAGCTCAAGCCCTGCAACAGCTAACTTGAATGCCTCTGGAAGTCATCGACTTAGATATTTTCCTTGCAATGGCAGCGCCAAATAGCATTCTTGATGTTTTCGAACCATTCCCTCCATTTCTTTTAAAGAAACGGAAGGTTCATCAAAGTTTAGGGCGTTTCATTAATATCTGCAATGTTAACCCCAGGACAAACCCTGTAAATCAAAGAGTGAAGCAGAACAAAAGAAAAGAACATGGAGTTCAGGACGATGTATTACTGAAATATATAAAGAAGGTATCGGTGACTATTGCAAGATGAAGACAATTGCCAACAATATAGCTTTGAGGACAAAGCTTCTAAAGGAAGAGGCAATGTAACAAATAAAATTTGTATAAAATAAGATAAATAGAATAAGTATGATTACTAATTAATCAAATAGTAATTATGTTAAGTAGTCATTAGGTTAGTGAAAGGGCATGTCTAAAAGACATGCCTATTCGTGAAAAGGCACCTGCATAGGTATATAAGCAGGGTCTCATTGTAACTTTCAATCATCTTATCATATCTTATCATATCATATTTTATTAATAAATTATTATTACAATACCTCTTGTGTATTTTGCTATTAAGTCAACAAACGTACAAGTTTTGTTGCTACAAACCCCCAGCAACTCAACATTTCTGCCAAGCTGGAAAATGTTGTAGTTGAAGCTGGTTACCTTGGCCTCAAGCCTGGATGTGAGGAGAATGAAGAACAGGTCCTCCAAAGCTTCTCAATGAAGGAGAGGAAACTTCTAAACAGAAATCTCCCTTGTGCTAAGCAGCACAAGCTATCCCAGTTGAAAAACTGGAGAGAGCAGAGCAAATTCGAAATCTTCAACATAATGAGCAATGGCTCTCCTTCCCTCTTTTATGCCAAGAGGAGGCTTCCTTGCCATGGACCCCACCCATTAGGGTTTCTTTCATCCAATAATATCCCTCCTATGAAAACTGCACTGTCCCACTTGGTGACTCACTCCCTCCATGCAGCGTTGTTTGACTTGGTCAAACTGGACCTAGTCTTCTTGTATTTTCCCCTTTTCACACTAGAAGATGACAAATAAGCCACTTAAGTGACCCCTTTGCACCTTAAGAGTGTTTATTATGCTTCTTCATGGGCCCCCTTACCCATTTTATTCTTTTTATTAAAAGGAAAGCAAAATTAATGTTCCAATTAACTTAATGCAAATTTTGGAACATTACAATATAACACGCACTATCTTACAGATAAAGTTTGCACTTCTTCATTGATGTAATCCGTACTACCTTACAGATAGAGTCCGCTCTTATTTCATTACAGAGATCACCGAATTGTACTTTGAATGTGCCGCAGGATATAGGTATATATAGAGACAGATATATTGTCTTGAGGCCGACCATACCCATAGCTTTAAGGCCGACTTGTAGCACATAAATGGTTGACTTCCAGCGTTGGTGAGGGTTATTACACACCATTCTTCAACAAGGTTCATTGACAAGGTCTTGAATATGCATGACTCTAATTATACTTATAAACAGAAGACAAACCCTAAATGAACATCAAGAAGAAGTTCATTAACCTAAGATAAGATCTTGCTCATGAAACTCATGAAGCAAGTGCAACAAATATACATCTTATTATCTTTGTCTTCTTCTTTACATAAAATACATAATTACATAGTCAATATGAAGACCAACCTAGTTACACTTTTCAACACATCGCTAACCTATACTTGCGATTTGCTCCAAGTTCACTTCTCACATGCATTTGTCCTTGGGAATTGCTCCCAAGTCTCTATAGAATAAAGTCATGGGCTATTGTATTGTATCATGATATGAGTTATTGGACTTGAGGAAACTCTGCCATTTTTGTATCTGTTGACCACACTTTGTCAACGACCCCATAGCAGTACACCCCCATTTTTTTTTAAATGGGATTCGTCATGTTCGACGTGGACGCGCCATTCAGATTCCATCATCAGTCAACAGACGACAGTTTTTATAAATGATGTAAACCCATTCTGCATGTAATGATGTAAATGATCTAAGTAAGACTGTCAATGTATGTAACAACCTAGGTAAGCCTAGTATGTTGTTGATGATCTCTATCCTAGGAGGTTTTTTGTCTCACTGATTCACAAAAGTGATCGGCAGAGTTTTTCCCTCCAGCCTCACCCCAAAGCTAGGGTGGATTTTGTCATCAACATGCTAAGTGAGTCCTAGTGTTTTCTATCGAGTCCTTGTAAAAGTAGTTTGAGCTACTTGGTCTACTAGATCATATTTTGAGTCGCAGAATTGGGTATTTATTTGAGGGTCTATACGAGTGGGTTTTCCCCCTTCATGTATGTAAATGTATTATCTCATGTAAAAGAGGGTTGGAAAAATAATTATAATCCCCTCTTAGTCAATTAATTAAATTTTCTGGTCAATTAATTAATAAAATCTTAAACCAGAAATTTAATTAATTTGGGGTCCTAAGTTAGGATTAAATCTTTAAAGGCAAAATTTGTGGGTCCTTGGAAAATGATTTTGAAAGCCCCAGGCCAAGGGAATATTGAGAATTTTAAGAAATTTTGGACCCTTGGGCCTTGGTGATTAAGTCAAAGTCAAAATTTTGGGGTAATTAACTCAAAAATAATATTTTCGAGTTAATTAAAATTCAATTAAATGATTAATTCGTCTTTTTTCCCAAAATTTTAATTTCAACGCTCCGGATTAAAAGATAATTAAATCTTTTGGACGGTTGAGATTATTTTGACGAGGATCATCCAAACTAGCCGTTAGAGATCTTGTCCTATAAATTTAGAGGTCTTTCTCATTCTTGAGTCATCCGATCTCAGGATCGTGCACTTGTTCTTAGAAGCTCTTGTAAATTTTTGAGGAATAAAACATAAAGACTTTGGGGTTACAAATCTGGATGTTCCTTCTCAGATCTATGTGGTGAATTGTCTCTAAACTCTGCTACTTTGTTTCTTGTATTTTATGGTTGATGGCCTTCATGGATTAATCTGCATACAGGTATCTTGTGCAGTTTTCTGGATTTATAAAATAACATTCTGATTTTTCTGCAAAGGTCTCATGTTGTTTTCTTAAATCTCTATCGATCTAAGATCCGGATCTAAGTGTGCACGGAAATTTTTCTTAAGATTGAACGTCTGGGGAAGTCTTTGGTTGGACCAGCCGAATCTCAATAAACATAAATTTGATAAGCTCTTATTTGTTAAATTCCAGGTCTATCTTACGATATTTGTGATTTTGCAGGGTTTCAAAGGCTCGTGCCTCTCATTTAAAAAATTTAATTTCTAAACTGTGCTAACACGGATTTAAATCTGGCTATGAGAGCCTCCCAAATTGTAAATTAGTCTTGTAAATTTGTAATTTTTCTGTAAGGATTTAATTGTTTTCTTGTGTATCTTCAGATCTGGCTGGTTTCTTGCAGATTCAGGGTTTCAAATCAAAAAAAAAATTTAGATCTGAGGCAGATCTAGCCTCCAAAGGCCAGATCTGGTCTCAAATTGTTACTGTGGGCAAGATTTGGCATAATTTGTTTTAAATCTGAGCTTAAATGAAGAAAATTTAAAATCTGATGAGGAAATTTTATGTGTACTGGGTTTCAATCATTGCTTCATCGATTTGCCTAAAGCAGATTCATCTCTGCGCCTTCATACGTTCCATATCTTCCTCATTTCCTTTCGATTTCCCTTCATCGATTTCCTTTCTGTCGTCATTATCCTCAGCCTTGACGTCTTTCTCAACCCACCTGCAAATCCGTCAACCCTTTGCTGCTTCATATCCACTCCATTTCTCACCTATTTTCGAGCTTTCTACTGCACATCCAAACCCTTTGCTCACTCCACCAGCTTCTTAACTTGCAGACAGCAAACAAACATAAGAGCAGAGGCGCAAAGCACACGCCGTCGATTTGCTGTCAGACTTCGAGCTGCAAACCCTCCATCGTGCCGCCATCCAACCCTGATCTGCTCTATCCGTCTACCTTGCTGCCATCGTGCCCTCATCAACCTGCAGAAACAACAAAACGCAGACATCAAACTCTAAGCCCGCGTTTCATTTGATTTGGTGCGGATTAAATTGTGTTAAGTTAGTCGTAGGGTTTTAGTTCAGTTTAATAGAATTCGATTTGGGTTAGACTTTGTTAGATTCGATTCATAGGTTAGCATTTTAATTTTTTTTTATTTTAGTTGAGTTAAGATTTACGTTTTTTTTTTTTTTTGTTCTAGTTTAATTTAGATTTTAACTTGATTTAGCTTTAGATTTTATTTTCATTTTCGTTTAGTTTAAGTTTAGTTTAGTTTAGTTTTAATTCTTAATTGTTTTCATTTAGATGTTAGAATTCGATTTTGTATTTAGACTTTAGTTTTAATTCAATATTAGTTTAATTTTTGTTTTAAGATAGAAAATACAAAAACATAAAAATAATAAAAAAATTCAAAATTCTAAAAAAGTTTCTCAGTTCTATAGTCAAATGAGCTTAATTTTTCCATCTAAAGTTTTATTGTGGATCATTTTAATTTTCGAACTGGGTTATAATTGTTGTATCTTAATTTAGGAAATTTTTTAAGCATCTGGCATTCTCATGTTATTGTTATTCATGGTTGTGGCTTTTTTTTCAATTAAATATCATCGTGATCAATCATGTTTTAATAAGCAACAGTTAATCGTCACTTACTCGTTTATAATTGCATAGCGGGATTTTGATTGACTCCATAAGGCACTGGTCTTAAACGTGAAATCTAATTTAGATCTGTGGAATCTCGTTCATTCTATCAAATATTTGATGTTTTAGCTGTGTCTCCTGGATTTGTCATCCTCATTTATAATAGGGTCTACCTCCCTTAGCTTGCAAAGAGACAGCTTAAATAGAGAGATTGGAGATAAGAGTGACAGCCCCCAATCTGAGCCGTTGTCGCGGTGCATGGACAATCTGTGCGACAACAGTATCAATAAAATCAAGACTTTGGAGCTATTTAACGGATGTTCTCTTGGCATTATGAGGTCATTTATTTCCATACTATTGCTATTGTATTTGAATTCATTTACATGCTTGATCAGTATTAGTTTACATTTGCCATCTAGCTTGGATTGATACGTGCAAGCTATCTTGCATGCATCATTGATTTAGAGTATTATTCTAGAAATTAGTTTGCCAAGTCATTTTCGGAGGAATGTTTGGTTTATCTATTTCATTATGACGCTCTAATCCTTTTGCAGACTGATATTTGTTTAAGTGTGTAGGGAAGATCTATTCGTATTGTGTGCAGTAAATCCATCCGGGCGTGGGAGAAGTCTCAAATAGATCAACTCACTCCTAGATTCAAAGCAATCCAAGACTCAGCTACTTTCAACCCCAAGTTTTGCATCAAAGGAAGACAAAGAGAGAGTTTCTCGTTCTCTAGCTACTTGATCATCTATTTCCAATTCTAAAATCTAAAAATTTCCATTTGTAGAGCATCTTAAAGTCATATTTGCTACTTCAAGAGTGTTTTTCTAAACTAGGCAAGAATGGGGGTTCGCTCCCATTCCTTGGGCTAGTGTCTTTGTATATTAAGTTGTACTTTAGATCATTTTTATTTCAGCATAACGTTTGATTTTCTTTCGCAGCCCGCAAGCTTGAGCGTGAAAAGCAAGGAGTTTAAGGAAAATATGGCAAAAGGCAATTGATCCTCCTTGCATGCAGAGGCTTCCATTGCTTCAAAATCGAGTTTTAAGGAGGCCATAAGCACCTTTGGGACAGCAACAAACTTGATCTTTGCCGTGGGCCTTGGAGCATTGAAAAATTCATATTTTGAAGGTTTTTTCCATAAATTGTGTTGTCAATTTTTGAGGAGGGGATTAAGCCTTTTTCCAAGCTCTTTATTCGTAGAAGGACCTCTTTTTGAGCAATCTTCTTAAAAGTTATTTTCTTCACTTGTAAATAATAATAAAATAACTTTTGTTGCTTGAGGGAGCTTCAGATATTTTTCCCATGGTATCCCCCTTCCTTGGTTGAAGAGGAATGAATTTCTTAGATGGGTTGATTCATTTTCTAATTTTCGTTTTATGCATGTTAATAAATTAACAACTAATGCACTCTATATCCATCTAACTAAATTTCGGTTAAATTAAACTTACATGCATGAGCCCCAATGCTACAAACTTGAGCAAAATCTCTTTTTGTGTGTGAGCAATTCGCATGGTTGGCAAAATTCCATTGATTTAATGTGTATGCTTCATGCATGTTGAGGAACCATTGAAGCACCATTTATAAGAACTTACCTCATTCCACTTGCCATTAAATGCTACAACACACATAAGTCTATTGTTTTTCTCAAAGTTTGGTTTATTATTGCAAGTAAGCACCATCTCATCTCTTGTGGAAAATTTGTATGTATCATTTAAATGAGATTAATCAACATTCATTTCACACAAGCGACTCATTAAAACTTACCTCCAACATAAATTGGTTGTATAGACCTCTAGGGATCCTCTACTCCCCTATTGACTCCTCACTGTGAGATCCACATAATCTGAGCAAGGGTGAGGTCTGCGGATTGAAGAGTTGATTTGAAATATTTGTTGTATGGTAAGTTTAACTAAAATGAACCAAGAGCACTCTTCATCACATTTCTCTTTTTATGGTTGTTGATTTCATGCAAGTAGTGTGATTCTTACTTTCTATATTTGCAAAGTTTAATTTCATCTTCAACATCTAAATTTTTGGTTGTTTCTAACTATGACAAGATATGTTTAAATGTTGTGATTTGGTTATCCTGTAATCATTTTTATCCTACAAATATCTTATGCTGGCATCTTTTGTTTCTGTTTCAGGATTATTGTGTTCTCATCTCTTTGAGCATTGGTGAGCACGTTATTTAAGGCACTGGTTGAATGGTTTGATATTAGTATTTCAAAGTTGCTCATAAATACTCATGAATCCTTAAAAAGTAATCCAATTTCACTCTAACAACTCTCCTAGAAAACTCACATCTTTGACAGTTTTTCTTTAGGAACCACCCACCATAGCTAACCTAGGAGATAGCTTAAACGGAGAGAGATGGGAATAGGTGACAGCCCTTTCTCTGAATTCCTTACCACCAACCACACCTTGTGGGGTTAAAGGCTTTTCTCACTAACTAGTAGGTAGGTATAGGCGGCAAGGCGACAATAGTACCCATCTTAATCGCCATCAATTCTACCATATGGTTCTGTTGTTTCACTTGTCATACAAATTTCAACCATATAGTACCAATTTGTGCCCTTTCAATTCTGCTATCCCCGCCATAGTGCACATTATTGTCCTATGAATTTTAGATCGTCTATCATTATCTTTCGTACAATCAACCAAAAAAATGAAATTAAATTTTGTGGTGCCTTCCGTACAGTGAAGAAAAAAATTTAATCGATGTATCCCTCGAGGAAAAAAAAAAAAAATATATATATATATATATATATATATATATTAAAAGACATTTGAGAAATGAAAATTGGGTGAAGAGAAAAACATGTTGAGCCATTAGTAAGGTTTGAAGGATTAATAAAGTTTTGAAGGTTTATATAATAATAATAATATATAAGTTAAAAGGGAGCCTTGACATACAAAGTCGAAAGGATATATATATATATCAAATAATACCTAAAAACAAGTCTAAGTTAAAAAATTACAATTTATGGATGAAGGTGAAATGGAGATCAGTGATGGAAATTTTCCTAAAAATTTTAGTAAAAGTGTTAGTGCACTATTTAAAATCAAAGGATCACTTGCAGGAAAGGATATTATAATCTCTAACGACCCTACTCAAGATAATAATTATGTTAGTACTGAATGTGCTACTCAATTAGTGATTCCTAAATCGAATATAATTGAAACGAAGGATTCGATGGAGAAAAAACAATATGACAAAAGCAATCTACAACTAAGTATTGGAGATTATACTTTAATCTCGCAATTCATTGTTAAAACCTTATTTTGTGACGATGGTGATAAAAAATGGAAACACTAGGGTCCTTCATCCTAAATACGAAAAGGAATTTTTTAACATTTTCCTACAGGAAGAAAAAAATAACACTACGGGACATTAGATTGAAATCAAATTCAGCAACATCAGAAGACATACAAGATATCACAAAAGTAATTTTTCAAGAAAGTAAAAAAGCGATACAAAATATGCCAAGGGAAGTTGAGAAAATGACGGCTAACAAAAATGGAGAAGTTTCTCGGCTTAAGGACCATAGTGAAAATTTACTGACGCAAATTAAGAAGCTTAAGAAGGACAAGAAGTCGTTGGAAAACAAGGTACAACAATTTATCGAGAAGGAAGCGTCAAAATCTTCAAATGTAGATATTAAAGTTGTAGAAAAAGGAACGAATACCAATCCAGTGAATATCAAAACTCAACAAGATGACAAACAAATTGAAGTAAAAACATATTTCGATGTTGCGGTTCAGAGAATGAAAAATACAAATTAAGATTTTGTAACCAACTCAACAACATCAATATTTGAAGTAAATCGGGAAATTGCCACATACATGATAAGGGAAAATCAAACCACAAGAACTCCTTATCAACATCCGATTCATGAGAGCAGAAAACTCAGTTAGTTTGTATATTTGTATCACTCAGAACATAAACAACAAATTTGTGTTTTGAAGACTACTAATGTCAATGCAATTCAGTCTTGTGATAAAAATCCACACGAAGTACCCAGTAACCGCAAGATTCCACAGAAGATTAATTTAGGATGGTCAGATTCCTTCTCAATTCAACAATTTTTCTTATCATCTAGAGGATCGTATCTTCTTGTACGATTGAAGATGACAAATCGAAGAATTTCGAAATATGCGAATAGATTACAAGACAAAGAAACAGATGACACGCAATAAGATTTGAGGACAAAGCTTTCTGAAGAGGAAGGCAAGGATATATATATATATATATATAATAATGATTAATTAGTGTTAGTATAAAAGAGGCATGTCTCTAAGGACATGACCATTTATGAAGGGGCACCTGCCTAGGTACATAAGCAGGCCCTCATTTGTAACAATTCCATCATCTCATATCTTTTGTACATTCCTTATATAAATATATTATTGTCTTATCATGGATATTTATATATTTCAAATCTTCAGAGTATTTTGTTGTGTATATGAACTTTGTTCATTACAGCTAACAGGCTTGAGCTATGGGAGAGTAAGGACGCCATTGTAGAAGAGGCCAGCATAGTTCGAAGTTCGTCAGACCACCAGCAGAGAGACACAGTTTGCAAGTACAAGCTAGCAACAATGCAAGGACACAAGAGGCAATTGGGTTGAGGAAAAGGCTGTCGAGTTGAGCAACAAGAGAAACAGGTCACGGGGTGGTCACGTGAAAGCAGAGATACTAGTCGTAGCATTGAGATGGTAGTAACCTGGACCAACTCTAAGAGAGCCAACAAGCAATGAAGGGATTGGTTGCAGGGCTATGTGCCGTGTACAGGCCGCAAGAGGGAGCTATCAAATCCAGGTCAGTCAACAGCCACAAGTGTCGTGGGGCAAAGGACAGCACAGAGTGCAGCCAGTGCAGCAGCAACATAATGTCAAGGCAACTGGTATGAAGAATAGTGCCAGCACTGCCACCAAGAATGGCAGAGGTCACCCTTCAGAGGGAGACCATACCAGTCGATAGGTTGGAGCAGCATGGTGACAACAGGCAACAGGTTACAACAGCCAAAAATTTGCAGTCACAAGTTTTCCAATAGGATTGGCTCAAGTCAGCCCCTAGAGGGAGAGAGCAAAACCATACCAATTGAGGAATTGCAACAGATTAATTTTCAATGGATGTCTTAAAGGACTGACAAAGATCCACAAGGAAGAAATTCACAGATCTATAAACCAACAATTTTCTTGTGGGTGCTAGAAGGACTTAGCACAAGCGCTACAAGGAGGAGCACTTGACAAAGTGCGATTTAGAGATGCATGTGAAGGGAGTTGGGACAATGTTATTCCAACTTCATTCAGGCAGCATGTTCAAAGTGTAGGACGTGCTCTTCATGCAAGATTTCAAGTGAAGTTTGCTCTCAACCTCTATGATAGAGAATAAGGGGTTTGTTGTAGCATTCTAAGATGGAAAGGCACTGATCAAATCCATGGGATCTAGCTCTAATGATGGCCTGGGCATCATGTGGAGTAGAAGTGGAAAAATGTGCCCTCAAGGCCACAACTACTTTATGCAAAACCATCTCAAACTCAAGTGCTCCTAACTCTTTATTGCCCTGCTTAATTGGAAACAGATCATTTTTTGAGACTCGTGGATGATTAGGCAAGTAGGAAAGAGTATATAGGGCACAATACGTTTATCAAACATCTCCTTCTATGGAAAAGACATTGTCGGGCAACCTATAGTGCAAAATCTATAATTAGTAATTACATTTGAGTGAATTGTCGGCTTATAATTCATATTTTGCAATACAGATTCATAGTAAGATAGAAATTTTAGTGTTGGTGTTCGAAAGCAAACATATTGGGTCTCCTCACCAATGTTGAGTTGGGAAGTCCACATTCCCCTGTTCTAACCCAATAATATAAAGCCATATTATGTATCCATTTATGTGCATTAATCGAAGATAACATGCATTTTCTTTCGGAAGAATAAAACAGAAACTAGATCAACAAAAGGAAAAATATACAACATAATACGCTTATTACGTGTCTCCTTCCATGGACAAGGCATTGTCAGGCAAACTTTCATGGAGATTCTGTGATTACGTTTGGGACCTGGGTGGATTGTCAACTTATAGTTCAGATTTTGCAACACAAACTCATGTAACATAAGCATTTTAGAGTTGGAATATCTTGCAATAAGTGCCAAGGCAAACATGCTGGCTATCATTGCCTATGTCGGGAGGAGAACCCATATTTCCCTCTTCTAACCCGATAATGTAAAGCTATACAATGTATCTTTTTATGTGAATTAATCAAATAAAGGATGCATTATCTTTTAGAAGAAAAACAGAAACTAAATCAACAAAAGGAAAATACAAAAAGATGAAGCAATATACAAGATACCATATCTGCCATAACAAAAAAGCAAGTAAATATTTTCATGTATCCATTGTCATCAATCCTTTTCCCTACACTTCTAGCTCCAATATTTTCTTCATTGTTGTTAGGTCAACTTTTATGTGATATGTCTACATTTGTGCTCAAAGTTCTACTTTTGGTTGAAGAAAATTTCAAAACTGACATACGCAGAGCTAATTTTTCTAGGGCATGCCTGTTCCCAAATTCTCTGCAACCTAAATAGACAAATCCCTTTTCTAACCTGAATTTAACCTGAATTACTTAGAGCCTAATCCACCTTGTTTGGAATACAATGCAAACTATAGACATTACAAATAATAAACATGTTACAAGAAAAATAGCCACGAGTCGTGATTTATATTCCATTTCATTTGCTAGATGGGCCAACAAGTACTCAATTTACGCCAGTAGTATAGCTTTATTTTATAGTCGCATTTATGCAGGAAGCTATTCAATATTTTTATCACTTATTTCTCAAAAATTCTAAATTCACATAAGACTCTACTTTGAAAATTTTATAGAAGAATTCATTATGAATATTTAGTTCCATTGATTTATTTCTCTTACTCTACGTCACAAGCATAACACACACACCTTCGGTGAGTACACTAACCAGGGAAGGAAAATTATGACAACGAAGAGTGTTTTTATGCAAACAATATAGAATCCCATCTGCTGGTCCCAAGGTTAGGGATATACCTGTTCTACTGCTTGCTGAAAATATTTAGAAGCCATCTTGAAGTAAATTTTTGCGACTTCATGTTCTGGGATAAGAAATGCATGTGATGTATGTGCATTTCCCAAGCACCACAACGTATCATGTTTGTTTGGGCTAATTTTCAATGCCTCTTCGAGTTTTGACACAGCATCTTCAAAATATAAAATCATATGTTAGGATACCAAAAATATTGTGTTCTTGTTCTCAAATTTCTCCTTATTTAAAATATGTAAAAATTAGAAAACTATAACGAGACATATACGTCTGTCGAGAAGAACCTCCAACAAACACAAGTAACTCAGCAACAGGCTTGTCATTTACATATTAGAATTAAGTTGCTAGATGATATAGTTGACAATGATGGGCTAATTAATCAATTAGTGATCAAAACATTCATGTTACTCAATATCAAAAGTTCAATCTAAACCAGAGCTTAAATTAAGTATGACAGACTTACAATATTCACAGAAAGTAGCTATCATTGTAAAACAGATTCACCAGGAAATGAACTATAAAAAATTTCCATTAGCCGCATAATTTATGAAATACCTCCATGACCAAAAATTGCGGAACAAAAGATTGTGATAACCAAACCTGGCTCAGTAATTAAATATCCAAAAGACTTGGAATATAAAGATATCCATAAGGATGGTAAATATATAAATTGTATGAAAAAAATGATATGATGATAGTACAATGGGGCCCCGTATATATTCCGCAGCAGAATTCCCTTTCACTAATAGTCATGTCCTTTGAGACAGGTCCTTTCACTATACCAATTATTACTTATCATTATTTAATGTTAATTATATTTTTATATTCATTACATTGCCTTCCCCTTAAGAAATGCTTTCTCCTCGAAGCATATTTAGGGAAAGGCTTGACTTCATTTTCCCTGGCTTGTAATGCTGTTGCATCATTCTTTGTTCTTGGAGCTGTCATCTTTGATGATACGAGATGATATGAACTTCTCTGTGCTGAGCAAAATTGTCGAACTGAAAAATGATCTAACCACCCTAATTCGATCTTTCCATGATGAATTGTTATCATGAGACTTAATTGCACAGACATCAATTTTTTCGGAATACAATTTACTTGTTTATGTCCTGAATGATATTGATATATTGATTGGTTAAGGTATCTTGCCTTAAGATGTCAATGTCAATAAGGAGTTCTTGTAATATGATATTCCTTTATCATGCTTATAGTGTTTTCTTGGTTTACTTTGCGTATATGATTCTCTTCACACAACGACATTGCTTGGTTGATCGTTGGATCTTCACTTAAAATTTCCATCGTTTGTACTACAACATTCAAGTATGTCGTGACTTCAATAGGATTGGCATCTTTCTGAGTCATGATATTAACTGGATCGGTATTTGTTTTATTTTCTTCAGCTTGGATTTCAACTTCTAAAGACTCTGATGTTTCCTTTTTTACAAGTTTTTCTAACTTGTATTCTGATGATTTCCTTTGACCTTTTGATTTCCTAATTTGTTCGCTCAAGTTCTAACTATAATTCTTGATGTGATCAATTTCTTTGCTTTTATCTATAATAATTTTGTCAAATAAATTTTTGCATATTTGATATTGACTCTTGATTATTCTGAAGGGTTATTTTTGAAATATTGTTAAGGTCTTCTAATGACACTGGATTTGATTCCAATGTAACATCTTGTAATGTTATTTTTCTTCTTTTAGAAGAATGCCAGAAACTTCTTCTTTAACATTTAGATGAAAGTCCCTAGTGATTATGTTGGAAGAAACTGTCAATGATGTCAAAGGGTGAATGGGCCATTGATGAGTTTGGAAGTATCCCTGAGATGCCCCTGCATTTGCTTGTCGATATTCATGCAAGACCATCGCCATTTGGTTGCCCTCATCACACCATTTCATTTGATATTACGGGAGGCCATGACAAGCTATGATAGTGGAAATGGAAAACTCGTTAATAGGTGATAGTGGATCGTTCTTTGTGGCCCAATGGGTGTATATTGGTAATGATCCATATTAAACTCAAGTATATAATCACCATTCACTATAAGGGACTCATTGAAATACGGTTTTTACTCCGTAGCGAAGACAAAGCCCGTCGATAAAGCTTGATCTGAAGCAGTTTACTAAGCAATATACCCATCATCAGTAGAGGCGAAGGTGCAAGTGCCATAAGTTGTTGATGAAGCAGCATACTGGCAAGAAAAGTTTGTATTTCAATGACTCT
Organism: Pinus albicaulis; assembly: GCA_034641835.2. NCBI lineage: Eukaryota > Viridiplantae > Streptophyta > Pinopsida > Pinales > Pinaceae > Pinus > Pinus albicaulis. The sequence continues at coordinate 1,819,407,144 of CM076580.1, forward strand.
CCATAGAAGGTCGAGACAATCTTGTCTCTATTAATAGCCGGATTTTTAATGACTTACAACGTTTTGCATGCAGACCTAAATTAAACATTAGTCGGCCTAGCTATTGTGACGTAGGTTAGCGCAGCGATTGTGCCCCCTCATAAATCTATATATGCTGATCCTATCTGTGGTCATAAGGCATCAAATGACAAGCGACATTTGACATTCTGAAATCCCAGGTCCCAGTATATGAAGATTTGAACCTTAGTCGTGGACATCCCAAGCGATGGATTACTTTTGAAACTTGCAGAGATAAGTGGCAGACCAAGACAGTTAGAAGATATCACAATTTTGAGACAGTGTTTTGATTCAGAGATTAAATAAAATGCAAGAGTTCAAGTTTTGAGTTTGTCTATCGTTTCTATGTTTCATGGTTTGTGATTATAGTTTGTTGAAAATCGTCTACAGTAACGTGGTTATGATTCATTGGTCATTGTTATGATTTGTTGGTTGATCTAGGGGTTCAAGGTCATGGTCCGTTGGTTCAAGGCATTGTTTAATGCCCAAATTTGAAACCTCATTGGAATCTCATTGAGAAAGGGGTCGTATATTCTTATTCGGTTTGTTGCAAAGCCCTTTCTCATTCAACCATAATTTGGAATCCAACTACTGTACATCTATGGTTCCAATTCCCATTAGAGCCTGATTTGACGTTGTGCAAAGTCCCCTGAAGTTCGTGAATGATTTCGAAGGATTCATAGCTAAGTTTAGTTGTTGACATGCCTTACTAGTTGGATTGACACACGAACAACCTAGGCATTGAGTTGTTGTCCACGTCAGCATACGTTAAAGAGCTTCAGGTCTAATATTGGTTGAATTGTCACAAAGTTCAGAGGATTTTCGTGTTGGGTTATTCTGAGTTGTGGACTATAGCAGAGAGCTCAGATTTGGGCACTGTTGAAGGCTAAGTCTTGATAGTTGAAAGAAGAGTTGCAAAAAATGACAGTTTGTTGATGTGTGTTTTGAGCTTCAGGTCTAATATTGGTTGAATTGTGACAAAGTTCAGAGGATTTTTGTGTTGGGTTATTCTGAGTTGTGGACTATAGCAGAGAGCCCAGATTTGGGCACTGTTGAAGGCTAAGTCTTGATAGTTGAAAGAAGAGTTGCAAAAAATGACAGTTTGTTGATGAGCCTGTGTTTTCTAAGACCAAGTTTGAGGCAGTTACAAGTCGGTCATAAGACAGACCAAAGGCACATTGAGTTGTGTTTGAGAAAGCAACTTGGGGACGTGAATTTGCATAAGTTCATTGATGAGGATGCAGTGAGACAACAGTTGATGAGCAGCAGGACAGTGACAAGATTGTATAATTGTTGAGTTTGTTCAGTGTTTGTTGTAATTGGGTCACTATCCCTGCTACAAGAGCCTAAAACTTGTGTTCTATCTTTTATTCTTAAGGGTGGCAGGGTGGTGCTAGGCCAAGAAGTTGTAGCTTCCTTCAGGAGGTTGTCGCCTCCTTCCAGTGGAGTTGGTAAACCAGGGGTTGTAGCTCCTTCCAGTAGTGGCTGGTAAATAAGCAGGAATTGTAGCTCCTTCCAATAGTGGCTTGTAAAACCAAAAGTTGTAGCTTCTTTCAAGATATAAATAAATTGTTGATATAAATCTTGTGTACTTTTGATGTGATATGATTGGTTAATGCTCTTTGATCTTTAAATTGTTGAAATTTATGAAATATTTCTCAATATTTCCAACAAATTCCACCCGGGGTGAACCCAAAATTATGTCAACATCATCTCCCCATAAAGATCTAATCGTGAATTGCAATATAAAGGTAAAATCCTCAATGTTTAGTTGTAAACTAGTTGTGCCATAATGTTTTTGTTCCACAAGTTTATCATTTCAATTATACTTGACCTTGGAATAAATAACTGGTTAGCACATTCAGTACTAGCATAGTTATTACGCTTAGTAGAATCAACAGAAATAGTTATATCCTTCCCTACAAGTGTCCCATTGATTCTAAGTAGCACTGAAACATATTTTTTTTAAGTTCTAGGATATTCCTTTCTTTTCAGTTCTAGACTCAACTTTGCTTTGTTGAAAATTTACGTCTAATGATGCTTTGATTGTGAAGTTTATGTATTCTTCATAATGAGTAAGTCTACAAGGTGTGAAAGACCCACTTCTTCAATATGCCTTCAATATGTAAATAGACACTTGCTTATTATATAACTTCAAGATATATAAGCCCCAAGCGTTAGCTCAAGTGATCTAGAGCTAGACATGAAGTTCTTTCATATTGTTGCTAGTTGTTGCTGATCATGAGTTCGACTCTCTTTGATTCCCTTGGGGAGAGGCCCTAATCAGGGTTGACGGTTTACCCAATTTACTATCCACGAAATGTGGGGAAGTACTCTATGGTTTCTCGTGCTTTCTTTCCAAGTAAATATATAAATAACTTCAAGATATATATATATCCCTCGATCACAGTGTGTTAACGACAAAGTGTGCCAAGGGGGAAGGCAAACAGGCTCTCCGTTGTCACCCTGCTTTCACGAGGGGGTAGCCAAGGTCGTCCTGCCTTCCCCCTGGCGGGGCCAATTAAAAAAACATGTGAAATGGCATTACATGGCATTGAACACATGTATCATCACCTCGTGAATATGGGCAGAGACACTCAAGTGACCTCCAAGTCAAGAGCCTTCAAGTGGCATTGGTTTCACGCGATTAAGCCTCAATTCACTAGACAATTGGCCACCCACTCTCTGAAAATCCTTTCTTGAGTAGAAGGGAAGGTACAAGCCCCCCTGACCCAGCCTCCCCTTGGCTAAATATGGTGGGCGTTTGTTTTCGAGTGGAGAATAGCAATTCCATTCTGACACCATGAGAGTGCTCAACAGCTTGTGAAGGAGAGTGGCCTTTGGTTAGTATTCAGTGGTGGGAGGCAGTAGGCTCCAGCTCTTGGCATTCAACGGCATTTAACAGAATCGATGCAGGTTGTTAGACAACTCTTTTCACAACTTCTCCCTGGTTCCTCCTGCATTATTCTATAGTCTTCGTGGACAATTTGACAAAGGTTAAATATTTAAGTCCTTTCTTGGCACTAAGTAACCCAAGACCATCAATTTCTACGCACTTAGCTTATGAATTTATCAGCTCCTCTACCAGTTGCGCGACCCCTCCCCTTGAGGAATCCTCACGAGATCCCCCCAATTCCCTTCACATGCATGCCTACCTAGTTGGCCATCAACCTTACCTTAGCCCCCCTAACTCCACTGTAATCACTCTTGGTTTCTTTCCTTTCAGTAGAATACCTGGATGAACATCGAATTCCTTTGGTGCACCCTTGCAGCCAGTTGTTTTTGTTGGAAATGTTGTCATTGATGGCAAAGGAGATGGAAAAGAAGGAACACCTGAAACAGCAACAAGGCAAAGAGAGAAGCAAAGTAGCGGAGAACACAGGCAGCAAAAAGAGAAGTAAGGAGCAGCATCAGTGAAGGAGCAGAGGAAGCAAAAGCAGTGAATTGAAGTAGAGAGCTATTCAAGGTGCAGAGTAGTGAAGAAGAAGTTTTGCATTAGAGAAGGGCTGTAGATCTAGCCAGAATCAAGAAACTCTGCGTGAGAGTGCCTTAAGTCCCAAAGAGAGAGCGTATAAGAAGTGCATATTGAAGCTTTGTGTTAAAATTTGAAGCAGTGATTGTAAGTTTCTGTGAATCGATCACAGAGTGACCGATTTCCCAAATTGCCTCTATTATTGATTTAACCTCTATGTGGTGGGCCTTGAGTTCAATAAGAAAATATATGAGAAACGCATGATAAAGCTCCGTCTTAAGGTTTAAAGCCAATGGTTTGATTTATAAACAATTCTAATGCGCTGAGGATATATGTTGTATCGTTTGAAGTGAATGAAATAAGGGTTAGTATAGATATATGAAGATCCTTTATTCCGAACTTAGATGTGTTGTATTGATCGAATAACTCTGAAATAAGGGTTCATTCGAGATTTTGCACATATATATCTGAAGGGTCATATGGACTAAGGTCTTATCGATCGCTGGAAGGATCGATGTCACAAAAGGAGAGGCGGAACCATAGTAAATGCACAGTGTGAATGGAGCTATGCGTCGTAACAGATGAAAGCACCGTGGTAAAATACCGATGAACCAAAGGGTCAACGTATAAAAGAATGGAATTGTGAGCAGAAGCGGAACCGTGAAGGAACAGTAAAGGCGGGTTTCCAGTTTTAATCGCACCACCTTTGTGGGACGAGTGGTAATTGTGAATTCGGAGCAATTCCATAGACTGGAGGACACGTGGCATGTGATGAATTTTCAAAACCGCCCCATCGCACATTAACGTTCGACTGAGGAGGCAGTGCGATATCAACGAACACAGTCGATCTGGAGGAAGGCTCATTGAACGGCGATCGCATTCGAAAGTAGCCCGAAGGATAACCCAAGGTATGGTGCACGTATTTAATTGAGCCATCGCTTATATATGTGGGCCCGGAGCCAGAGGTTCATTATAAGTGGTTTAGTTGAATTAAAGCTCGATATATATATATTTAAAATTTCCAAAGTCCGAACATTCGAGTAAGCATAAGAAGACAGTTATATTTATATGACTGCGTGCGTATAATCAAAGAACATAAGTGACAATATATATATAGAATTTGCACTAAGACGACGAGGACAGAGTAGGATGAGAAACAGTGTATCTAACATTGAACGGACGCCGTGATCATAGATTGATATAGCATCGTATGTGAGCTGGATGACATCGTTTTGGTTATGTGTAAGGGTTCTATGTGGCGTAGTTGTTTTATTGCATAGACCTGGGGACTTTTACAATCTTTGAAGGAGGTTCCTACAATTAGAAGAATTGCCAGGTTTAAGCGGGACTAAGTACAAAGGTGTAGGCAGGTGGTTATATATGCAAGAGGATTTGATTAACATCTCAAATCTCAAATTTGAGATGCTAAAGATTTTAGATTCATTTGTTTAATTGCCAGTTCAGTAAACAGAGTATCAAAACTACCCAGATCAGAGAATGTAAACAGGCAGCCCGAGAATAGAGATTGGTAATGAACAGACATCGCCCAGATTCATATGTATTTGAGCATAAAACTTGAAAAGCAGTTATATATATAGCTGGTGCACACAAGTACAGTGAACAGATGAATAGACACAGAGGTGAACCAAATTATACAGAACAGTCACTCAACAGCAGCAGTAAAGCCAAAGTCCAGAAAAGGCGCTGAGTGGAATTGAAATGTGTAACTGAAAATGTAAATATTTTTTTGTTTTATATTGTTTGTGATGCAAAGGCAAGTATCCTAAGGAAAAGAAAAATTCCACTGTAGCATGGAAATTTATACATATTGTTATAATTTTAAAATGAGTTGGATAAAGGAATGAGAAGACAGAAGCCAAAGAGTCATGGTTGTTCACTCCAAATTCCTTGTGAAATACAAACAGTCATGTGAGGAACTCTATATATAATATCAACTTGATATGCATAAAGTGAGAGAGAGAGTAAGGATAGAGAATGAAAAACATAGAAGATTGAGGCAGAGAGGATAAGGAAGAGAGGAGCAGAAAGAGATGCTACAGAACAGAGCTGATATCTGAGGTAAATCAGCAAACATTTTCTTAAATTGAGGAAGTTGGAGCTTCCCTATCAAGTTGAAGCCTGATAGGCGTCGATTCTTCAGGCGGCGGGGTTGGAACCTCTGTGGGTTGGTGCAGAAAGCGAAGGAGTTGGAGCTTCCTTACTGAAGTCAACAGCTTGCGGGGTGAGGGATTGGAGCCTCCTGTAGGTTGGTGCCTGCAGAAAATTGAAGGGAGTTGGTGCTTCCTTGCAAGTTGTAGCTTGCAGAATTGAGGATTGGAGCCTCCTGTAGGTTGGTACCTGCAGAAAAACAGTGGTGAGAGGGAGTTGGAGCTTGCCTTTGCATCACAACAATAATAAGATGTGGTTTTCTCCCTTTATGGGTTTCCACTTATATCTGCTGTCTCTATCTGTGTTGCCTGTGTGCTAAGAGGACTTACCAAATCTGCTTAATGTTTGTTGCTCTCATAACAAGGTTGATATCACATTAATTTAATACTTGCTGCAACTTATTAAGACTATTCATATATTAAGTTTGGTTATAAAAGTAAGCTGTAAATAAGCTGATGAAAATTTTAAAAAGCTCATGTATGTGTTAAACTGATTCACCCCCCCCCCCTCAGTTTAACTAAGAATTCAACAGTTTTATGTAATATCCCCGAAGGGAGATAACCAGTAATAAACATAAATATGCCAGACAGATATAGAAAACACAGTGCTGAACCAGATCATGGAACCAATACACATAGAATGCCAGAAAACTGAGCCATTTTATTAATCTGAAAGTACATAGAGAGGAGTACAGGAAAATCAGAATAAATGCACCTATCCTTGCCCTAGGCAAGTGGAGGCCCTCTCAGACAAATGATGGCTGCAGCAAGGACAGCGTCCTAGCTGGCTGAAGACTGCTCTGAAGACTGAAGCTGGACTGCACGGGAACTATGAGCTGAAGACCAAAAGATAGCTGATATCAATACTCCAAACCCTCACCAATGAAAACGCTGTCTCTGCTAGTGACAGCGCTGGAACAGATGTGGTGCTGATCACCAAACCCTCCAGATGAAAAGCTCAGCTCCTCAAGGCCAAAAACGTTGTCAAGCCCTACTCACATGACCCTGCTCATCAGATCAGCGTCCTCCCAGATGGATCAGCGTCCTATATGCTCAGATCTGCTGGATCTGAAGCCTACAATCCAGATCTGTGTCCTGTCCCTCCAGATCTGCGTCCTCCTATATCAGATCTACTGCTCTCTCCTCAGATCTATGCTAGATCTGGCAATATCTCTTTAGATCTGCAACCTCCAAGGCTGGATCTGATGTTATCTCTTCAGATCTAGGCTGGATCTGCCAATATCTCCTCAGATCTGCAATCTCCCAAGCTGGATCTAATGCTGTCTCTCCAGATCTGCAACCTACAGAACCAGATCTGCAAATATCTGCTCAGATCTACAATCTCCAAGGCTGGATCTATCAATGTGCCTTCAGATCTGCGTCCTCCTCTTCCTGATGGAACAACGTCCTCACTCCAAGACTGATCTGCGTCCTTCCTCCTCCTGGAACAGCGTTTTTCCTGCTCAGATCTGGACTGCGTCCTCCCTGGAATAGCGTCCTCACTCTCCAAGGCTGATCAACGTCCTCTCCCTCCTGGAACAGCGTCCCTCCTTCTCAGATCTGCGCAGCCACAAGAGGGCTTCTTCCTCTCCACATCTCCACCTGAAAATGCTGTCAATTCCCACTGAAACTGAAGGGTGTTACTCGAGAAATAACCTTACTAGGGCGGGCACTCGAAGTCCCCCGAAGCTAAGGGTGAAACCAGAAATAACCTTACCAGGGCAGGCACTCGAAGTCCCCCGAGGCTAAGGGTGAGATCTTCGACCGGAGACACTCGGTTGCACTAAACAGTGCTGCAGACCGACTAAACAACCGGCGTGCTGAAGCAGACAGAAGTCTAGCTCTCAATATCAATATAAAATCATGCATGCCAAATGAAGTGGGAACCCCTCCTTTTATAATGCTAAACTCCCTCCAAAACCTTAACTGCGTCCTTCACCTTGCAGTTACCCTTGGGTCAGCGTGAGGCCTCCCCTCATATACGTGTGGACCCCCAAGGCCCCCTCTTTAAGTTACAACGTCAATCAACTAGGAAAGCACTTTATTTTATAAAGTGAGATGACTAAAGTGAGGTGACCCCTCTTATTCCTCACTTTATTTATTATTTCTAGCTAAAGCGGCAAAATAAAGCAAAAAATGAAATATTCCAATTAGCAAAGCTAATTGGGAATATTACAGTCTCCCCCGGCAAAACGTTGCTTGTCCTCAAGCAACTGAAGTGATGGATGCTGTAAAGTCTGCTCGCTCTCCCAAGTGGCATCCTCATCCGGCAAAAATTGCTTGTTCTCCAGCAATGCTTGAACAAGCCTACTCTCTAGCTGATGCTCCCCGCCGATACTGCAAAATGTGCCTGGGTCCCACTGAAACCTCTCTGTCTCCTGCATCACCCCGATATGAAGGGATATCTCAATGCCAGGATCCCAAACTGGCCTCTCATGGTACCAGCCAATCAATAGTCCTCCCGGATCCCATCGCCACTGTGGCCGATAATCGCACAAGTCCCATGACTCGGACTGCTCACTGCCTCTGGCTATGACTACAGACGATGACTGCTGCTGCTCTGCATCTATGAATGTGTAAGTTGTCCCATCGACTGTGTACCAGCTCATCATCTCTCTCCACTCAAGGCATGAAGTGAGGAACATCTCTCTCATGTGGATCCTCCATCCCCAAGCAATCATCCAAACAAAATGAGCCACCTCCCGACAAGGCAACTCCTGAGAATCTCCCTCCACCTCAAGCTCTGGTGATGAAGGTGGGCTGAAAGTCTGATCTTGGCAAGCATCATAGCTTACCCCATGCTGTCCTTCTCTCCACTCATGACAAGTGTAGAGTGTATGTTGATCTTGGGCTGCAAAATCATTGCCCTCCAATGGCAAAGTGAAGAACAAGCTGGCCCAAAACAATTCATCCATGAAGAATAGGACATGTGCTTCATGGATCATCCTAATGAGATGTTTGCTGAAGGTGTTACATGAGGATACATAATGCAAACAATCCCTCACAAGGATACAGCGCAGTCTCATCCACTGCAACCTCAGAAAATCCCATGGCAAGCAATGTACAAGATCCATCACATCTACTAATGGATAGTAAATGGTTGAATATGATAACAACATAGGTTCAAACACTTGCCCATGGCTGTACAATGGATGAATATCAATCTCATGGCCCACATCAAAAGAGAACGCATATATAGTAGTGGTGGCCATGCCTCCTCCCATGCTCCCATTAGAACATGTAGCGCAGAATTTGTGAGAATTTTTCCCACTCTCGGACACATCCAGCTCATGTGTCTTCCTCATAATCAAGCCTCCCATACAAATCTGATCTATATCAGCAAATGGAGACAAGATCAGCAGAAAAATGAAGGAAACGCTGAAGGTCACATGTGATGAAAAGAGGCACCAACAGCTTCCCCAACAAGTACAGCGCAGTTTTACAAGTTGCTGCTTGATAAGAGTACAAGGCAAAATGTTTATGTTACCCATGCATGTCTTCACATGATACATGATATAGTGCTGCAAATGAACATACATGTGATGATAAAACATTTGCCCAAGGCCACAAAAGAGATGGTTGCCTCCATCATGTAGATTGGCCCAATACAACTCATGGAGCAATGTGACAAGCTTGCCCTCTTGTGAAGCAATGCATTGCATAGGAATGGCAAGAGTGTGCAAATCAATGAATGTATAGACAAAACCCTCACCATATGCTGGAAGTAAGATGGTACATGGATCCATAAATGAGTCCTCCATAGTGTTTTGGCATGCTATGAAGAAGAATGAACCATGTGCTGCCAGAAGATAATCCTCCTCATGATTGGAAACCCAAGTCAAGAAGAATATGCCATAGATGTCTCTATCACCATTACCTCCTCTTTGTGCAACAAATATGAAGTGATCCTGGGACCTATGGGTTATAGATCCACCATATCTCTGCTGCGCACACTTCATCCATAACGTTCTGCTCCAAGGTGACAGCGCTGTGAGCTCATGCAAATAAGCTCCTGTTAATACAAGACTCTGTTCTTTGACATGCTCCTTGTCAAAGACTCCTCTAATAATGCTGCAACAAATATGGAATACCTCCCAAGATGGAAGTGCTTCCCAATCAAAGACCAAGGAGATAGTGCCATCTCCTCCTCTTGCAACATCATGCAAAGTGTGGGAGCAAATCTGCCCTTGCTCTCCCAAGCAAAGCAACAAGAAATTGTGTTGCCTCTCCATACCTCCATCAAACAACTCATGTGATGAAGACACAAGGAATGATATGAGTAACACATCAACACCATGCATCCATACTCTATGCTGCTCAATGATGCAAGTATCCATCCATCTTTTCCCCATCCTCCTACTCTTAGGACGAGTGTTTGCCAAATGATGGCCAAACTCTTTCAAGAGTAACCAGCGCAGCCAAGCCTCCTGCTGCCTGGTGTCACAGATCTGCAATTAGTCTCCTAGCTCCTTGCTCATCATCCCCATCCACTCAATCACTTGTGGATGCCTTCTTCTCCTCATCCTGGTACTCCTCCCATGAGGGCTACCATCCTCCCAAATCAAATTTCTGATTTTGCACTTCATGGGGTTTTGGAATATAAACTTCTCAAGGATCAATGAGACCCTATCAAGAATCAAATAGGTGGTAGGCAAAAACCTCCCATCATGATGTGTATGGCTCAAGGGATGTCCATCACACGCATGAGAGATGTTATCCATCCGAAGATGTCCCCCATCTTCTATCTGCTCTTGTGAGAAGGGAAAAAAACCATTGCACCCCATGGTGTGTCGAAGTGCATCTCCAGTGAGATCTCTCCTTGAGACCTCCCTCTCATCCATAGTCTGCTCCACCGAGTACCAACTCAAAATCTCTCGCCATCCAATCTCAACACGTGGCTGCTGTACCCTGTGCAACTCTGATCGTCTCATACCACTATCCAAGTCAACATATGAGACCTGACTAGGTGGCTCTGCCTCTCTTTCTCCAACGGGAAGAGATGACTCAACAATACTGCTAGTCCCATCCATGCATGCCTGAAGGGGAATGATCTGACGCTCCCTCGTGCCCTCTGGTTGTACCATCAGGGAATCCAGTTGTTCCCCAATGCGGACCAACTTGGCCGCCGACTTGGCACAAGTCCCTCTCATACCCTCCAGCTCCTGGTCCTGTAACAAAATGGTCTCCCGTACTGACGCGGCCTTCTCCCTCAAAACTCGAAGGTCCGTCCGAAGCCGATGATACCGCTGTCTGCGACCATCATCCGGTACCTCTGTATCCCCTAGTGCCTCATCGATAATGGATATATCTCCTGATACCTCACCCATCTGTCGTGTGCTGCTACCACCCGAAGACTCGGACATGGCTTCAGTCATCACCTCAGTGGATGGCTCTACCGGGGTAGGCTCTACCTCCTCCACTACGATATCAACCGGCATGGTCAAGGATGTCTCCAATGAGGGTGAATCCTGTGTCACACTAGGTGTAACCTCAGACTCCCTGCAATCCTGTGTGTCCTCATCCTCCAAGTGTGAGGTAGCCATTTTAATGGTTTTCCTCCCCGATACTTGGTCAAGCTGGAAAGAGGTATCCAACTTGTCCACTGTGCGCTGTAAGCCCCTATCATGTGAGTGCTTGTTCCCTCTGCGAAAGTTGTGAGGTCTACTATCACGCTGGAGCTGAACATAATCTTTACTCGCGGTGCGGTGGTAGTCTCCACCATGACGATGCCGGTGCCCCTGGTGTTGATTATAGAGTCTAATGCCATACCTGTACAGGATATATCTCTCGAAGGGGAAAGCATCCATGAATCCCTGTCCGAAAGCCTGATACTCTGCAAGAATGTCAGCCATCCGAGCTGGTTCTACCTCTCGCTGTACTGCTATTCTTGTGTCCTCTGGCAAGAATGTGGGCATAGTGGGACGTGTGGGTGTACACGATGCCATATGCCGAGTGGCATTATGATGAACGATCTGAAAACCCCTAGGGAGTTCTCTCTTACTGACCTCTACGGCTGCGAGCCTCTGTGACACATCCTGCATGTGATGGATGAGTGCATCCAACTTCTCAGCTATGTCTGCCATCGGATTCCGCTACTCTGTCTCCCTCACAGGCTCCACAGAAACTGCACGGCTGCTGCAAAACCATACCGCTGCTTAACTTTGACCTCCGATTTACCCATTGGAAACTACTCAGAAAATTCTAAGGATTTGGGAAGGTGATCCTTGTCCAAAACCCAGAAAAACCCAGAAAACATTTTTCCTAATTCCAAACTTCAAAATTCGACCCTTTTTATTTTGGCCCTTTTTCCAACTGCGTTTCTGGTATTGCAACTGCTATGGCTCTGTATGATCTCTTTTCTGATGTCATAGACCACAGGCTGAGCCAGAATTATGCTCTGATACCACTGTAATATCCCCGAAGGGAGATAACCAGTAATAAACAGAAATATGCCAGACAGATATAGAAAACACAATGCTGAACCAGATCATGGAACCAATACACATAGAATGCCAGAAAACTAAGCCATTTTATTAATCTGAAAGTACATAGAGAGGAGTACAAGAAAACCAGAATAAATGCACCTATCCTTGCCCTAGGCAAGTGGAGGCCCTCTCAGACAAATGATGGCTGCAACAAGGACAACGTCCTAGCTGGCTGAAGACTGCTCTGAAGACTGAAGCTGGACTGCACTGGAACTATGAGCTGAAGACCAAAAGATAGCTGATATCAATACTCCAAACCCTCACCAATGGAAACGCTGTCTCTGCTAGTGACAGCGCTGGAACAGATGTGGTGCTGGTCACCAAAACCCTCCGGATGAAAAGCTCAGCTCCTCAAGGCCAAAAACGCTGTCAAGCCCTGCTCACATGACCCTGCTCATCAGATCAGCGTCCTCCCAGATGGATCAGCGTCCTATATGCTCAGATGGCCGGATCGAGAGCCTACAATCCCGGTTGCGTCACTGTTCCTCCCGATACGCGTCCTCCTATATCGGATCTCTTGCTCTCCTCGGATCTATGCTAGATGCGACAATATCTCTTCGGATACGCGACACCGCAGGGCTGGGATCGATGTTACTCTTCGGATCTGGTGGATGCGCAATGTCTCCTCGGATGCCCGCCATCTCCCAAAGTGGATCTGTGCTGTCTCCCCGGATACGCACCTACGGAACCGGATACTTGCAAATATCTGCTCGGATCTACAATCTCCAAGAAGTGGATCTATCGGTGTGCCTCGAGATGCGTCACTCTCTTCTCTTTGGAACAGCGTCCTCACTCCCAGACTGATCTGCGTCCTTCCTCCTCCTGGTACAGCGTTTTCCCTGCTCAGATCTGGACTGTGTCCTCCCTGGAACAGCGTCCTCACTCTCCAAGGCTGATCAGCGTCCTCCTTCTCCTAGAACAGCGTCCTCTTCTTCTCAGATCTGCGCATCCACAAGAGGCTTCTTCCTCTCCAATTCTCCTGCTGAAGATGCTACCAAGTCCCACTGAAACTGAAGGGTGTTACTCAGAAAATAACCTTACTAGGGCGGGCACTCGAAGTCCCCCGAAGCTAAGGGTGAAACCAGAAATAACCTTACCAGGGCAGGCACTCGAAGTCCCCCGAGGCTAAGGGTGAGATCTCGGACCGGAGACACTCGGTTGCACTAAACAGTGCTGCAGACCGACTAAACAACCGGCGTGCTGAAGCAGACAGAAGTCTAGCTCTCAATATCAATATAAAATCATGCATACCAAATGAAGTGGGAACCCCTCCTTTTATAATGCTAAACTCCCTCCAAAACCTTAACTGCGTCCTTCATCTTGCAGTTACCCTTGGGTCAGCGTGAGGCCTCCCCTCATATACGTGTGGATCCCCAAGGCCCCCTCTTTAAGTTACAACGTCAATCAACTAGGAAAGCACTTTATTTTATAAAGTGAGATGACTAAAGTGAGGTGACCCCTCTTATTTCTCACTTTATTTATTATTTCTAGCTAAAGCGGCAAAATAAAGCAAAAATGAAATATTCCAATTAGCAAAGCTAATTGGGAATATTACATTTTATCATCCTTTCTACTAGACCTCCCATAATGCCACGTCTAAGAATGAGATGTCGATGTGGCTTGGCTAGTAGAGGTGAGGGAAGTTATTTAAATTGCTCTCGAGCACAATCAACAACTTAAAGATACAGGGATTCAACTACGGATCATATTCAATTTGTTGTGGACAGAGCCACTTTGGAAGCTATGGAAGAGCAGAATGCTTACACTGATGAGTATATACTTGGCCATGCAGCAAATTGGATCCCTGATCTGGTGCATACACGTGGCCAGCAAAATTTGTGACTATGCACGGTTGAGCTCTATTGACCTCTCCAAATGCTTATTGGCAAAGCTTTGGAGGAGAAAGAAGACAATAATGATCAAACTGCTCTACAGCTCAGCATACTACTTGCAAAGAATCGCCAGATGTCTCTCGAGCATAAGGATATGCAATGTGATTGGCTAGGATTGAGGCCCTACTCTCTGAGGGCAAGGGACCAGCTTCTCTATGCACCCCACTGCACCAATTGACGTGTCAACTTCAACCTAGTATGTTTTATGGCTTACTCTTTTGCTTACAGCAACATTTTTGACTGGTTATGGATGCCTTTAGTTATCTTAGGTTGTGGCCAGTGTAGTTGAAGTTTTGTTACTCTTAGATATAGAAATTCCCTCCCTTGGTAGTATTGTTATTTGGCTGAACACTTGGTATGTTAGTGTTGAAATTTGGTTACCGGAGGACAGGTGGTTCCCTAAGGCTTTGATCTTTGGCCTAGGGAAAAGTGTCCAAATGTATTTCACTTTTTCTCCTAAAGTGACTTTATAAGTTATAAAGTCAAATCTAATTTAAAAGTGGCTTTAAGTGATAAAGTTACTAAGTCTAATTTTAAAGTGACTTTAATAAAGTCAATGTGAAATTAGAAAGTGAAAAGTGACTTTGGAAATAAATGACTAAGAGGGTCTTTATTAAAGTGGGGTGAATTAAAAATTAGAAAGTGAGATTTAAATGTACATTTAATCTCATCCCTAGATCTAAAGCTATCTCAGCCATTGGATTTAGGGATTCCCCAAAAGTCACTTAGGGTTAGGTTAAAGGAGGAAAAGAGGGAAAAGACCATTCAGTCTTTCATGAGCAGATTGAGAAAAGAGAGAAAGAGAGCAAAGGATATTTCTGAGCAGAGAAAGAGGAAGAACAGCACCTTGGCACGCATATCAAGGCAGCTAGATTTCAGCAAATCTGTACAGCAAGCAGTAGCACAAAGTTCAAGGCAAGTGGCACGAATTTCGAGGGAAAATAGCATTTAATGCATCACGGAAACCAAGGTCCGTACATCAGTTAAGGAGGCACGGAAACCAAGGTCTGTACAGCAGCAAAACAGGTTTGTTTTCTAGAATTTGTACAGCAATACTTCAGCACACAAATCGAGGTCCGTACAACAGCCGTACAGCACATTTTTTGAGGCAACAAGTGGCACATTTTTTTAGGAGGGTGTACAGTTGTTTCAGCACTATTTTCGGTGTTGTCTGTACAGCATTTAATGTTGTACTTTATGCTGTAAATTTATGTTTGCGTTTGGCATGAAAAATCGAGGCAGAGTTTGTGCACGATTTTCGAGATAAGTAAAAATACAGGTTGGTGGAATTTTCTGTTTTTTTTCTATTTCTCTGTAAAATCTATTTATCAAAAATAAAGGAGCGCTTTCGAACCGGTTTTCCCCAAGAGTTGTAGGGGGTTTTTCCAAGGTCATATTGACCAAAAATCAGCGTGTCAAATTTCTGTGTGGGGCTGATTTATTTTCTGAGTTTATATTTCTGCATTTTCAGCACTGTGAAATTTCCAGAATTAGTGTTTTCAGAAAATATTTATTTTTCTAGCTTGTTGAATGTATGGTTATGGGAATGGGCATTTAACTTTATGGGAGAAATAAGGAGAAACTGAAAACTGGATTGGGTTATCAAATTTCTACATGGTATCGGAGCTAGTTTGCTGAAAAGTGCAGTTTGGGACAGCAAAGAGAAAATTTACAACAAGTTGATTTTACACACAGAAAACAGAACCTTTACCACAGCAGTGTCATTTTCAGTTTATTAGGACAGCAAGCATGTCTTTGGGCTTGAGGGTGGAGGATAGGTTGGATGGGCATAGCAACTACAGTATATGGAAAGAAAGAATGCAGAGCATATTTGAGGAGGCAGAAGTCTGGGGTATAATAGTGAATACCCAACAGCACCCTGTGAATGTGCCTACTGATGTTGTTCAGTTCGCAAACTTTAACAAGAAGAATAACAAGGGTAAGAGACTGATTCTGGATGGTGTTAAAGACCATTGCATTCCTCATGTGAGAGGAAAGAGACTTGCTCATGAGATGTGGACAGTCTTGACCAATCTCTACCAAAGTACCAATGATAACAGAAAAATGGTCCTACGGGAGAAGCTGAAGGCCATTAAGATGGCAAAGACTGATAGTGCTACTGCTTAACTCACAAAGATCACTAATGTGAGAGATGAGTTGGCAGCAGTTGGAGAGGTCATTCCACCCACTGAATTGGTGCAGATTGCAGTGAATGGCCTTCCCAGTTCATGGTTGAGCTTTGCTGATGGGATTGTTGCACGTGAGACCCTTACCTCTTGGGAGAGGTTGTGGGATGATTACATACAGAATGAAATCAGAAAGACCCAGCTTGGGGCAGCCAAAGCAGTCGAGGAGGATGACAATGTACCACTGTTAGCAGGAGGCAAGAAGGGCAAGGGAAAGAAGCAAGCTTCCACAAGTGGTGGTGGGGGCAAAGGCAAAGGTAAACGAAAGCAGCAGGTGAACAAGGAGAAGGACTATTCCAAGGTGAAGTGTTGGAATTGTCAGAGGATGGGACACTATGCAGTTGTGTGTCTGGAGAAGAAGAAGAAGGGGAAGAACAAGACCATGGCAGCATCATCAGAAATAGAGGACTTTTCGGAGAGCTTTCACTGGGAGTTTGGGTTCATTGCTTGAGAGTCCACTAGTGTAGGATCATCTGCCACGGAGGTTTAGAGGGAGTGTGCATTTCCCTCCACTAGCGAAGCATCTTCAGGTATTTCGTATGTTGACAGTGGGGCTTCACGTCATATGATAGGAGTCCGTGAGTACTTCTCAGAGCTTTCAAAGAGTGGGACTGATATAGAGGTAATACTCGAAGACAACAACATTGTTAGAGGAGTCGGTGTGGGGATATTGACATTTGATAGGGAACCCAAACCTCCCTTGAAGGTGTCAGATGTTCTATATGTGCCAGGGATGAAGAAGAACCTTATATCTGTCTCAGCATTGGAGGACGAAGGGTATGAGGTATTGTTCAGGAGAGGACAGGTGCTTATATATTCCAGGGGCGCTCCAGTTGAATCAGCTAGAGTGATTGGTGTATGTCGTGCAAAGGTGTACAAGTTTGCATTTCAGCCCCTTTTGGCATTGAGCAGTAGTACCGGCAGCAGAGCTAGCAGTTCAGAGCTGTGCGAGATTTGGCACCGCAGGATGGCGCACATGTATCATGGAGCCTTGAGGACATTGTGGGAGATCACTACAGGTGTGCCAGATTTCAGTTCTGATCACCTAGATACATGCACAGGATGTGCTATGGGCAAGTTTGCCAAATCCCCTTTTCCCAGCAGTGACAGCAGATCAACTGGGATACTTTATTTGATTCATACCGATGTAAGCGATGTCTCATGTTTCCTTGAGTGGATATGAGTACTATGTTTTATTCATTCATGATCACTCCAGGAGGACCTGGATTTATTTCTTGAAGACCAAGAGTGAGGTTTTCAAGCAGTTTCAGGAGTTCAGAGCTCTTGTGGAGACTCAGACAGGTCGGAATATCAAGTCCGTTAGGTCGGACAATGGAGGGGAGTACATCCTTGGCGAGTTTGTTGATTATTGTGCGGAGGCTGGCATCAGGAGGGAGTTCACAGTTCCTTAAAACCCCCCAGCGGAACAGGGTTTCGGAGAGGAAGAACAGATCCATCGTTGAGGCTGCCAAAGCCATGCTACATGATTAGGGGTTACCATTGTTTTTGTGGGCAGAGGCCTGCAACACTGTTGTGTATTTGCAGAACAGGAGTCTACATCATGCCTTGGGGCATGTGACTCCGGAGTAGGCTTTTTCTGGGAAGAAGCCTGATGTTGGTCATTTTCGTATCTTTGGATGTAATGCATACTCCTACGTACCCAAGGAGAAGAGGACCAAGCTAGAGCCCAACGCAGAGAAGGGTATCTTTGTGTGCTACAGTGAGACCTCGAAAGCCTTTCGAATTTATATTCCAGCACAGAGGAGAGTTGTTGTCAGGCGGGATGTGAAGTTCAAGGAGGACAGGGCTTTCAGGAGGTCGCGAGAGTTAGAGTATCTAGATCAGCCAGAACCTCAGAAGCAGTTGAGTCAGTCACAGGGATCCAATGGGCAGGGATCAGGAGGTACATCAATTACGGTGTCAGGTCCATCAGTGAGCAGTGGCTCGCAGAGTCAGACGGGTGGTGCTTCGAGCAACATGCAAAGCAGTCCGCAGAGCAATTCACTAGGTAGTCCACTAATGGACAGTTCACACGGTACTTTAGCATCTACAGGTTCAGGTTCAGGCAGGAGGACAGCAGACAGACATTCAAGAGTTTAGGTTCTTGATGAGGATGAAGAGTTTCACTCTCCGGTGGGAGAAGTGTGCTCAAAGAAGAGGAAGCCCAAGTGGCTTCAAGATACCTTGAGAGAGGCCACATTTGTTGTTGGGCCGAAGAGACCGGTCAGAGAGAGCAGACCACTTGAGAGGTTCTGTAGCTATATGGCAATGGTTGCCAACATCGTTGACTCTAAGCCTTCTAGCTATGAGGAGGCAGCTAGCCAGCAGGTCTGGAGAGAGGCCATGCAGGGGTATTCTTCTATCATAAAGAATAATGTTTGGGAGGTGGTGCCGAGGCCTGAGGGCAAATCCGTGGTTACTTCCAGATGGCTTTACAAGGTAAAGCATGCTGCAGATGGTAGCATTGAGAAATTCAAGGCAAGGTTTGTGGCTAGAGGGTTCTCCTAGGTAAAGGGAATAGATTATGAGGAGACCTTCGCTCCCGTGGCTCGATATACTTCCATTCGCTCCATTATATCGATAGCAGCAAAGATGGGTTGGAAGATCCACCAGATGGATGTGAAGACCGCATTTCTTAATGGCTTCATACAGGAGGAGGTGTACATTGAGTAGCCACAGGGATTTGATGTGCATGGGAAGGAGTCCCATTTGTGCAGACTGAAGAAGGCCCTTTATGGCCTGAAGCAAGCTCCTCGAGCTTGGTACTCCAGTATTGATACGTACTTGCAGGAGATGGGTTTCACAAAGAATGATGTAGATCCGAACCTATACTTTGTAATAGGTGAGGAGCCTCTCATTCTGGTGTTGTATGTGGATGACTTGGTCATTACGGGTGCAGAGAGACTCATAGAGAGCTGCAAGAGAGATCTTGCGTCGGAGTTCGAGATGAAGGACATTGGCTTGATGCATTACTTTTTGGGTTTGGAGGTGTGGCAAGAGGAGGGGCATTTCTTCCTGGGACAGGGGAAGTATATTGTGGACATCCTTAGCATATTCCACATGGAGGATTGTAGACCCATGTCGACACCTATGATCACTAACTGGAAGAAGCTTCGCGCTTCAAATTCCGAGTTGGTGGATCCCACATTGTATAGACAACTGATTGGTTCCTTGATGTATTTGATCAACACAAGACCATATATATCTTTTGCAGTCAACACGATGAGCCAATTCATGTGTGAGCCCAGGAGAGTGCACTGGGTTGCTGCAAAACACATTTTGTGGTACTTGCAGGGGACAGTGGAGTATGGTCTGGATTATAGGCAGGGAGATGGAGTGAGATTGGTAGGTTACACTGATTCTGATTGGGCGGGTTGTGCTTCTAATAGGAAGAGCACTTCAAGGTGTTGTTTTGGGTTGGGTTCGACAGTGGTGTCGGGGTTCGGCCGAAAGCAGCAGTCAGTAGCATTGAGTTCAGCAGAAGCAGAGTACATGGCAGCCAATCTAGCTAGTTGTGAGGCCATATGGCTTCGCAAGATGTTTGGCTTATTTGGTCAGCCGTTGAGACCTTCAGTGATTTACTGCGATAATCAGAGTTGCATTAAACTCATGGAGAATCCAGTGTTTCATGACAGGTGAAAGCATATCAGCATCACATATTATTTCATCAGAGACTATGTTCAGAAGGGAGTTGTGAAGCTTGGGTATATTCCCACAGATGAGCAGGCAGCAAATATATTAACCAAAGCCTTACCATGGGGCAAGCATGTCTACTTCAGAGACAAGATGGGTGTGGTGAGGAACACCTTCCTCGGTAAGAGGGAGTGTTGAAATTTGGTTACCGGAGGACAAGTGGTTCCCTAAGGCTTTGATCTTTGGCCTAGGGAAAAGTGTCCAAAAGAATTTAATTTTTCTCCTAAAGTGACTTTATAAAGTTATAAAGTCAAATCTAATTTAAAAGTGACTTTAAGTGATAAAGTTATTAAAGTCTAATTTTAAAGTGACTTTGATAAAGTCAATGTAAAATTAGAAAGGAAAAGTGACTTTGGAAATAAATGACTAAGTGGGTCTTTATTAAAGTGGGGTGAATTAAAAAATAGAAAGTGAGATTTAAATGAGCATTTAATCTCAGCCCTAGATCTCAATCTATTTCAGCCATTGGATTTAGGAATTCCCCAAAAGTCACTTAGGGTTAGGTTAAAGGAGGAAAAGGAGGGAAAAGGTCATTCATTCTTTCATGAGCAGATTGAGAGAAGGAGAGGAAGAGAGCAAAGGATATTTCTGAGCAGAGAAAGAGGAAGAACAGCACCTTGGCATGCATACCGAGGCAACTATATTTCTGCAAATCCGTACAGCAAGTAGCAGCACGAAGTTCAAGGCAAGTGGCACAAATTTCGAGGGAAAACAGCATTTAATGCAACATGGAAACCAAACTCCGTACAGCAACAAAACAAGTATGTTTTCTAGAATTCGTACAGCAGTACTTCAACACACAAATCAAGGTTTGTACAGCAGCCGTACAACACGCTTTTCGAGGCAACAAGTGGCACAATTTTCGAGGAGGTCGTATAGTTGTTCCGTCACTATTATCAGTGTTGTCTGTACAGCATTTAATGTTGTACTTTCTGTTGTAAATTTTTGTTTGTGTTTGGAACGAAAATCAAGGTGGAGTTTGTGCATGGTTTGGAGATAAATAAAAATACCAGTTGCCGGAATTTTCTGTGTTTTTCTATTTCTCTGTAAAAGCTATTTATCAGAAATAAAGGAGAGTTTTCGAATTGGTTTTCACCAAGAGTTGTAGGGGGTTTTCCCAGGATCATTGACCAAAAATCAGCGTGTCAAATTCCTGTGTGTGGCTGATTTATTTTCCGAGTTTTTATTTGTGCATTTTGAGCACTGTGAAATTTCCAAAATTAGTGATTTCAGAAAATATTTATTTTTTCAGCTTGTTGAATGTATGGTTATGGGAATGGGCATTTAACTTAATGGGAGAAATAAGGAAAAACTGAAAACTAGAGTGGGTTATCAAATTTTTACAGTTAGTAGTATTTTTGACTATTATGTAATTTTTTTGTTTCCCTAGTGGAAAACCACGACAGGAAAAGGATTGATGTATGCTCTCTTTTAGATAATTAATAGAATATAAAGCTTAATAATATATATATATATATATGAAACTTTGAATACCCTTTTTATAACTTGAATTATAAATAATTTCCCCTCATAAGTTTTCGAAACTCCCTTGAACATTAATAACTTATATAACATTATAAAAATATCTTAAATACCAAATTAAATATTCGTTTTTAAAGTTTTTAACTTAGGTAATATATAAAAGGGTATTCTTGTCAACCAAAAGCCTTGAATATACATCAAACATTTGAACTTATTTTTTATAAAATATAAATATTCGAATTTATTTTTAATAAAATCCTTTAATTAATTGCACCCCTTGAACTCCTTCCTTAATATCTTGATTCTTCACCATTAATTTGAACTCTTTTTTTTTATAATTTAAACTCTTTTTTTTTCATGCTCTATTTCAACATTCTAATTAGAAGGGACTTAATCATCCCTTATAATATCCAATTATTACAACTTTTGGATCCATTTGTATCTGTATTTTAGGAAATGGGTCTAAATTTTTTTAAAACCCCACGGATACTTTTCCAAGCTAAGGATCTACGTTTCCAATAAATTGAGACGTCACGGAAACGTTTCAAAGTCATTTCAATGCTAGATCGTACAAGTTTCTATATCCAAAATGTCGAACGGTGTTTCTGGGGCTTGGGAGCGATGTTTCTGATTACTTTAGGCCTACACACTTAGGTTTGTGCAGAAGTACCTGCCCGAGCTACAAACATCAACACTCCCTCTTAGCGAGGAAGGTACTTCCTCAAGAGCCACTTGGAACAGGCTATCCCTTCGATCCTGGCACAATGTCCCATGCATCATCCTCTATCATGGATTTCCTCAAAACATCCTAGTTTTTTGCCTCTTCGAGGACGGTACTTGTCAGTACCACATAGTTAAGAAACTTCTTCAAAGGGTTGCTCTCCCTGAATGTGCTCCTAGGAGCCTCCACATGCCCTTAAGCATCCCTCAACGTCTGCTCAAGCCACCTAGGTCTCTTGAAAGATTGACTCCTTGAAGTTTGAACTAGAAGCCTTTGCATGTTGCTCTACCTTTAGAGCCCCTTGCTCCTCGTCTTCTATCAATGTTGGTAGCAACTCATGAAATTTCCTGCATGCCAAATCTAACATTCTTGTTACAAATGTCTTCCTCTACGTTGATATGAAGATTTTGCAAGCCTATGAGGTGTCACTATACCCAACAAAAATCCCCTTTTGTCCTAAAGGCTCCAACTTCGTCCTCTTCTCTACAGGTACATGGATGTATATTGACAACTAAAGATACGCAAGTTCCCTATCTCTGGCTTCATCCTAGTGAATGGCTCCGCAAGAGTATTGACCCCCAATATCATGTGAGGACTCTTGTTCTACACATACACTATTTTGTTACATGCGTACTCCCAAAGAAACATAAGCAGCTCATAGTCATGTTAGCATAGCCTTAGCAGAACCCGATGATGGACCGTTTCTTTCTCTCCACAACCCCATTTTGCTAAGGGTTGTATGCGAGTATCATCTCCCCCTTGATCCCTACCTCCTTGCAGAAATCATTAAAGTCATTGAAGGTGTACTCTCACTCATTATCTGACCTCAAGACCTTTGACCCTCTTTCCTTTCTGGTTCTCCACATGGGCTCTCGACTTCAGAAACTGACTAAAGACCTCATCTTTGGTCTGCATGAAGAAGATCCATGTTTTCTTGGAATAGTCATCAAGGAATTTTTTTCCCAAGTCGAATTAGCTATCTTTGTGCTCAAAGATATTTTATCACATGACAACTTGGAGATTCTTCAGTTCAACTCAAGAAAGGGCCACTTAACTCAGTTTTCTTCTACATTCAAAGCTCAATTTGACCAGCCATGCACATTAATAACCATTAATGGAGAATTCAACATCCTCTTCTTAGTATGAGTGGAAGGGGAAAATTTATTATAAAAATAAGGAAAGGCCAACATTCTAATTCGAATTGTTTTAGGCAAACAAGTGGCCTTACTCTCTTCTCTCCTTCATTATTATTTCACCTCTATTCTAGCTCTTATTATCGTGTCTAAATATCAATGTCTTCAAGTCTGTAATACTCATCTTGGACCTTGGTGCAACTAACCTTTTGGATCTTGTGGAATAAAACACAGTTTTCATCCACCATATGTCTTTGGGTTTTTTTGATGTTTCAATGATATTTTGTGCAATCTAGTAAGAGTTATTTTAGCTATTATTTGGCAATTAGCCACTTAAATATGCTTTCTATTTACTTTATTTTTTCATGCAAAAATTTGATTTGCAAAGGACCATTCCACGCGTTAAATCTAAGAATTTTTACACACTTGTTTGGCCACTAATTTATTGGTCAAAGTTCAAACAGCCATTATTTTGTTGTTTTTTCTGTGATATATCATAGTTTTACAGGTTAGAACAGAAGGACTAAGACTAGGGACACCCTTCTGAGGTTAGCAAGCACCACCCCAAACGAAGAGGGAGATTTGCCAATGACACTTAGGGTAGAGTCTTAGACTTTCCTATTTGTTTGTTGATTTTTTAGGGCAAATCTTATTCATAGTTGGTGTAGAAATTAGCACAAACAAGTTGACACATTTTACAGCTAGGAGAGTCACAGGAGTTGTATATTCTTAATGGGCTCCCTTATTTCCCATAGTCTCACTTTTTCACATGTTAACCTCATGGAGGAGGGGTGAGTGTTGTTGACTATGTTATGAAACCAAATCACAAAATAGAAGAAAAGATAGATCAGCGACTTGAAAATTAGCCTCTTCGAGGGGGCAACCTCCTTTATATCACATAAATGAACAATTCTTGGATGATACAAATGACAAGACCTCCTTCGTATATGTAGGAATTTAAGGGGTCACGATATAATTAGAGGCCTATATAACAATAAAAATATAAGGACAACAATAACAATAGTGGGCTTCAATGGGGCACAACAATAACAATATGGGGGCTACATGGGTACAACAATAACAATAGGGGGCTACACTAACAATAACAATAAAGGATATACACTAGTAATATAGGGACCTAACATGCCCCTCTCCTTCAAAAAAAGTGTTGTCCTCAATGCTTGAGTAGTTCTAGATGCTTCTGTATAAACTTCTCATCTTCCCATGTGGAATATTCAGCAGGTAAGTTCTTCCACTTAATGAGATACTCTTTAATTGATCGATTTCATAGCTGTCAGATTATTGTTTATGTGATTGCTTCAAGCTCCAATATGATTTTTCCTTCTTCGTCAAGTTCTAGCAATACCGTTTGAAATGGAAGCTTGTCACCGATAACCTTCTTTAAGCATGAAATATGGAAAACTGTGTGTACTCGAGAAGATGTATGCATCTCCAATTTGTATGCCATAGTACCAATCTTTTGCAACACCTTGTAAGGACCATAGTACTTGGTTGATAATTTATTATACTTCTTAGCTTGCATGAGGGACATTTATTTGTATGGTTGTAGTCATAAAAATGTAATATCCCAAATGGGATATTTTAACTAAATTTGCAGAAATTCCCTTAACCAAATATTTTTCATAAAATCATCATTTATACCACAGAAGATTCCATGTAAAATAAGACAAATCAAGCATATGCAATAACATGTCGAGCAGAAATGATCTTAGATTTTATTATGTAAATAGCGAAAAGAGTGTACATGATTATAAAGCTGAAGTATCTGATATGGATGATATGATCTCCAAAACTAATCTGCTTTGATGCTGAAATCGGCCCTCCCAAAACTGAACTACTGCACTCTCCCTCCGGCAACAGCTGCCACTGAATCAACTGAAAATCAATGAAGCACCAATTGAGGATCTGAATGATCCTCACTCCAATATCCTTGAAGCTCTGCGAAACTCCTGAATGAAGTCTCCTCAAAGAGAGTTGGGTTTCCGTCCAACACTCAACAACACACCCGAGGGTTTCCGTCCCGGGGCTACCAATGAAGTAGAGAACCAAGTTCTCAAACCTCTCACACAAGAAAATGATCCAATCCAAGATATTCCTCAATGACCTCCTCCTTTTCTTTTATAGATCTCATGGATCCTTTTAGAGCCTTATTTTATTATTATTTTAATCATGGAGTACTTTTCCCTCTTAATTTCTGTAAATTTTTGTAGATGTTCTATGCTTGATGCAATTTTACTTTTATAACAGCAATCACATAAATAGTTAAGTAAAATGTTGATAGAACATACCAGTGGATCTATAGAAGACAAACCAGAAACAGGAGAATGTGTTGGTGCGTTACGGCGATCAGCAGGATGCTTCAACCAGCAAAGTCTTCTTGGTCGGCCAACCCAAAATGTGTCACAACAGTTCTTAAATCAATTATCCAGTCAACTCAAAGTCAACCCCAGAAAAAAAGTCAACGCAGTCCAGAAAAATTCAACGCAGGGCAACAACAAGAAAGTCAACGCAGCTCCAACTTCAGTCAACTGTTTGACCTCGATTTTTGTGCCAATGAGTACAGCCTACAAAAATCGAACTCTCCACAAAATTTCAACTCAAACGGACCATGCGTTGACCAAAGTCAACGCTGGTCAAACTTGCCCAAAAACCCTAACTGCAGAAAATTGCTGCGGTAAATTTCGTCCTTCAGCTGCAGTAGATTTCGTCCTTCTTCTCACGTGGGAGATGAAACTGCTTCTCAATTGCTTGTAGATAATTAGAGAAGAAGATGTGTGATGAGATGAGTGAAAAGCTCTCCAACGTTGACTGTATTTATATCCATCATTGAGGTGTGTGACACATCTGTTGGGGGTGTAAAACCTTAAGGCTGACCTGCACTTAAATTTATTATAAATAATAAATTCAAAATAAATGTTATGCTCATCAGATTAAAATCAATTTTATATCGATTTTACACCTCTCCGAAAGAGGAATCCAATACAAATATTGGAATCTTCATTTGAGCATCACAAGATGGAGTTTGGACCTAGTTGTCCAAATTTAACACTCCCTCTCAACTAGGGAGAACTCCATCCTCTAGTGCAATCAAACATCGTGCGTCATCCCGCCGTAACTTGCTTTGCTGGCCTCTTTATTTCAGAACAGAAGTGGGTCAGTCACAAAGACATCATCCCCCGGCTGACAAATTCAGCCCAGAGGTTTGAAACCTCTATCAGACTCACAAAGAGTCTCCAACCAACCCGAAGTTGGTTCATCCACCTGGTCGCGAGGTCCTGGAGATTCACTAGACTTGATCTCGCATCAAGTGGTTGGACCGTGCCATCCTAGATAGAGAGTACGGCAATCTCTGATGCGTCCATCAGTCTTTGCTACTGGTCTCTAGCTTTTCCCATCTCATTGGCCAAATGAGAGGTACTTCCCATGAGCCTTGAACTCAATGGGTAGGATGCATACGGGGCACTGATAATGAGAGGTGAACCAACTCAATAATCACAACGGTGGGGTCCAAGCACACCAACAAGGTTTGGCAAGCCTAGCCTTGTGGTTGCTCATAGCTCCGAGAAGCTGTCCCTAAAGCCCCCTACAGCTCCTTGAGCTCATCGTCCAACAGGACCCACATCATAGGGTCGTTCCACGATACCAAGTCTCTCACGGAAGGTTAGGAACTTGACCTTCCCCAGGGGTTTAGTGAGAATATCCACGACCTGCTCATCAGTTCCTATATGATCGAGCCTTACGGCGCCTCGCTGTACCATATCCCGGATGAAATGGTACCCGATATCAATATGCTTGGATCGGTCGTGGAACACAGGATTCTCGGTCAAGCGAATCCCACTCTGGTTATCACAGAGTATCACGGTGGTATCTAGCACATGTCCAAACAGCTCACTAAAGAGCTTTCGCAACCAAACTGCTTCACAACAGGCCATACTTGCTGCAATGTATTCGGCCTCTGCGGTGCTCAAAGCCACCGACTTCTGCTTCCTGCTCATCCATGAAATCGAAGCAGAACCAAGATTGAAGCAGCATCCCGATGTGCTCTTACGATCCATCACACTGCTAGCCCAATCGGCATCAGTATATCCATGGAGTGTCACGCTCCCGGCAGTGTATCTCAGCCCATGGTTTATCGTGCCCCGAAGGTATCTCAGAAGATTCCTGGCACCAACCCAGTGAAAGTGATGAGGCTCAAACATCTGTTGACTCAAAGTGTTCACTGCAAAACATATATCTGAACGGGTGTTCACTAAGAACATCAGGGCCCCTACGAGTTGACGATACTCAGTAGGATTTGCCAATACGGGCCCAGCAGCGCTGCCACTTAACTTCTTGAAGTTGAGTTCCATTGGTGTTGACACGGACTTGCAGTCCACCATACCAAATCTTTTCAGAAGTTTCACAATGTATTTTCCTTGAGAAAGGAAAATCTCTCCAGGTCTCTGCCAGACCTCCAGGCCTAGGAAGTAGTGCATCAGTCCTAGGTCCTTCATCTCGAACTCGGCAGCGAGCTCCCTCTTGCATTGATGAATGAGAGGACTCATGTGCCTATCAGTGAAGAGGGTGTCCCACATATAAAGACTGGGAATAGAGGGCTCACTGTGACAACCTGGAAGTAAAGGTTTGATCAAAAGACATTTCGAGTGAAGCCCACCATCAAGTAGCTATCTATCCTCTCGCACTGCTTTGGGTGCTTGCTTCAACCCATAGAGGGCTTTCACCAGGCATATAGTGTCCATCTGGATTTCAAACCCGCAGGTCGTTCTACATACACCTCTTCTTTTATTGCACCATGCAGAAAAGCAGTCTTAAGATCCATGAAGACTCAACCTATATGTTAAGGCTATGATTGACTAATATGGCACATTTGCAAAGGCAGTAAACATGTCATCACAATCTGTCCCTCTTCCTTTTATATAGCTAATGCAACAAATCTTGCCTTGAACTTTTCAGCACTTCCATCAGATCCATGCTTGATCTTGCAGAGCCATTTCGCGGTGACAACTGATTTGTCCTTCGGTCTTGGAACCACATCCCAGACATCATTCTTCATTATGGACTCATATTCTTCGTGCATAGCATCCTTCCAGACTTGATGCTTTACAGCTTCCTCAAAAGATCCAGGTTCAGATTGTACAATAGTACTCATGGCAGCCAGATACCCTTGGTATCTAAAAGGCTTCTTGCTTTCTCGGAATGTCCCCCTCGGGGCAGCATGTCCCTCAGCATCTTCGAGAGTGTCTCTGAGCCATGATGATCTCTTTCTCAGTGAAGGAGATGGATCGATTGGGTCCATCGGTCCTTCAACATCAGGCATTGTCTCATCTTGCAATTCTTCTTGATTTCCAGGCCTCGCTTCATGATTTTCCTCAGATCTCGGAAGATCTACTACTTTCTTCAGGGAAGCATCTTCGTCAAAAGTGACATCATGGCATATTTCTACTTCCCTTTGACCAGGTACATAGACTCTATAGGCCTTAGAGGTTTCGCTGTAGCCCACAAACATTCCTTTCTTCCCAGAAGCATCTAGCTTACTTCTCTTTTCTTTTGGCACATGAAAATAAACAAGACATCCAAAAATTCTAAAATGTGAGACGTCAGGTTTCTTACCAGTGAAAACCTCTTCGGGAGTTTTGGAGTCCAGGGCGGAATGAGGGCATCGGTTTTGAATGTATACAACAGTATTCGCAGCTTCTCCCCACAGAAACTTCGGTAGACCCTGGTCACATAGCATGGCACAGGCAGCTTCCACAATGGTCCGGTTCTTTCGTTCAGCAACGCCATTCTGCTCAGGAGTATAGGCAGTAGTAGTCTCCCTCTTAATGCCAGCTTCTCTGCAAAAGTCCTTGAACTCATTTGACTCATATTCAGTGCCATTGTCGGTCCTCAAAATATTGATCTTCTTCCCTGTCATATTTTCCACCAAGGCTTTGAAGGTACGGAACCACATGAAAGCCTCATCCTTCTTCTTCAAGAAGTATATCCAGGTTTTGCGGGAGAAGTCATCAGTGAATGTCATGTAGTAAGAACATCCTCCCAGGGATGTCACGGGCAGCATACCAGATAGATCAGAATGGACCAGTTGCAAAATATCAGATGTCTTTGTGGCACTTGAGGGGAAAGGTCCCCTTGTATGCTTTCCTTCGGCATAACCCTTACATACACCTTCATGATTATTTCCAAAGTCGGGCATCCCTGTCACCACCTTCCTTGCTTCGGGAAGGGCCTTGTAATGAAGGTGTCCAAACCTGCCATAGTTCAATTTGTCGCATAGTATCACATGTCATAGCTCCTAGTGGACTTCCTTCAACCTAGTAGAGTGTTCCAACTCTAAAACCAATCACGATAGCTTCCTTGAGATTCTTTTTCCACATGCGCACCTTTCCATCAATGAATGCCACATTGAAACCTTTGTCTTCAATCGCTGATATAGACACAAGGTTCTTCTTCAATTTTGGTACATAGAGTACATCCTGCAAATGTAGGACTTGTCCTTGAGACAAGTGGAGGGTCACAATCCCTGTCCCTTTCACGGGATATGTGGCATTATCTCCAAGGATAATTTCCAGATTAGTATCCTTCTCAACCATGTCAGAGAGTGCTTCCTTGAACCTAGTGATGTGTCTTGAGGCACCACTATCTATCAGCCAGACATCCATAGTGTCGGGCGGGGATGCAGCTGAGAGGGCAGATACAAGAATGTATTCATTTCTTTTATCAACAACATTTGACTCCTCATACCTGGAGTTTCTAGACCTTTTGAAAGGTTGATTGTTTCCGCCAAAGGGAGCCTTCCTCTTTCCTTTGGACCTGTCGTTTCTTTGATTTCCATTCCTTCAGTTGTTGTTGTTGTCATCACTATCGGGAGAATCCTTCTTGAAAGGACATTCTCTAGCATAGTGACCAAGCCTATGACAAGTGAAACACTTGCCCTTCTTTCCTTGGGCCCTTGCTCTTCCTTTGTTCTTAGGACCACCAGAGTTCTTCTTTCTAGAATGAGCAGCGTAGGCAGCATTTATGTCATTTTCGTATTCCTTCATTCTTGTCTCTTCTTGCATGCATCTTGACAGTAGCTCGTCAAAGTTAGGAATTGTACTATTATTGAGAATGGTAGTGTTGAATACTTGCCATTCATATGGGGGCCCTCCAAGTGCGGTGAGTACCATCTCACGATCGGCCATTGTCTCCCCAATAGCCAGTAGATTGTTCCTGATCTCGGTCAATTTCAGAAAGTATGTTTGGACAGACTCATCCTTGCCTTTCTTTAGATTCTTCAATTGATTCTTGAAGAATAGCACTTGGTTTGCATTGTTTACTTTGAACATTTGTATCAGCTTATCATACATCTCCTTGGATGTGCCTAACTCAGATATGTAGGCAACCAGACTTTTATGTATGGATTCCCTGATCATTAGCTTTGCTTTGATCTCCCCCTTCTTATACTTGGTTTTAGCAGCAACAGTAGCAATGGATGGAGGTTCTTGTATCTACCCAATACATAGTCCATGAGATCATGGTCTTCCAATTTGAGATCTAATATCATCTTCCAAGCATGGAAGTCATCCCTTCCAGTCAGCTTGTCATCCTCCTTGAAGCCATAACTTGTGGAACTCATTTTTCTCAGTTGGTGATTGCTATAAGTTAGGGCTTGTCTTCATCTCAACTCTGATACCATGTAAATTTTTGTAGATGTTCTATGCTTGATGCAATTTTACTTTTATAACAGCAATCACATAAATAGTTAAAGTAAAATGCTGATAGAACATACCAATGGATCTATAGAAGACAAACCAGAAACAGGAGAATGTGTTGGTGCATTACGGCGATCAGCAGGATGCTTCAACCAGCAAAGTCTTCTTGGTCGGCCAACCCAAAATGTGTCACAACAGTCCTCAAATCAATTATCCAGTCAACCCCAGAAAAAGTCAACGCAGTCCAGAAAAAGTCAACACAGGGCAACAACAAGAAAGTCAACGCAGCTCCAACTTCGGTCAACTGTTTGACCTCGATTTTTGTGCCAATGAGTACGGCCTACAAAAATCGAACTCTCCACAAAATTTCAGCTCAAACGGACCATGCGTTGACCAAAGTCAACGCTGGTCAAACTTGCCCAGAAACCCTAACTGCAGAAAAATTGCTGCGGTAAATTTCGTCCTTCAGCTGCAGTAGATTTCGTCCTTCTTCTCACGTGGGAGATGAAACTGCTTCTCAATTGCTTGTAGATAATTAGAGAAGAAGATGTGTGATGAGATGAGTGAAAAGCTCTCCAACATTGACTATATTTATATCCATCATTGAGGTGTGTGACACATTGTTGGGGGTTTAAAACCTTAAGGCCGACCTGCACTTAAATTTATTATAAATAATAAATTCAAAATAAATGTTCTGCTCATCACATTAAAATCAATTTTATATCGATTTTACACCTCTCCGAAAGAGGAATCCAATACAAATATTGGAATCTTCATCTGAGCATCACAAGATGGAGTTTGGACCTAGTTGTCCAAATTTAACAATTTCCAATTAAAATATTCCTTTTTAATGTCGAAAAGAGTAAATCAGTTGCCATATCTCCTCAGGTCACTGAAACTCATGTCCAACCACCCCATCATGTAGGTATTCTCGTCTTGGTTCCAACGAGCTATTAAACTAAGGTGTTCTATCATGTATTCCTCCCGGAATGCCACCTTGAGCGTAATTAATTGAGTTAAGCCCAAAAATAACTCAGTTTTCCGAAAGTTGACGGAATGCACCAGAACGAAAGGCAAACAATGCGGATGATGAAATATATCAAGTGAATGCCACCGATCCTCATAGAAACTCCTCAGAACTCCTCCAAAAATCCCCCAGGCCCGCTGATGACACCAAACTATACATGTGACCTATCTGCTCCCAACTCTGGAAGTCCATCCTAACCCTATCTTAGGTGACACCAAAAAAAAGAAATATTACAGACCTTCCGCCCCAAGATTGCTTGCCCTCAAGAAATCCAAATATGTGGGCCACCCTGTTGGCTCGATGCAACTGAGACCTAATCGCTGGATCCCATACAAACCCCTGGGTGCTGCTATGCTCCTGGGTCAAGTCACCTAGAACAAACCCCTCAATGTCGGGATCCCAAACTGATCTCTCCCGGTGCCTATCATCAATCAATCCACCTGGATCCCAACGCCACCATGGCCAATCATTGCCCAAGTCCCACGGCTCGGACTGCTCATTGTCTCTAGCTGTAGATGTCGCCCCATGAAACGAAGGCCAACTCAGCTACTCTCTCCAATCTAACCTCCGGTCTAGGCCGAGGTCAATCCTAACCTACAGATGTCGAGCTAGCGCTACTGAAATACTGATGGATTGTCGTCCCACAATCCATGGCCCAATGGAACATGTGATATCTCTCTCAACCAAATGCTCCTATAGAAATGTACCTGAGACTAAGAATGATGCTCTACCAATAGAATACCAAGTCATCACCTCTCTCCAATCCAACTCTTGACTCGATCTCATGCTAACCCTGCACTCCTGAAGTCGGAATGGAATACTGAAGAACTGTTGACCTGTGCCCCACTGCTAACTGGAAGTTGTAGCATCTGTCATGTCTAAGGGTTTCTACTCCGCTATGCTCCCTACGAAGAAGATCGTACCATCAATAGGGCACCAACTCATGATCTCTCGCCAATCTATCCCGGAAGAAGAATCCAATGTAGTGACATCTACATACGAAACATGTATGGAGTGTTGAAGCGAACAAAGTTCCTTCTCAAGTTAAATACTCCTGAACACTTGGAATACAAAGATGTCCATGAGGATACAAATATTATATTAGATGTAAGATGAATGAGATATGATTGACATTGAATGTTACAAATGAGGCCTACTTATATACCTACGCATGTGCCTCTTCACGAAAGGTCATGTCTTATCAGACATGGCCTTTCAACCTAATTACTAATTAGCTAATTAATCACTATTTACATTATTTTATTCATTACATTGCCTTCCCCTCAAAAAGCTTTGACCTCAAAGCTTGTCGATGAAAGGCCTCAATTTCTTTTCCTGCTACGAACATCTTCTCGTCTCGGGGCAGTCATCCTTGTCGATACAAGTTGATATGATCCTCTAAGTGACAAACAAAACTGTCGCACTGAGAATGGATCAGACCATCCTAAATCAATCTTCTGTGGAATCTTGCGATGACTGGCAATTTGTGATGATTTGTTAATACTCTTCGGAATATCAGCTTGTTTATGTTCTTAATACATAGCTTGGTTGAGTTGTCTGCTCCCGTGATTTGGATGCCGATAGAGAACTTTTTTGGTTTCACTTATTTGATTTTCTTCTGGCGAAGATGTTATTGAGTTGGTTACAGAACCTTCACTTAGAATGTTCCTCGTCTGAACTACAACATCTAAGTTTGCATCTTCTGCAACTTGCTTGTCTGCTTCTTGAGTTGTGACATTTACTGGATCAATGTTCGTTTTTTCTTCAACTTGAACTTCTACATTTGAAAGTTTCGATGATTCCTTTTTGACAAGTTGTTGCACCTTGTTTTCCAATGACTTCTTGTCTTTCTTCAGCTTCTTAATTTGCATTAGTAATTTGTCGTTGTGGTCCTTGAGGCAAGAAACTTCTTCATTCTTGTTAGTTGTGATTTTGTCAATTTCCTTTTGCATATTTTGGATCGCCTTTTTACTTTCTTGAAGAATTACTTTTGAGATTTCTTGTGTGTCTTCAGGCGTCACTGAATTTGGCTTCAAGTTAACGACCTGTAACGTTATTTTCTTCTTTTTGTAGGAGAATGTTAAAAACTTCTTTTTCGTATTTAAGATAAATGACCCTAGGGTTTCCATTCATGGTGAACCCAACACAATGTCACTATCGTTATAAAATAAGGATTTCACGGTAAATTGCGAGATAAAAGTATAATCCCCAATACTTAGTTGTAGATTATTTATGTCGTATTGTTTGTCGCTTGTGTCACAAAAGTTTGTTTCAATTATATTCGATTCAGGAATTACTAATTGGTTAGCACATTGTGGACTAACATAATTACTCCCTTCAGTAGCACTGATAGAGACTATAATATCTCTTCTTGCCAGTGATCCTTTAATTTTTAAATAGTGTATCAACACATTTACTAAATGTTTTAGGAAACCTTTCATTACTGGTCTCCATTTTTTCTTCTTTCATTATTTTCGAATTCCTCCAAAAATTAACTCTCATTGTGTTCGTCGATGCACTAAGTTTTTAAGGGTAACTCCTTGAATTTCCTCCTTTAAAGTGTACTTTTATACTAGAAATCTCTTTTAAAAGAGATCATATTCTTTTATATATGTATATATTCCTTTTTTAAATAAAATCTTTAGAATATAATGATCTATCTCCTTTTCCACTTTTCCAATACTTAAACCTTTAATAACCTCTTTTTCCTTTTATATACCTTCCAGGTTTAAGAATGATTCCTTAATATTTGAAGAAATCCTTAATAATATTTTTCCTTTCGTTTTTTTGAAAATTACTTCCTTTATATAACCTTACATATAGTCTTCCTTTAGTGATGAGTTCTTTCACTAAGTAAATTCTAGTTTTATTTATTTATTTTTATTTATAATATATATATATATATATATATATATATATTTAACAATTGATTTTTTTTAACTCTTTTTGTTTTTTGTTTTGAAAAGTTACAACCCTAGTGAAACGTGGCTATTCACCTATATTCACCTATAAAATATATGTCCACTTATGTGTATTTGACTCGGTTAATGTTCTCCACGTAAAAGTAAACTTACCATTCACACAGAGATTTTTTATTCCTTTTGTTCTTATTTTACCTTGCAAATACCATGGGCAATTACCATGGGCTTCTAAAACCACGAGCTTGTAAACCACTTAAAGAATAATCAAAATAACCTTATCTACTATTCCTTCTTTCTTTTTCCTTTTTATTTTTAAACTGTCTTGTCTTGGTATGTACGTATATGTACTTCTTTATATATATCTCTTTTTTTCTTTTCTTTTCTTTTTTAATATATATATATATATATTGCTTTTGCTTCTTTTTTTCAAAAATCGCCCCTTTTTTGTCTTCAAATTTTTTATTTTGGCCAAAGGCCTACAAGGCCTACCGGTGAAATTTCTTCAAATTTTTAATTCTGGCCAAAGGCCTATTGGTGAAATTTCTTCAAATTTTTAATTCTAGCCAAAGGCCTACTGGTGAAAATGTAGAAACTCCAAGATTGGTAGCGAAACGCTTCGACGACAACAATGTTGACGAATTTTTGATGGCCAAATGCCTGGACTGAGGAGCATAGCTCTGTGCAGCAATGAGCGGCCAGAAGAACGAACAGCTCCGATACCAAATGAAGTGAACAAAGTTCCTTCTCAAGTTAAATACTCCAGAACACTTGGAATACAAAGATATCCATGAGGATACAAATATTATATTAGATGTAAGATGAATGAGATATGATTGACATTGAATGTTGCAATTGAGGCCTGCTTATATACCTACACAGGTGCCTCTTCACGAAAGGTCATGTCTTATCAGACATGGCCTTTCAACCTAATTAATAATTAACTAATTAATCACTATTTACATTATTTTATTCATTACAAGTGTTGTCGCTAACCCATACTCAACTCATGCTGCTTTGTCCCGTCTGCCAACGAGATCTGCCTGCAGAGGAAGGCCCCTCTCTCTATAAAAGGCCAAAGTGGGCAAGATACGACGCAAGCCCCACCGATGTACTCCTAGAGAGTTTTGCTCCCTGGAAGTACTGCAACTCTGCTGACTGCATGTGCATCTATCTGCACCTCATCAGTGGGTCTGCCCAAAGATGGATGCTCCACCATCTCCAACAGCTTCTCCCTCTCCTGATCAGGGATGACATACTCCTACTGTCTACTAGCCTCCTACAGAACTACCCCGTCAACCTCCAACATCTCTCGAGGATAAGGATCTGCAACTACTGTCACCGTCTTCAATGTTCGTGCATTTGACTACTCCTCCTGAATGGCTGACCCAAGGTTAGCCGCATATCCGTCGCAGACTCAATGTGAGCCTCCATCTGGCTCTCCCCCAAAGGGCTATCATGCATGATGTGCATAGCCTCCTCCTCAGCTGACTCATGCTCCACCATATGTTGCTCCGGCTGAATCATCACAAGTGACTCATCATCTTGAATATCTCCCGTAGAGTCCCCTGACTGCTCACTCTGCACACTGCAATACAAATCCGGCCTACTGTCATCAACTCCACATAAGTGCTCATGCTCCCCAGAAGCATCCTCATATGACCCCATGGACTCATCAGAAGAAGAGTCATCATCCTGACATACAGAAGGAATGTCCTCCTGCTCTACCTCTGCCACCACATCTGCATCTCTCAAGCATGAGTGGTCAAGTCCCCAAGGTTCTTTGGAGATGAAGCAAAGTCCCTTTCTCCTCAGCTCATTTTTGTTGCCTGATCCACCAAACTGGAGCAGCTCTTCCCTAGTCAGTTGTCTCCTAAATATCCCAACGTTCTACTCGACCAACCCTTGGGCTAGCTCATAAGCAGCAGGTCAGACCAACTGCTTTCTCCTCCAAATGTTCAACAACCTAGTCTGCCACTCTCGGCAAATGGCATCACGGTCTCTCATACATGACGACAGGATGGACTGCATGTGTGTTATGACTGTGTTAGGATGATGTCTCCTAATGCTGAAGAAGCGTTGGAACATCTACAGAATCAAGCCATCACACTCAAGATCAAACATGACCTCATAAGTCCAGGTCATGGCCATGACTCCTAAAACCTTAAGCTTCTTCCCAAATGTAGAGCCTGCACAGTTGTCCAAATCCTGAAAAGTCTCTACCATCAGTCTGAAAATTCTCTTCATAACATCATCATTGTAGGGAGGAAAGGGTGCTACCATCCTCAAAATATCATTGAAACAAAGGCAGCTATAAGCTTGACTCTCTCACTTGGATGTTCCAACTTCCAAGAATCTGGCTTGTACCAATGCAAGCATAGATGGCTCCAAAGCCCAATTTAAACTCCAATCAGATTGCTCTACCTTTGTGTTGAAAAGTGTAACTAGGTCAGTCTTCATATTGACTATGTAATTATGTATTTTATGTAAAGAAGAAGTCAAAGATAATGAAATGTATATTTGTTGGACTTGCTTCATGGGTTTCATGAGCAAGATTTTATCTTAGGTTAATAGACTTCTTTTTGATGTCTATTTAAGGTTTATCTTTGGTTTATAAATGTATTTAATGTCATGTATATGAAAAACCTAGAAGTCATGGAATGCTCCAAGACCTAGTCCAATAAACCGTGGAAGAATAGCTATTATTCAGCCCTCATACAACGCTGATAGAAAAGCCTAAATAATGTGTCAAGTTGGCCTTCAAACAGATGGAGAAGTCGGCCTCATAATAGTCATGTCAGCTCCCTAAATAGTGACATCGGTTGACATGTCAGGTCGGCTTATATATAGGGGCAAACCATTATATATACCCCAGCTAACCTCGCAGAAACCACAGAAGTTTTTGGTCATCTCTGAGGTTCAGTGCAAGTACAGTGCGGAATTAACTGCAGGTGCGGTGCGGAATTAAGTGCAGTTGCAATGCGGAATTAAGTGCAGGCTTCAATGCTGAATTAAGTGCAGACGAGTTTCAGTGTGCATTTTACATAAATCCTTGTGGTATCTCAGTATAAAAGGTGTTGCAGTCTACTAACGGGGAGTGCGGATGTGTATCAAAGGAAGTGTGGAAGTTACAGCATGACAGATTTAGCTCTAGCGCAGTATTAAAGTGCGGATTTGTCTAGAGATGTTTTGCGGACTATCCTAAAGTGAAGCTGGTGATAAAAGGAAGTGTTGATGCAGAACAACGCAAGTTGGTGAAAAGAAGAAGGATCAGCATTGAAGGACATCAAAGAAGGACAAGGTCTTGGATGCATAAATAGGTCAAGTGTCTAAGTTTGGGTCATGGTACTTGTCATGTGAATATCTATAAGAAGAATTTCTCTTGGGTTTTCCTCTCCAAGAGGGAGAGGTTTTGCCCTGGCTCTAGGAGCCTAATTTGTGTGTCTTGTGTATTTTGATAATTGACTTGATGAAAGATTAAATAATCTAAAGAAGAAAAGACATAAGTAATCCAAGTAAGCTCACAAGTAATTATCAAGAAGAGAATTTGAATTAATCTCCAGCCCTCCAAATTCTCAACACGGTATCAGAGCTAAGGTGTTGAACTCAAGGGCTGCTTAACAAAGAGACAATCCAGGAACTAAAAATCAAATTTTGGGTGAAAAGTCAAATCAGTTTGCAAGGAAGACTCTCAAACTATTTTCAAGGAAGATCTTCATCTCATTCAAAGGATCAACTTCTCAAGATAATAATCTTTACCATCAAAGATTTTCATTCAAGACATTGATTGAAGAGGTCATCATCTTTTGAAGATATCCTTTGCCATCAAGGATTCAAGAACACCTAGATTGAAGATTTCTATCTTAGAAGAAGCTCCTAACTCCTTCGTCACCATTAAGGAAGCTACAAGCCACTCTACTCAAGTAAGTATCTATGACCTTACTTAAATCTGTCAAGATGACTTATTGTAAAGAGAGCAATAAGCTGGTTGGGTCATCAAACTTTAGCGCATGGAAGAAAAGGAAAGATTTGAATTTAATTGAAGACGAAGTTATGGACTACATCGATGGATCGACAATTCAACCACCAAAAGAAGATGCTCCAGTTCATGCCAAGTACATGAAGGGAGAAATCAAAGCCCAAAACTAAAGTCTGCTAAAGAAATATATGAGAAA
This sequence comes from Pinus albicaulis, assembly GCA_034641835.2. Classification (NCBI taxonomy): domain Eukaryota; kingdom Viridiplantae; phylum Streptophyta; class Pinopsida; order Pinales; family Pinaceae; genus Pinus; species Pinus albicaulis. The sequence continues at coordinate 1,819,446,265 of CM076580.1, forward strand.
CTAGTAGAGCTATTCTCTGTGAGTACTGCAGGAGAAGCAATCTCTCTCAGACAAGAACTATATAAAATGAAATTGCCAAGGGAAGAAGGAATCACTCCATACTTTATGAGGATTTCTGAAATAAGAGATCAACTGCAAGAAATGGGATAAGTAATGTCTGACACTGAGATGACAACAGTGGTGTTGAATGCTCTACCAAAGGAATGGGGAAACTTCACTTCAAGTTTATACGGGAAGAAAGAAGCCACACCATTCAATGATTTATGGTCTCTATGTAAAATAGAGGAAACAAGACTGAAAGCCAAAGCTGATGCAAGACCAAGTGAAGAGATTCAAGCCTTTGCAGCCACATACAGGAAGAAAGAAAGATTCGGAAAATTTGGTCCTCAGAATAAAAGAAGAAACATGGACAACGTACGATGCTTTGAATGTAATGAACTTGGGCATTATTAAAGAGATTGTCCTAAATTTGACAAGGACAAGAGGAAAAGGGACGAAGCCCATATCTCAGATGTGAGGGAAGGACCTGATGCAAAAAAGTCTAAGAAAGAAGCAAGGGATCTCTACTATGATTGAGATCAACTTCTCCTTTAAGTGATTTCTGTTGGTTGTAAAATAATACGATAGGAAGAAATGTATATTATAGCATCGAAATAAAAAGCATGTTAGGAGCTCTTGATGAATCAGCTCCGGGAAAACCTCTTTGATAACATTACTAATGGAAAGCAGTCATCGAGATCAAGGGTCATCATGGAAACAGAATTCAAGGATGTGATGACATATTGATGGAGCAGGCCAAGGGAATGAAGCTCTTCATTCTAGAGAAATTGCTACAAGATGACTCAAAGGAAAAAGGTATGAGGTATGTATATATTTATATTCTTACACTGGATGTTGTGAAGTCATGTCATATGGTTGCAGGTAATAGACTTCCATATTTAGAAGTATGAACTATGAAGAAGATCTTTCGGTGCACTGACAGATGAAATCAACATAATATGTCCTCATGGAATATGAGGTGGTTGTATATGAACGAGAAACTGGAAAATTTGTAAGTTCCTGGGAATGGAGAATGTGCAGAAAGGAAGAGATCGTGAAATGCAATCATGTCAAGAGGCAGTTATCATCCGGAAGCCAAGAAGATGTGACTAGGAGATCTCCTGGGAGGATATGTACACTCTGACAGAAGTCTGGTAAATAAGAAGACCCTTGACAAAACATATCATTAGGAGATGTGTCAATCTAAATAGAGGATGTCGATGCCTACATGAAGATGTCATTGTGAAAGATCATCACTAAGGTAACTTTTGTTTTAAAAGTTCATATGTATATGTTTATCTGGATGAATTTGTGCAAGGCTGCTAATCATGAGAAAGGATGTATGATCCTTGGAAATGATTCGATGAAAAGCAACATGGCATAACGGTGGACCAGATGAGAAAGACTGACGAATCACCTTCTGATAGTGGACATGACTTGTGACTGAAAGTGATGGATGATCTATGCCCTATGAAGCCAAAAGTTGAAGATTCCTCAATATCTAAATCCATGACATCAAGGGGAGGAATTCTTCATGAGTAGTTGGATTGTTGTTGCAGGACCCTGGTTGAGAGGGAGCCTGGTGGTAAGTTTCTTACTTGGAAGAAACTTGAAGTATGTCCTTCCTGGGTTGAGAGGGAGTGACATATGTGATTCTCTAATACATGTGTCATGCACTAGACTGGGACTAACAGTCGTAAGTCTTAGTGAAGGCCATGTGGAGAGAATGGATAGACACATCATTCTGGTCTTCAACTGGAAGAGAGAATGGAGGATTGGGTAATCATCTAGCATTCGATACTCTTTGAGAATGAGATAGGGCATTCAAGATAAGAGTAGTCGAGGACCGATATTCTTTGAGGGTTGGCTACCCAAGAGAAGAATAGTCCAAGAAGGTCATACTTTGGGAACACCTGGGTGGAGTATGTACCTTGGAGAGACAATGACTATGGTGTCTATATGTCATGTGTTTCGCTAGCATTGTAGCCCATTGTCTCCTTGAGAGATGGGGCTGTTAGTCAAGGCCTTGCACTAGGACAATGCTGGTTGATATGATGCTACACAGATGCGATTACCAATCCGATTCTTCTTATGAGATTCTTCAGTTTGAAAGTAACCATGTACCTGTATGAATACCTCCCTAGTTAAGAGGGAGTGTTGAAAAGTGTAACTAGGTCAGTCTTCATATTGACTATGTAATTATGTATTTTATGTAAATAAGGAAGTCAAAGATAATAAAATGTATATTTGTTAGACTTGCTTCAAGGGTTTCATGAGAAATATTTTATCTTAGGTTAATAGACTTCTTCTTGATGTCTATTTAAGGTTTATTTTTGGTTTATAAATGTATTTAATGTCATGTATATGAAGAACCTAGTAGTCATGGAATGCTCCAAGACCTAGTCCAATAAACCGTAGAAGAATGGCTATTATTCAACCCTCATATAATGTTGATAGGCATGCCTAAATAATGTGTCAAGTTGGCCTTCAAACAGCTGGAGAAGTCAGCCTCGTAACAGTCATGTCAGCCCCCTAAATAGTCACATCGGTTCAAAAGTCATGTCGGCTTATATACAGGGGCAAACCACTATATATATACCCCAGCAAACCTCGTAGAAACCACAGAAGTTTTCGGTCATCTTTGAGGTTCAGTGCAGGTACAGTGTGGAATTAACTGCAGGTGCAGTGCGGAATTAAGTGTAGGCTTCAGTGCGGAATTAAGTGCAGACAAGTTTTAGTGTGCATTTTGGACAAGTTTCAAAATTGTTTAAGGTACATAAATCCTTGTGGTATCTCAATATAAAAGGTGTTGCATTCTACTAGACGAAAGTGCAGACTATGTATCAAAGGAAGTGTAGAAGTTACAGCGTGACAGATTTAGCTCTAGGGCAGTATTAAAGTGCGGAACTGTCTAAATATGTTTTGCGGACTATCCTAAAGTGAAGCTGCTGATAAAAGGAAGTGTTGGTGTAGAACAATGCAAGTTGGTGAAAAGAAGAAGGATCAGCATTGAAGGACATCAAAGAAGTAAGGACAAGGTCTTGGATGCATAAATAGGTCAAGTCTCTAAGTTTGGGTCATGGTACTTGTCATTTGAAGATCTATAAGAAGAATTTCTCATGGGTTTTCCTCTCCAAGAGGGAGAGTTTTTCACTGGCTCTAGGAGCCTAATTTGTGTGTCTTGTGTATTTTGATAATTGACTTGATGAAAGATTAAATAAGCTAAAGAAGAAAAAACATAAGTAACCCAAGTAAGCTCACAAGTAATTATCAAGAAGAGAATTTGAATTAATCTCCAACCCTCCAAATTCTCAACACTTTGAAAGACAGGATTTCAGTTTCTCTAACATGGGAAAGTCATTTTCCGATCTTCCACTCTTTAAGTCCATCCCAAGTGCATAAAGCCAATTTCACACTTCTCTCTCTGTCTGTAAATTCCTCGGGTGCCTTTGTTGGAGCAAATTATGTACCTTCTTGGAGAAGCGTCTATTGTTCTGTTTCAAGGAACTAACTTCTGCATTGTTTAATCTTTTTGGTCTTTGATCTAAACCGCAACCCACTGAAGCATTGCTGTGTTGATTTAGGAGTTGTTTTAAAAACTTCAATGTTTCAGCAACATATATGAAAATAATAGTAATGGTGGTCCAATTAGGACAATACAAGTCTTGAAATACAATGTGTCTCAGCTCCGAAAAATAATTTAGGCTCTGGAAAATAAATTGGGCTCTAGCAAAATCATTTTTGCATGACGAGATGAATTCATCCTAGCAAAGCAAGCTAAACAATCTCAGGTGAGAAAAATGTTACCCAAGATGCAAGGAAATGATCTCTCCTCAAGCTCTACGCTGACTTTGGAAATTTTGCAACTGTTGGCTAGAACGAACCCTTGTTTGAGCCTCCAAAAGTGCTTAGAAAATTCTGCCAAATTATTCTTGGGCTCTCCACCACAAACCTAGAAAAACCCAAAAATTATTTTCGAAAATCCTACAGATCACCAGAGACCCAAAATTTAAGCTTACTCCTTTCCCACTAGCTGTCAAATAATTCTGTATGTTTGGGGCACCAAAACTCCCCCAAAAATTCTGCAAAATTTGGAGCCGACTCCTTGACCCATGGCAGACAAAACCCAGAAATCTTTTGTGCTAATTCCGACCTCCCGAAATTACCCAAAATTGGTGCAATTACCAGTTGAATAATAAAACGTATTGCTGAAACAAAAATGATATTTTTGGCCTGAATACTACCCGGAAAATTCTGCAAATTTAACCACAAACTCCTCTTATAAAACCCAAAAACACCTAGAAAAATATGGGCAAATTCTAGCTGATCTAGAAAATCCCCCATTTAGTGTGAGTTTCCCAGTCTACCCAACTATGCATACTGCTCCACATAAGATACAATGTTCCAACTCTACACTCCTACAAATTCACTCAAGATCACCGGCTCAAATGAGAGATTTTCTGCAAAAAACTTCGGTAAATAAACTGGGTTACAGTAAATAAATTGGGCCTAACAAATAAACTTAGCCCCAATAGATAAATCTGGCTCTGGAAAATGAACTAGGCTCATGCAAATAAATTAGGCTCCAGCAAATAAACTTAGCCCAACAAATGATTTCGGCCCATCAAGAGAAATTTCCCACAGAAGATTAATTTTGGCCCAGCAAAATGCTCTCCAATAGCAATTCGAACTAGTTGTTGCAATGGATTGGCCAAAACACCCACATCCGATGCTCGGAAAATTCTCAAAAATTACTCCCGGACTCCTCAAGCCAATCCGACCAAAACCCAAAAATGGTTTGGCCAAATCACAATCCTCCAAAATTGACCCCAATAAGCTCTACACTCTCCCAGTAGCTCCTGAATACGTTGTCTACAGAATGATCAACGAATTATTCAACAACCCTCCAAATGTGTAGCAATTAATCTCTCCTACACTTCCTCAACAGACAAATCTCAAATGGTTGAGACCTTCCTCCACAACTAGGCTCGACTCTCCTTCACAAATGCCTCAAAATAATAAACCATCGATCTTCCTCTGAAATTGAGTTGCAGTAAAACCCTTGAATTTGGCTTTTTCAATAATTTGGAAAGTAAACCCTCAAGTTGGCAAGATCACCAGCTCTAATACCACTATAATATCCCAAATGAGATATTTTAACTAAATTTGCAAAAATTTCCTTAACCAAAGATTTTTCATAGAATCATCATTTATACCACAGAAGATTGCCATGTAAAATAAGACAAATCAAGCATATGCAATAACATGTTGAGAAAAAATGATCTCAGATTTTATTATGTAAATAGCGGAAAAAGTGTACATGATAATACAGTTGAAGTATATGAGATGTATGATCTGATCTCCACAACTAATCTACTCTGATTTTGAAATTGGCCCTCCCAAAACTGTAATGCTACACTCTCCCTCCGGCAACAGCTGCAACTGAAAATCAATGAAGCACCAATTAAGGATCCGAATGATCCTCACTCCAATATCCCTGAAGCTTTGCGAAACTCCTGAATGAAGTCTCCTCAAAGAGAGTCGTGTTTCCGTCCAACACTCGACAACACACCCGAGGGTTTCCGTCACGGGGCTACCAATGAAGTAGAAAACCAAGTTCTCAAACCTCTCACACAAGAAAATGATCCAATCCAAGATATTCCTCAATAGCCTCCTCCTTTTCTTTTATAGATCTCATGGATCCTTCTAGAGCCTTATTTTATTATTATTTTAATCATGGAGCACTTTTCCCTCTTAATTTCCAATTAAAATATTCATTTTTAATGCCGAAAAGAGTAAATCTGCTACCATGTCTCCTCAGGTCACTGAAACTCATGTCCAACCACCCCATCATGTAGGTATTCTCGTCCTGGTTCCAACGAGCTATTACACTAAGGTGTTTTATCACGTATTCCTCCTGGAATGCCACCTTGAGCGTAATTAATTGAGTTAAGCCCAAAAATAACTCAGTTTTCTGAAAGTTGTCGAAATGCACTGGAACATAAGGCAAACGGTGCGGATGATGGAATATATCAAGCGAATGCCATCAGTCCTCATAGAAACTCATCAGAACTCCTCCAAAAAGCCCCTGGGCCCACTGATGACACCAACTTGTACCTATGACCAGTCTGCTCCCAACTCTAGAAGTCCATTCTAACCCTGTCATAGGTGACACCAAAAGAAGGAATATTACAAAAAATACCCAATCACCTACATCAAAACTTCTTTCACTACGATGTTGATCAGCCTATTGTTTCATTCGATTCTGCAGTAAAGTGAGGTTATCCTTTAAGAGTTGGAGAACTTGTTGTTGATGCTCGATGTGATCTTCCACTACTTAAACCTTAAAATTTTCTCTTAAAGATAATGTGCTGGATGGTGGATGATATCTATAAAGTGTCATAAATGGGGTCACTTTTGTTGCAGTATGGAAGGAAGTGTTATACCACCATTCATCCAGAGGTAACCATTTGGAACATTGTGTTTGTTTATCAAATACAAAGCAACGAAGATATCCTTCCAAACATTTGTTCACTATCTCAGTTTGCCCGTCAAATTGAGGATGATAACATGAGCTATGAGCTAATTGAGTACCAAAACAAGAAAATAATTCCGTCCAAAAATTTCCAGTGAAAATGGGATCTCTGATACTTACAATAATCTTTGGGTTTCCATGCAGCTTTTGAATTGTTTCCATAAATGCAATAGCAACTGTACTGGCTTTAAAAGGATGAGATAATGCACAAAAGTGTGCATACTTGGTAAGTCTATCAACTACCACCATGATGACACTCTTTTCTTCAGACTTGGGTAAACCTGTGATAAAATCCATTGAGACCTCCTCCCAACATTGACTTGGAATGGCTAAAGGTTGTAACAGACCTGGTGTCTTAATTGTCTCAACTTTATTTTGTTGGCAAACCAAACATTCTACCACTAACTTTTGAATATCAAATTTAAGGCCATCCCAAAAAAATTCTTTCTTAACCCTGTGGTAAGTTTTTAAAAATCCTAAGTGCCCTCCTAAAGGAGAGGTGTACAATTCCAAAAGAATTTTTTGTTTGATTTGGGAGTTCTTACGTAGATATAAGCGATATTTGTACCATAATGAATCATTTTTCCATATAAATGTATCTGATGTACTAGGATCTTGCTGCAACTTTTGAATGAGTGTCCATACCTCTTCGTCATTCTTCCATTCCTCCCTTGCTTCAGTTATCCAATCAGGTTAGATAATAGAAATGGCAGAGAGCAGTGCTTCCACATCCTCATCCCTTCTTGAGAGTGCATCTGCAACAACATTTTGCTTCCCTTTTTTGTAGATGATTTCAAAGTCATAACCCAACAACTTTGTGACCCATTTTTGCTACTCTTCTGAGGATAATCTTTGTTCCAAGAAGTATTTAAGACTATCATGATCTATTTTACCTTGAAGTTTCTTCCCATTAGGTAAGGGCGCCATTTCTTTAGTGCATGTAAGATTGCCAACATTTCCTTCTCATACATAGCTTTTTGTAAATAATTTCCCTTCATTGGACGACTTTCAAAAACAATGGGTCTTCCTTCTTGCATTGAAACAGCACCAATCTCGTTTCTTGAGGCATCGCATTCCACAATAAAGGTTTTTGTAAAGTCTGGCGTAGCTAATACTGGAGCTCGAGACATTGCCTCTTTAACATGTTCAAAGGCCTTAGTTGTTGTTGGAGTCCAAGAAAATGCATCTTTCTTACACATTGCCTCTTTAACATGTTCAAAGGCCTTAGTTGTTGTTGGAGTCCAAGAAAATGCATCTTTCTTCAGTAATGTTGTTAGAGGTGTGGATATCTTCCCATAATTCTTAACAAACTTGCGATAATACCCTGTCAACCCGAGAAATCCTCGAAGATGCCTTATGTTTGTGGGAATTTTCCATTCCTTGATAGCTTTAATTTTGTTAGGGTATGTCTTAACACCCTCATGGGATACAATATGACCCAAATATTCCACTTCTTGTACCCCAAAGAAACATTTACAAAGTTTTGCATACAATTGTTTCTCTTCCAACAGTTTGAGCACCCTGTCAACATGTTGAACATGGTCTTTCCAAGACTTGCTATAGATTAGTATATCATCAAAAAATACTAACACAAAATTTCTAAGGGTTTGAAAATGGAATTTATCAAACCTTGAAATGTGGAAGGTGCATTAGTAAGGCCAAAAGGCTTGACCAAAAATTCATAATGACCTTCATGAGTTCTAAATTTTTTTTTTTTTTTTTTTTTTTTCATTCTAATCTGATGATATCTTGAACGAAGATATAGCTTGGTGAAGTAAATTGCTCCATGTAGTTCATCCAACAATTCATCAATGACAGGAATGGGAAACTTATCTTTAATAGTGAGCTTGTTGAGCTCTCTATAATCCAGACACATACGCCATGATCCAACCTTCTTGTATTTCTCCATGATCCATCCTTAATCCGGACATATACGCCATGATCCATCCTTCTTGTATTTCTCCATGGTGTATGATCCATCCTTAATCGATGAGCTAGAGTCCTTGACTGAACACATCCAAGATGTTGATGATTGCCTTCTACACTATGTCATGATTTCTATGTTTTTGTTTGCAGATGGTTTGGTCCTTCTAGCCTCATCCCTGGACAAATTGCAGCAAAAATTAGATGCCCTAACCATTTTCTATGATCTTCATCAATTCGCAATCAACCTAAGTAAAACCAAGGTTGTGATCTTCAACACATCAATGAAGATTCTCTTTGATCACCATTTCTACTTCAAAGGTTAGGAGATCAAGAATATTATTCACAAGTCCTTGCTTAAGTTGCTTAAGTTGTGGCATGCACTTAAGTCCCGAATCAACAAGGGCTATGGGTCCTTAGCACTTCTATAGAGACGATGTTTTTAGCATCACTTTCAATACATATAATCCAAGACGTCGCTTAGGGACACTCTTATCTGACCCACAGTTATATATGGATCCGATGTTCAGGGATCTGGTATATTAGAATCTAGTTGCCCCTCAGTAGAGAGAGTACAAACCATCCTTTGTCGATTCATTCAATGCAAATAGATGGTATCTCAGCCCGTCATCCTCACAAAGTTTGGCTCTCACCCCTTCCGACTTGAGGCAATGTTCAATCTCGCCCCACTTCTACATCGTGTTTGGAGTTTTGGCGTGACAAATATCCATACTTGCCCTACTATTCGCCAAAGTCCATTGTAGTAATAGCTAGTCCTTTGGCTCAATCTCCATGTTGATACATCAGAGTCTCAGATCTTCTTCCTTCAATAGGTATTACGTTGGGCCAGCTTCCTCCATTTAGTTATTCCTTATGTGCACCCAACCACCTCTTACTGACCAAACAGGATATGAATTCAATCATCACAAGGATATCTACAGGCAATATGTATAGGTCACTTGGATAAACTTTCAAAGTGGGTTACGTCTAAATATGGAGTTCGACACTGGGCATTTCATGATTATGGGAGTTGGACTTTTTGTTTGTCCCCATTACATGCTTCGCCATTGGATGCACACCCTTTGGATTCCCATACGACGGTTTAGAGTTGGATCTCATCAACTGCAGACTGAGGCGAACCACCAAATATATTGTTTAGAATCTAGATAGGATTTTCCAGTTATCTCATATCCGAGAGATTGAGTTGGAGCACTTAATCTTCTGTTACCCCATTTATTATGAGATCCATGGGAGATTCCATTGCCAGTTCAGGGGGATCCAGACCCTTTCTAGTTTTTTCTAATACTCAGACTAGAGATATCTATCCATTTAAATGTAAGAGGCCCTCAAATTTTGTATCCACACTCTCTAGCTCATCCTAGATCAAATCATGTCCATCAGATTACCTCCTCCTTTATGACACTCCCATCAACTAGGGGCATTAAGAGACAGGCTTATGACAACATTGCTTCTAGCCCTAGATCAATTCACACCAAAAAGACCATTCCCCCTCCCCAAAGACCTCAGAGATGTTGCCAAACTAGATCCCTTACCAATAGGCATATCAGACCACCTAGACATCAACAGCAAATTATTGCGGCCAGGTAATAGCATAGCAGAGGGTAGAGATCTTCCCCTAGCTCTTCTTTATGGTACCATCCAATATTGAGTTTTTTTCATTGGCCTCAAATGTTAGGAGAGGTAGATATAGTGGATCATGACCCAATCCTTAGATCCTTTCCCTCTACATATCTCCCCTCCCCCCTCCCCCCAACACATTATAGCCGCCTACACTTGGATTCGAGGGTTTTCTCATGTTTTCACATATAGACTTTACGTTTGTACTTTACCTCTTGCTCTATATATAGGAGACTTTTTAGTACTCTTGCTTTTTGTTGATGTCATTGTACTTACCAGTCCCATTGACCTACTTTTGTGGTCATTTGTTGGACATTGATATAATTATCTTATCTTATCTCCTTCATTTTGAATGTGATGTATGTTGAAAAATTCATATTCTTTGTTCACTTACTCCAAGATCTATTCTTCATTCCCATTAAATGTCGACAATTCAACCTTCATCCTTAACCATTGTTGTACCTTGGTGGGTTAGTGTTACTTGTGGTAGTGGTTGGAGGATTGGGATGGTGGTTGCAGGTGAAACAAGCAGAGTAACATTTTGGATGGGTCCCATGCCTACCTCCTTAAGCAATTGGCATATGAATGATTTTAACTCTTCATTTCCCTCTTCGATCTTCTTCTTTAACTCATCTTTGCTTTGCTTGATTTTAAGCCTAAGTCTTTGTAGTCCTGCTTTCCTTTATTTCCTAAATTGTTCTTCTATGTTTTCAAATTTGGTGTCTAAGTATACAGTTCTCACCATGTTCCTTCTTGCAAAACTAACTTTATCTCAATTAATTAACTATTGATTTCATTGATTGGTTTCTTGGAGATTTATACAAATTCTTCTGAAATTCATACGATTGTATGGTTGTATGGAAGGAATTTTAATCCACAATTCACACTATACCAAAATCGCATTATACAGAATACATGACACAACATAAATTAATTGCTAGCTAGACATTATATTGGAACCAATTTATCAATAACTAATTCAAGTCATATAGAAACCATGGTACAATCTAGGAATTGATTTAGTAGTTGTCTGGAAATCACAGTACACCTTGGGAATTGATTTGGTTGTTGTATTAAATTTTACACTTGCATAGTACACTCTACACAAACTGTATGGACAGGTGGTGATAAGATTGGTGTATGTTGAGTACGACAACCGGAAGGAGGATAGCAACTACAGCACAAATTGTACAAATGTTAGCTGAGATTACTAAATGTACAATTGTATGAGAATATGATGACAACTGAAAAAAACAATGGCTTGGGGAAATTGGACAGACAACGAACTATAAAATGGTGGCAATGGTGTATAGATGGCAAATGGCAGCTCCACAATTTGACTTCAATATTGATGTAATGAGCATTAGTTCACTTACAAGGTAGGAAAAAAATTCCAATATAAAAAGGATGACATAAAAGAATGCATGTGGCTAAATAATACAGATAATTGATCATGAATAAGTGAATGACAACCATAGAATGTGATGTGTATAAATATAATATATATTATAGACATGTCTTTTAGACATGTGTTAACCTCATAATTCTAAATTTCATTTAGTTAATTATTTAGACAGTTTTCCTAGATTAATAAAGTTATTCTAGAATGTATTGTTTCTAGAATAATAAAGTGAATTCTAGAAGTGTTGTATTCCCTAAATGATTGATAGGCCTAGTCACAACCTTGTCAAAGTGATTATCCTTGAGTTCTTGATCAAGAACACATGGTATATTGAGATGAGGGTAGAGAGGTTATATATATGCATTGCCTCTCACCCCTTATTTAATGCTTTTTCTCTGATTAATAAAACTATGTGTCTGAGGGCACTTCTGCTAAATTTAATCACCGCATCAGAGCCATGGTAACTGGACTTTGGTATGATGAGAGTATTGTGGTGACGAGAAGGCCATCTTAGAATGATGAAGAAGAAGAAGACTCCAACCAACTCTGCCTAGTTTCTTCATCAACAAAGGAATTTTCATTAAGGAATTAAAGTCTAAATTGAAGTGATGGTGCCAAGATACGCACAAAAAAGACATGCTGAGAATAAGGTAATGTTATTCAATTTTCCATTTGTTTCTTACATATTTTTTTGAAGGTTATCTCTATATGTTGGATTTAGAATATCCTAGTGGAGAAGAAAATTGAAGAATATACTTTTTGTTTTGTAAAGATATATCGATCTATAGATTGGGTTTGTGAATATTAGAGATATTGTCCAGATCTAGTTTATCACGTAAATAATATCATGGTTCAGATATATAGATCTATAGATTTGACTTATGAATATTTGAGATCTGATTCAGATCCTTTTTTCAAAAGGAAAAATCGAACATTGATTTATATTTAAATCAGGTTTACATATTGTTCTGATAGACAAGATCTTCACACCATCACTGTCAGCTATGAATCAAAAACTTTAAAACAGGCACCCCGACATAGTTCAGAGCATATTCAAAAGGAAATATGTAAAAATTAAATTTAACAAAAGCACAATAAAAACTGGGAACCATCCTGTAGATCATCGCAGCAACCGTATATATATAAAGCAGGAAAAAGTCGCCGCTTGGAAAACATATCCTCCATACCATTCTGAAACCATGAAGCAGAAATCAACCCCATGGAAATGACCCGAGCCCTGTAGACAACCCGATTGGAAAGTCTGATACCTGGTGTGCCCTGGAGCCATGTGGAGACCTTCGTTAGACAGAGCATCAGCAGACTAGTTGAGCTCACAATGTATATGGGTGAAAGTAACCAATCGAAAAAGGCCCTTTATCTTGTAAATCAGTTGCATCCAGTGACCCATGAGTGGAAGGGCATATGCCGATTAACTGTTGATCCAATCGATTGTTACTTGAGAATCGCCAAAAATGTGCACCTCATTGAGATTCGGCAACCTAGCATAGTATAGAATTCCCCAAAGGGCAATGATCTCCGCCCTGCTGTTCGTTCCAGCACCAGCATTCCAACAACATTGACAAGAGTAATCTGTGTTGATGGAAATCATAGCACCGCAGCCACAGATTAAATTTTATGCTGCCCCATCAAAATGACCAGATGGAAAAGAAAACGAATATCCTTATGTCCAATGGTCCTTGGAGGCCTTTGTGTTGGGAGCTTCCTGTATTCCATAAAAAAGGCACATATATATGTTCCTACATGATCAATTTTAAATGGTCTGTCCTCAAAGATTTGGGTGTTTCGTCCTCTCCAGATGCCCCAGCAAATGTAGAAAGGAAGAGGCTTGTTTTCTTTAGGCCCATCAAACCAATATTTGAAGCATGTCCTCAACGGTAGTGTAGTTCAGATCTGCATTAATCCTCAGCATCTGTAGGACATATATCCAAGTTGCTTTAGACACAGGATATTCAATGAATAGATGCAAAATACTCTCAACTGTTCCATGACATAAGTAACATCTACCAGGGCCCTGAAACCCTTTCTTGCATAGGTTGTCCCACATCATTATCTTATTCCTCCAAACTAGCCATCCAAACAGCAAGTGCGTTTTTGTTAGGTGCCATGTCCATGCTCTGGAAACCCAGCATTTGGCTTCCGGTGCTCAACAAGAGGAAGAAATGTGATGGTATATGCCTCTCACTGAAATATGTCCATTGGTAGAAATGTCGAACAAGCATAGATTGTCTTCATCTTTGTTTGATGTAATGCCAGCCAAAGATAATTGGGAGGTGTATCTGTCCCAAAAAAAATCAGATAGCTCATCATTGATGTCCAGGTCGGCCGCGTTCATCCATACTGGAAATTGCTCAAGGGTGTCCCATCCCTTCTTGATATGTGAGAAATGATATATATGCCTGGAATGTAAATGTTCGATGATCTCATTGGGAAGATTTTGTTCCCCTGCAACTCCATAAATTTGGTCTCTCCCAATAATGGCTTCCCTGCCCAAGCCAATGAACCAGCAGAGATTCTCTATAGTCCATCTCCTTGTCACTAAAAAGCTCCTCCAAATTAATTGATATGGATTTTGTACATTTTGCAGCCTGCCTTATCCATTCCAATGGATCCTTGTTCTTTAAATACTTCCCTTTAAAGATTTGTTCCAAATGCCACACCCAGAAATAGCCCGGCAGAAGCTCATAGACAATAGAGCCCAACTGAAAAACTCTGTCTTTTTAATTCCCCGTCCTCCAAATTCTGGCCTCTTGGTTATAGTATCCATGTTTACTAGATGAATCTTCCTTCTTTCTTTTGCACCTGACCATATGAAATTTGCGATGATGACATCAATGCGTGAGATGGTCTCTCTAGGAAGTATATATAGGTGCATCCAGTACACAAAAATGTTCTGCAATACGGATTGGACCAACACCAATCTGCCTCCAAGGGACAACCATTTGTGTGTCCAATTGTTTAACTTTCTCCTGAAAATGTCAATGAGCCATTGTCAATCCGTTCTGATGTAATTATTTGGTTTCATACAAAACCCTAAATATATGAGGCCCGAATCCATCAAAGCAAGGGAAACCCCATATTTGTTAGTGATTTCCTCCACCTGTGTAGTCTCCACCGCAGAGTGTAAGAGATTTGATTTGTATTGGTTCATAATTAAACCATATACGTTCTCGAAGGTATTGATGATGTGTTGAAGATGTAACCACTGATCCACTAAGACCTGTCCAAATAGTAGTACGTCGTCCACGAACATTAAATGAGTGATGGAGGCATGTCTTGTGATCCGTAAGCCTGAGAATAACTCCAGTGCCTTATCCGCCTTGATCTGTTTGCTTAGTCCCTCAATGACAATTAAAAACGGGAGCGGGGATAAACAATAGCCATGTCGTAGACTACGTAAGGCGCGGAAAAAGACTGTAGGAACACCATTAATGATAACAGCGTAGCTTACCGAAGTAGGAAAAAGACTGTAGGAACACCATTAATGATAACAGCGTAGCTTACATTGTCATATGCCCGATGTAGATCCAGCTTTAAAATGATTGCCTCCTTTCGTTTAGTCTTTATCGTGTGTAGCGTTTCCTAAGTGATGGTGACAGCGTCCTGGATCCTTCTATTCTTCAAGAAACCGAATTGTTCTAATGATATATGTGATGAGAGACAGACATTCATTTTATTTGCAATTACCTTGGATATCAATTTATATACAATGTTGCACAGTGAAATGGGCCTGAAATCCTTGAATGTCTTGGGGCATGTCGATTTTGGAATCAAAGCGAGGGATGTCACATTCACAGCGCCTAAAACTTTCTTCTTTGGTCACGACTCCTCCACCATATTTATAAGATCAAACCCCATGATGTCGAAAAAACGGGTAAAAAACTCGAAGGTCCCACCATCTGAACCAAGACATTTGTCTTTAGAGAAAGATATTAGCACTTTGTGTTCCTCCTCCATGGAAATGGGCCCACCCACCTTCATGTCTTCCTCCTCTGAAAAAAATCTAGGATGATATTCAGAGAAAGTTAGTTGACTATCAATCTCGGCCTCCTCCCTTGCCTTATAGAAATTTTCGAAGTATTGTACTGCCAGTCACCATATGTCTCCATGATGCGTTGCCTTGTTCCCCAATTCATCTTCAATCTCCCAAATTGTATTTGTCTTCCTTCCATTTGATGCGTATTTTTGGAAAAATTTTGTATTCATCTCCACATTCAATCCATATCGTCATACTCTTCAGGCGGCATTCCTATTCTTGTTTGTGTAGAATCTCCCTCTTGTGTGATTCGAGTTGCATCAGCCTCTGTTGAACATCAGCCGATAGAAAATCTAGGGATAAGGGATCGATCAGTCGTGCCATTCCCTCTTCAATCACTCTTAGATCTTGTCTTTGTTCCTTTTTTTACGCAATAATCAATTTGCAAACCACAACTTTCAGCGATTTCAACTTAACCACCAGTGACTCCATCGCAGACAATACAAGGTCCACAGAATGTCCAGTACATATTTTTCTGATTAGGTCGCATAATCCTTGATTGTCCAGCCATGTGTAATTAAATTTGAAAGGGATTCCAGGCCCTGCCAGCTCCTCACGCCACTATATAATAATGGGAATATGATCTGAAATGATAGTCAACGAGACTTCAGATCTAACAACCCCAATGGTCTCGATCTAATTCTCGTGACTGAGGAATAGATCTAGTCTTCTGGCAATGTTGAAAGGACATGCCCTTCCGTTCTTCCATGTCGGAGCCATAGGAATAGGTCAGATGTCCACCAGGTTGTTATCTGAGAACAGGTCCGAAAAACCATTGGATCTAATCTACTACTGGATCCCCAAATTTCTTCACCTGATACAGTCAAATTCATGTCCCCATCCATAATGATAGAGCCTATTTTCATAGTCCCGCAATGGTTCATGTGTTGCTAGAATACCTTTCTGTCATTGTAAGGGGCATGATGTTTAAAAAGTGGATTAGTTGAGACATTCCACAAATGAAACTAGACAATAGTATTCCTGCAAATAATTTATATGCTTTGACGTTAATCATGCATGGATCCCACATAGAGACCATCCCACTTGATAAATTGATCGAATCAGTAGAGACGATCAGCCAATTCGAACATATACTTAAAAAATATTTGCGTGCAGTGTCCCCAGAAGCATAGTTTCTTGAATATGAATGACAGCAAGTCTAGTCGACTCGATGAGGTGTTTTAAGGAAATCCTTTTGGAGGGATCACCCAACCCTTGAAGATTCAAGGACATGATTTTCATGAAGAATTCCCCAATTGAGCAAATCCCCTCTACAGTCCCGAGAATTTTCAGCAGCAGTGATAGATACATCGTGTACGGTCAAATCATCCAAATAGTCTAGGGTTTTTGACGCACCAGAGCCAGGGTCGATTTTAGGCCTGCCCCTTCTTTTTTGCCCCGCCTGATAGTAACATTCATGGTTGATCTAGGATTAATTAACAGATCAGCCATAGACCCGACATTTTTATGGATAGTAAGAGGAAGGAGATCCATATGTGGGTAATGGGCAATAAAATCCTAATCACTACCAATTGAGTTATTAGGGGATGTGGAAACAAAGGGAAGGTTTGAAGCGGAAGGTTGAATCGAAGGATGAAGGGTAGGCTTAGGAGAAAGGCATTTGTCCAGTTCGAGAGCCGAAATGGAACGGGTATTTGAAGTAGCTAATTGTCGGTCGGCCCTATCTGTCAATGAGTCCAATAAGGTTGGTTTAGAAATTGAACCAGAATGGTTGTTGGGATAAGATCATTGTGCAATACCCTGGAGCATATCATGGCCATATTGTCCAATGCAAGACTTTATCACATTCACCAAGAGGGGAAGAAGTCGTGTGTATAGGGGAAAGAGAATAAGGGCTAGTGGAAGTACCTGGAGTGTCATCGCAATGAGAATCCCCACTCAACATAGTTCCATTCCTGGAAGAAGACAGTCTCGGGCCCCCCTTGAATGTTTCTCACCATCTGGATGGTAGTGTCGATGTCCACAAATCGAAAATCTGCGAGGGCATTTAGAGAATATGTTGTTGAGAAATCTAGGGCAAAGATATTAGATGATTTCTCTTATAATGATGACTACTTGTGAGGACTTTTTAATTTTCTTAATTAGGTTCTTCTTGTACTTGATTATTATTATTTGTTATTCTTCATTAAACAACTACCAAACCATGAAGAACAATGAGACAAAGGGCACAAGATGTAGGCAATCAGCCAGGGCCAAAACCTCTCCAACTTGAGAGGAAAACCCACAAGAATTCTTCTTCTTATAGAATCTTCAATTAACGAATTCCAAGACCTAGACCCTTGACCAAGAACCCCTCCAAGACCAAGCCAATGCTTCCTCTTTGAATAGCTTTTCCTTCCAACAACTTCAACCTACTTAGCAAACTGCAATTGCAACTACAACTTTGACTTTCCCAGAAACTGTTGTTGATTTTTGTAGCATCGGAAAGTGTTCCAAGTCTCAAAATTTGTAAGGAGGCTTGGACATCAGTATTCCAAATAACCCAAAAACCGTTTGTGGAAATTCCACTCTATTTATGTTTTATTAAAATAATTAATTATTTTAATGGAGACCCTAAGTCTAAACTGAGGGAAATTAAATAATTAATGGGTATTAATAAAACAGAGTGTGAATCTTCTAGAGAACAAAGATCAAGTCAAATTTTAATCTTGGCCATTGATTAGACTTCTAATCTGTGTCGTTGATTCATCAATGAAAAGATTATAAAAGAAGGCTTGAGGATCATTTGGAAGGCAAGCCGGGCATACACTCAGTAACTCGAAGGAAGTCGATTCTAAAGGAATAGAATTCGATTTCGGAGGGAGAGTTGCAGGGCAGAAGAAGCAGAGGGAGTCAGCAGTGATAAGGGTTGAGGAAAGAAGGACATAGAAGGCCGAAGAAGGCAGCACAGAGAGTCCACGCAAAGTGATGCAGTCTCACGTAGGCACTGCGCAAAGTGACGCAGTCTCACGCAGGCACTGCGTAGAGAGACATGCAGAGGGACACAGAGGGGAGCTGTGAGTCTTCCAAGTGTCAAAAATTCTCTAGAGGGTTCATGAGAATTTATCTCAGGTGTTTTCTAAAGAAGTATGCCAGTGTTTTCCTTTTAAAGAATTCATTGTTGAAGAATAATATATAAACCCTTAACTACTACACTGGTTTTCCCGCATTGGGTTTTTCCGGGGACAATTGTCCAAAAATAAATGTGTATATGTGATTGATTCTTATGCTTGTATTTCTTACTATTTTATTCTCTGCATATACTCGAGTGAATGCTGCAGTAGTATTTATTTCGAAATTTACTGGAAGAATTCTGTAAATACTTATTGGAAATAATAAGTAGGAGAAATAAATCTATCACTGCAGAAGTATTTTTAGGATGAAATTTTCACAACTGCAACTTCGACTGTAACTTCAATTTGCCCAAAAATTGCAACTTCGACTTGCCCAGAAAACTGCAACTTCGACTACAACTTTGATTCTTCGCTTGGGTAGATTATCTCTTCTAGAGAACTCAACTTCCAGAACAACTTTTCTTGGTGACCTAACTTCACTTCTACAACTCGGCTTCACTACAGCAATATGTGCCTTAATTCCTTCGCACGTGTGAAGAGAAGTAGCCCAAAACAAAACCCAAAACTTCTACTTCTTCTGCTTCCTTCGACCTCCTCTTCATCGCACTTCTTTTTTCCTTTATGATCGAACTTGTGTGAGTGAGAGTGTGTTCTCCAAATGAGGTCGAGTGCCCTATATATAGGCTTCCTTGAGCCTCCTAGGTCGACCTTACCTGTCCTTAGGCCAACTTGATGCTTACATGATTGACTTGGTCTTGGAGGGTCTTTTGACTCTGATTTGACTCAAATAATTTTCTTACAATAATGTAACATGCCCAAATGGCTCATTCATACATGAAAATGACGCAATGACTTTATAACAAACATAGAAGCACTCAATGGGTGCTTTGACCTATAAAAGAAATTCTCTTGAGCATGAAACCCATGCCTTATGACTCACAATAATAAATTTATTTTTCTCTTTTCATTAAATACATAAAATCATGATTACATATGTCATTATGAAGACCGAACCTAGTTACATATTTCAACACTCCCTCTTAACTAGGGAGGTATTTATAATCCATACAAGGTACTTGGACATTCTCAATTTGAAGAATTCTCATAAGAAGAGTCAGATTGGTAACCCATTTGTATAGTATCATATCATTCAGCATTGTCACATATCAAGGCCTTGACTAACAGCTCTATCTCTCCACAAGATCAGAGCACAATGCTGGCGAGACCAATGATTTATAGACACCCTCATCATTGTTTCTCTCAGAACATACCCCACTCGGGTTCTCTCAGGGTATGTTCCACCGGGACTATTCTTATCTTGGATTCCCAGTCAAAGAATATCGGTCCTTTACGACTACTCTTATCTTGGATGCCCTACCACATCCTCAAAGAGTATCGAATGTCAAATGCTTACCCAATCCTCCATTCTATCTTCCCATGTGAAGACGGGAATGATATGTCTATCTCTCCCTCTCAATTAGGGAGGATATACCCATTCCAGTTAAGGAATGGACCCATTCCAATGAAGGAATGTACCCAAGCTCCCTCTTAATCAGGGACTTGACCAAGCTCCCTCTTGACCAGGGACTTGCTTCCAACAGCTCTTTAGGTGGAGAGATCATGGGACAATCAGTTGCTTGAAGAGCTCCTCCTTTCGATGTCATGAACTTCTTTTTATTTATTCAGGAGTCTTCATCATTTTGGGACTTCATCTTTGTAGGGCACAAACCATCCATCACTTTCATTCATGAATCATGTTAGTCATGTCATCCTTCATTTCATCAAAAAGTGATCCATTAGACCATATATGGCCTTTCTTCAAACCTTGCTACCTTCTTTGCATCATGTTTCCTTCAGGATATTTCATCCTACCACATGAGTGTTAGTGGTAGATGATATCTACAATGCTTCCTTTAGTAGCCCTGCATTAGCCCATCCATATATTATTCAAAAATAGAAAATGATCATTAAATCAAAACTACCTATGTGAGGGTCTTTCATCATGACATCTCCTTGTTGGCATCAGCATCCTGCATATATATTGACACATCTCCAAAAAGATATACAACGTCAAGTGCCTCTTTCATTTTCAGACTTTATCAGGATATTCATATCTTTCCCATGGAGGCATCATAGTCAAATCTTCTAGTCCTTGGATGTTGATTGCCTTCCCTATAGTTGCATTTTTCATGATCTCTTCCTTTCTTTATTCACACATTTCCTCCTAGGAACTTCCAATCATAGTTCCTTCAATTTTTTCAACCACCTCATACTTCATATGAGAACATATTATGTTGATTTTATCTAAGTCAATATGTGAACCATGCCTTCATGCATCCTTTCACAGGAGGAGATCCTTTCTTTTGATCATGCTCTTGAGGTAGAGCACTCATTCATGATATCTGCAACCATGTGACATGACTCCATCAAGTACAAGCATACATACCTCATCTCTTTCTTTTGGTCATCTAGATTTCCTTCGACAACTTCCTTGATTGAAATAAAATCAATCCCTTGACCTACTTCACTTCTTTTGACATCATACCATCATCCCCTGAATCCCATACAAGTTGGAATTCTCTGCGAGACACTTGCTTCTTTTAGTAGGTGAACCTTCCAATGAAGATTCCAACGGAGAATCTTGATCATCCTCATCCTGTAAATGCTCCTTTTTCAATGACGTATGATGAGCTTTATACTAGATGACTTTCTTTTTCCCATAAGAATTCCTTATGCTTCCAATGAGGTTACCAAAAGCTACATCCTTCTATGGGTGACATCCACAAACTTCTATTTCAACTATGCTTCTTTATGATGATGTTACAAGCTCTTGCTTTCAATCGTATGCTTCTATGATGCCTTCACTTAACATGATGCATCCTATCATGTTTCTAATGATTCCTTCCATGATAGTTATACTTTACAACAAAGATTTGAACTAGAAGCTTGGAAAGAACTAGGTGAAGAAGACCTATCTCAACAATAGTAAAGATCTTTTACTTCCTCCATTTTGAATTTCTTCTTTTCAGCTTCTTCCACTTCTTCAATGATATGGGTTTTTTCCCTTTTTCGTTTGTTGTTGTCCTTCTTGAGCTTAGGACGGTCTCTATTGAAGTGCCCATATTCTTGAAATCCATAGCATTGGATCTGTGACATATAGGACCAAACTTGCCAAATATCCCTTTGCTTCTTGACATGACAACAAATGTTTGAACCTGCTTATATGATCCTATATCACATTTTGCCTTCAACCTGTTTTCTTCAATCTTGCATAGTGACCACAAATTATTGAATACGATAGCTTTCTCTTCTTCATATGCCTTTGATACAAGGTTTCCTTGTTCATCAGTTAGAGCATTTAGAACAATGGTAATCATTTCTTTATTGGATATCGTCTCTCCTAGATCTTGAAGTCAATTCCTTATTTGTAATGCTTTAGTAAGACATGTAGATATCCCTTCATCCTTTGATGCTTTCAACTTGTACAGTTTAGATCTTAATGATATGACTTGTCCTGTTGAGCTTTCAAGGAATAATTTAGATAGCTTATCATATATATTTTCGATGTCTCCAATTCTTCTACATATGGGATAAGAAAATCCTTAATGGATTCTATGAGAATCCTTTGAGCCCTTAGATCCTATTTCGTATATTTAGATAGTGCTTTCTCTTCAGGTGGTTTGGAGACTTTGCCTTTGACATGATTAATAACTTCATTTTCCTTGAGGAATAGGTCTATTCTCCTTTTCCATGCAAGGAAGTTTGATGACCCAACCAACTTGTTGATCTCCTTGCAAAATAAAGTCATTTTACTAGATTTAGATATAGAAGTATAAATACTTACTTGTCAAGTGAAAATGAACAACTCAACTTGATGCCTTTGTTGATGATGATTGAGGATGACTTCTTGATGATGCCTTGATGCTCCTTGGATGATCTTCTTCAAGGATGTTTGAGATAAGGATTCTCTTTCAAGATGAAATCCTTTCCTTTAATGAGAGGGAGATTGCCTTGATATCTTTGATGATAACGACAACCCCCCTTCTTCTTTTACCCCTGAAAGTGAAAAATTCAAGATGCTTTAAAGTCCTTTGTTTTTCCTTTGATGATTGATAGAGCGAGGATCCCAAGAAGGTTTTAAGTGTAGATTCCCTTTTGCACGAATTAGGGTTTTGACTTCCTTCAAGATGATAATGTAGCCTTTGTCTTCAAAATGCCTTGGAGATGAGAGGATCTTCTTTATTTTTTGAAACCCTTGATATCCTTCTAAAACCTTGATCTTTGAGAGCTTGAGTGTCCCTTGTTCAACTGCCCTTCCTTGACTTGTCACCTTAGCTCTGATACCATGTTGGGAAATCTAGGGCAGAGATATTAGATGATTTCTCTTATAATGATAACTTCTTGTGAGGACTTTTTACTTTTCTTAATTAGGTTGGTTCTTGTACTTGATTATTATAATGTGTTCTTCTTCATCGAACAGCTACCAAACCATGAAGAACAATAAGACAAAGGACACAAGATGTAGGCGATCAGCTAGAGCCAAAACCTCTCCAACCGAGAGGAAAACCCACAAGAATTCTTCTTCTTATAGAATCTTCAATTAATGAATTCCAAGACCTAGACCCTTGACCAAGAACCCCTCCAAGACCAAGTCAATGCTTCCTCTTTGAATAGCTTCTCCTTCTAGCAACTTCGACCTACTTAGCAACTACAACTGCAACTACAACTTTGACTTGCCCAGAAACTGCAACTTCGACTTGCCCAGAAAACTACAACTTCAACTGGCCTAGAAACTGTAGCTTCGATTTGCCCAAAAACTGCAGCTTCGATTTGCCCAAAAACTGCAACTTCGACTTGCCTAGAAACTACAACTTCGATTCTTCGCTTGGGTAGATTCTCTCTTCTAGAGAACTTGGCTTCACTGCAGCAATATGTGCTCTAACTCCTTCGCACGTGTGAAAAGAAGTGGACCAAAACAAAATCCTTCCTTCCTTCCACCTCCTCTTCTTCGCACTTCTTCTCATTTTTATCGTCGAACTTGTGTGAGTGAGAGTGTGTTCTCCAAATGAGGCTAAGTGCCCTATATATAGGATTCCTTGAGCCTCCTATTAGGTCAACTTGACATGTCCTTAGGCCAACTTGTTGCTCCATTAGGTCGAATTGATGCTTGCATGATTGACTTGGTCTTGGAGGGTCTTTTGACTCTGATTCGACTCAAATAATTTTCTTACAATATGTAACATGCCCAAATGGGTCATTCATACATGAAAATGACTCAATGACTTTATAACAAACCTAGAAGCACTCAATGGTGTTTTGACCTATTAAAATAAATTCTCTTAAGCATGAAACCCATGCCTCAAGACTCGCAATAATAAATTTATTTTTCTATCATTAAATATTTAAAATCATGATTACATTTGTCATTATGAAGACCATACGTAGTTACATATTTCAACATATGTGACTTGCCTTGTGACATATCACGCACCTAAAAGGTATGCCCCAAAAGTCAATTCGTTGTCTGAAAGTAGTTTGGCCCCATTCAAGGTCCATTTCAGTCAGCAATCCTCCAGAGAATTTTAATTCCACCAGGATCCATGCCACCATTTTATCTAGCACCATCGATCCTACTTTATCCAGATATACAAATTTACCTATAGAGTTTTTGATAGCCTCCAAAGCCTTCTGTGTCCATAATTCCATGGGCAAACCTAGGAGCTTAACCCAAACAAGCCTTTTGTTTGGGGTCGTCATCAAAGGATTAAAACCAACAAACCAGTGGTTCAGGTATAAGAAGCTACGACCATTTACCCACGGCGTCTTCAGTATGTGGATCGTGTCTTCATCTTATAAAAAATGTATCCCAAACCACCCATTCATCAGTACACTAACTTTGGGCATGTATGACAAGAGCGGCGTCCATGTTTTAGCAACCCAATTCTGCATTTTCGCCCCTTCCATATTTGCAAACTCCCAACGACCAATCAAGGTCCATTTTTTCATACTAGCAACCCCATCCCAGAAAATATCTTCACCAAAACCCAATATTTTAATCTTTGAGGAATCTTTCATAGGTTTGCCTTGTTTTGTATGTCGATTATGTCTATGTGCATTGTCGTCGTCCTTCACATGACTCATGGCACAGGAAACCAATGGTCTAGAGGAGATCAGATGATCTCGAAGCGATAATTGGGACCCTCGCGGAGGGCCAGCCCCAGTTGACAGTTATTGATGTATGTTCTCAGCTTCGATAGTGGCACAAATAAGTGCCTCTGAGTCTGGAGAAGAGTGTTTTTTTGTGCCATGTTATCCTCCAACAGTGAAAAAAAGTAGAGAAAGTTCACCATCTACCACCAGGATCGGATGATACCAACACAAGATAGATAGTTAGATATAAGGATGGCCCTCGTCCTATATCGATCCAGCACATAAATGCCACTTACCTCCTCGATCCTCCTAGAGCCCAAAACCAGCCTTTGATTTGATTACTTCTATCACCTCCTATATCACCTGGAAGTTATAACTTAATAGTTCACCAACCCGTGAAAAAGCCCCCAATGGGAAAAAATTGCATGAAGCATTCAATTAGGATTGGGAAGAGGATCACTAGTCAAGATACAACAATCCAAGAAGTGGCACCTGGATATGTTCAACTCCGATAGGTGAAATTTTGTCCAGTAATAACCCACTGCCCAGCGAATCACAAAAAGTCAAGGACAAGGAGCTATAAAGAAGCAAAATGATGGTGCTTCTATAGAAAAAATATCGTCCGGACAATACAGGCCAATCCCAGCATAGGCCTCTTAGAGCCACAGCACTAGAGCAACCCCAGAATCCTAAAAGGGAAAAAAATCATAAACAAATAGAATACAGTCTGCATCAAGTACATTAATTGTCAAATAGACTTAGAGACATTGAGAGTCCCTGCTATAGTAAGTCCCTCAATCACATCCACAGGCCCATCAACCTTAATTGAGGGAAAAACAAATTCAAGAAAGCCACTAACCATGTGTCATGTTCCTTTTTTATGGTTCCCCTCATGGGTGTGGTCAGGATGGACTTCCAGGATTAGAGGTAGCTACGTCACAGGAGCAGAGTTACTCCATCAGCGGGCCCAGGGATTCTAGAGGGGCTCTGTGGGGTTTTGGGGACTTTCTTTTGGATCCGATGGCATTTGCTTGGCATATTCAATCATCCACACAGCTTGCCTTTTGTTTTGTTGCATTCCTACAACTTTTAGAAAACAAGGTTATTGTTGAGCCTAACTCAATTAATTACAATTAAGGTGGCATTCCAAGAGGAATGCTTGATGGAACACCTTAGTGTAATAGCTCATTGGAACCAGAATGAGAATATCTACAGGATGAGATGGTGGGAAGTGACTTTTAGTGGCCTGAGGAAAGATGGTGGCCGATTTACCATTTTCCCAAATTAAAAAGGTATTTTAATTAAAATAAAAGAAGGGAAAAGGTACTAAGTGATTAAAATAATAATAAAATACGACTTCTAGACGGGTCCATCAAATCTACAAAAAAGGAGGAGCCCATTTGAGGACATCTTGAATTTGAGCATTTGTCTTTGTTGAGAGTTGGAGAACATAATTCCCAGCTACTATAGCCGCAGGATAGAAACCTTCGAGTATGTTGTTGAGTGTTGGACGAAAAACCAACGCTCCTTGAGGAGACTTCATCCAGGAGTTTCATTGAGTTTCAGTGATATTGGATTGAGGACCACTTAGATCCTCAGCTTGGGCATCATTTTCAGTTATTTTTGTGGAGGCCAGGTTCAGCTTGCAGAAAACTATTTTATGGCCATCTTATCTCAACTAACTCTAGCTATTGTACTGGCATATTATATTTTATTAATAAAGCTGAGTTTGCAGTGTTTCTTATGAGTTGCAGCATTCTGGGTTCCATAATGTAAATCTGTTTCTGTTGCCATAATCTCATGGTGAATGTTCTGCTACTGTTTGGAGTAATTTAGGGTAAAATCTTGGTTAAGAAATTTTCTGGCAAATTTTTAATTTGGAACATTACATCATGCCAACCACAATTACTGCCCATGCTTCGAGGAAACGTTGAACATCCCTGCTGAAAAAAGACCTGCATCTGAATCGGCCAAAGGCTTCCATGCAGAGGGAGCAGAGCCCATAGAAATACAGAACAACACCATGAAGCAAAAGGATGGTCAATCTCAGATAATCCTATACAACATCCTAAACCAAAGAGACTGACAGCGACTCCAGATGAGAAACAATCTGTGTTTACGATGTATGGGCTAAAACCTTCGTTGATAGATAGTAGATACAATCTACACAGCACCAACACCAGCTGCACCAAATCTAGCAGCAGCAGCATCTCCACCCAAAACTCATCTTCCCAGAAATTAACATCTTCAGCCACATACAGAAATGTCTGCATGCCATTCAGACAGCATTCAGCACCCAATGCTCTGCCCACTAAACAAGTCCAAAAAGAAACATACAACCCTTTTATGTAGACCTCACACTCAGAAGCTCAAATCTACTCGTCCACAATCTTCAAAACACACTCGGAAACTCCGATCTGCTCGACCACGTTCATGACAAGGTCTGCTTGTCACCCACGAAAAGCAGAGAACTTACTGGTACCAGACTCATAGCTACATCCACCGGATAAGCAGAACATTTTAGCATCCAACAAGAATCATACCACCGCTATGGACATCAAGATCACATTCTTCCAACCTGAAAACTCTGAAGCAGAGTGAAACTGGTGAATGCTCAGAGTGCAATGAATGCAAGAAGCCATAAACCAAAGCACGCCCAAGAACATATTCTAACAATCTATCCAACTTATATTTACAGAGACTTGAAAACTAGACAGCTCCTGACTTGAACTCCACCTGCTCACCAGAAATCCGAAATGAGATATCCCTCAAGATCTGACTCAGATCTATGTTCACCGTAGTAGTAATCCATGAGATTGATGAAGAAAGAGTACAAATATGTTTGTGATCATGTGAGATCCGGTCTATGAACAGCATAGATGTTCAGCCATAGAAACAAAATCCTAATACCCTCAGATTTTAATCATGTTTTAGTTAAATTATGAATCAATTTGACAATCTGCTCTAATGTTAGGAAATGACTCAAGAGGTCCAACAGACCAGATAAGTCTCAATTTTCAAAAGATAAAATTATGATTGTTTTAAAATATGATACTAATTCAAAATCAGATTTAAATTGGACTTAGTTGTGAAAACAATCATACATAACCTACAAAAATGGATTTTCACACATAAGGCTTTACACAGTTTTATGTAATTTCAAATCTTATTAGTTGTAAAGTTGTAAAATGATCAATGAAACAATGGTCATTGGTCAAGGAGATGGGCAATAGAGATTTCCTATATTTTACTGTTGGAACATCAAATGCTTTCTCAACAGCAAGAAATAAGAATAGTTGGATAGATCTCTTCAAACAGGAGGCCATTAAATTGCATACATATATGCAGAATAAAAGTTCTCACATAAAGGGAGCTCTAATTGATGGGTAGCTCTAGCCTCTAACATTTATCACACATATCAAGTCTAATATAATTGAAATTGAAGTGAATATTGATTTTATTAAATGCTTCAAAGTTTTATTAAGTTTTTCTTTTTTATCTCTTTTGTATTTCTTTAACAGGAGTATATGACATGGGAAGCTGTCATAGAAGTATCCTTATGGATCCAATACAAATGCATGATATATCCATTCCAATATGACCAAGAAAAATCCAAAAAATGATTTAAATTTGACAAATCTTCAAGAGTATCTATGGAAGAGGGGAGAAGATTTGGTATCGTAGTTTCAACCCTTTGCTATGAGGTGTACTAAAACATGTCGGCCTCCCCTATCCTCTAGATTGTTCCTTGTCATTCATCAAAATAAATATAATTCCTTTGCTCCTCCTACAATCCACATTAGCAAATGTTCTCGAAGGCACAGCTAAGGAGATATTGGGGAAAAACTCACCAATTTTTAAAATAAAGTAACATTGTCCAAGGCCACCTCTCAAACAAGAACCCACTGAAACATCTTGATGATTTACTTGGATAACATTGATGAGAGTGTGATATATCTAAAACTAGAATTACTTGAAACAAACAAAGCAGTCACAAGAGAAAAGTACATTACACTCATGTTGTGAATACATTAACCATATTCCCAAACAAGAAAATGAGATACCTTTGACCATCTTCACACAATCTGGACCTTGTTGAAATTGAGATAGCTCCAAGAGAGCACCTCCCCATCTTGTGAGGTTCTGGAAACCAATGCAAAAGAAATATAAGGAATTCCACAATATACTTGTCCTTCGAACAAACAATTCAATTTCTTTTATAACTCACAATAACACATTAAATTCACAAATGGCTATTCCAAACAAGACAAATGGAAAATAAAAACAAAATACACTTAAAACCAATGTGGCCCATCAAAGCCACACAGCTTGAACTCATTCACGACTTTACATAGTAAGGGTGAACTCACTACTCCACAGAATATTCTGGTAAAATTTGGGTACCAGAGGACAAGTGGTTCCCTAAGGCTTAGATATTTGGCCTAGGGAAAAGTGTCCAAATGTATTTTGTACTTTTCTCCTAAAGTGACTTTATAAGTGGTAAAGTCAAATCTAATTTAAAAGTGGCTTTATAAGTGATAAAGCTACAAGTCTAATTTTAAAGTGACTTTATTAAAGTCAATGTAAAATTAGGAAGTGAAAAAGTGACTATGGAAATAAAAGGTTGAGTGGGTCTTTATTTAAGTGGGGTGAATTAAAAAATAGAAAGTGAGAATTAAATGCACACTTATTCTCAGCTTGATCTAAAGCTATCTCAGCCATTGGATTTAGAGATTCCCCAAAAGTCACTTAGGGTTAGGTTAAAGGAGAAAAAAAGAGAAAAGGTCATTCATTCTTTCATGAGCAGATTGAGAAAGAAGGAGAATTTCTTAGCAGAGAGGAAGAAGGTGAGCAGAACCTTGGCACGCATACCGAGGCAACACTTAGCAAATCCATACAACAGGTTGGCAAGTAGTTCAAGGCAAATTCTGAGCACGTTTTTCAAGGCAGAACCATACAGCACCTTTGGCACGCATTCCTAGGTAGTCATACAACAGTTATGGCACAGAAAACGATGCACATTTATTGTTGTTTTGTGGCACATAAATCGAGGCAATCTGTACAACGTATTGTTGTTCCTGTGCACAGAAATCAAGGCAAAAACCATACAACATTTATTGCTATCTTTGTGCACGCAAATCGAGGAGAATTGTACAACATTTATTGTTGTTTGCACGCATTTCGAGGAGGCTGTACAGTAGCATTTAATGTTGGTTTTCTGGGCACGAAAAACAAGGAGGTCGTACAGCATTTAAGGTTGTTTCTGTTTTGACTATTGGCACATTTTCCGAAGCAGAGGTCAAGCACGGAAAACGAGATAAGTTGTATTTTTGTGGTTGCTGGAATTTCTGTGTATTTTTCTTTCACTGTAAAAGCATTTTTCAGAAATAAAGAAGAGCTCTCAAACTGGTTTTCACCAAGAGTTGTAGGGGGTTTTTCCAGGGTCACATTGACCAAAAATCAGCGTATTATTTTTCTGTGTGTGGCTGTTATAATTTCCTGAGTTTTATTTCTGCATTTCCGGCACTCGTAAAATTCCTAAATTTGTGTTTTCAGAATATAATTTCATTTCCAGAATTTTGAATGTATGATTATGGGAATAGGCATTTAACTATATGGGAGTGATAAGGTGAAACTAAAAACCGGAGTGGAGTCAAAATTTCTACATGGTATCAGAGCTTGGGTGGCTAAAAAATGCAGTTTGGGACAGCAAGCATGTCTTTGGGCTTGAGGGTGGCAGATAGGTTGGATGGACAGAGCAACTACATTGTATGGAGGGAGAGAATCCAGAGCATCTTTGAGGAGGCAGAAGTCTGGGGCATAATGGTTAACACCACACAACACCATGTAGCAGTTCCTGCTGACCCTATTCAATTGCCAGATTTTAGTAAGAAGAATGCTAAGGGAAAAAGACTAATTATGGATGGTGTTAAAGACCATGGCATTCCTCATGTGAGAGGAAAGACATATGCACATGAGATGTGGACAGCCTTGACCAATCTTTACCAGAGCACCAATGAAAACAGAAAAATGGTCCCAACGGAAAAGCTGAAGGCCATTAAAATGGCTAAGACTAATAGTGCTACAGCATACCTCACAAAGATCACTTTTGTGAGAGATGAGTTGGTAGTTGTTGGAGAGACCATTCCACCCACTAAGTTGGTGCAGATTACATTGAATGGTCTTCCCAAGACTTGGAAGAGTTTTGTGGATGGGATTGTTGCACGGGAGAACCTTCCCAACTGGGAGAGGTTGTGGGATGATTGCATTCAGAATGAGATCAGAAAGAACCATCTTGGAGCAGCCAAACAGGTGGAGGAGGATAACAATGTAGCATTGTTGGCAAGGGGCAAGAAGGGCAAAGGAAAGAAGCAAGTTTCCACAAGTGGAGGTGGAGGCAAAGGCAAAGTAAAGGTAAGCAGGTGAACAAGGAGAAGGACTATTCCAAAGTCGAATGTTGGAATTGTCAGAAGTTGGGACACTATGCAATTGTGTGTCCAGAGAAGAAGAACAAGAAGGGAAAGGACAAGACCATGGTAGCTTCTGCAAAGATAGAGGGCTTCTCGGAGAGCTTTGATCGGGAGTTTGGGTTCATAGCTTGTGAGGCCACTAGTGCAGGATCACCTGCCATACAGGTTCAGAGGGAGTGTGCACTTCCCTCCACTAGCAGAGCATCTTTTGGTATTTTGTATGTTGACAGTGGGGCTTCTCGTCATATGACAGGAGTCTGGGAGTACTTCTCAGAGCTTTCAGAGAGTAACAATGATATTGAGGTAGTACTCGGAGATGATAGCATTGTTAGAGCAATTGGTGTGGGGACATTGACATTTGATAGAGAACCCAAACCTCCCTTGAAAGTGTCAAATGTTCTATATGTGCCTGGAATGAAGAAGAACCTGATATCCGTCTCAGCATTGGATGACAGAGGGTATGAGGTGTTGTTCAGGAGAGGGCAGGTGCTTATATATCCAAGGGGAACTCCAGCTTCTTCAGTTAAAGTGATTGGTGTGCGCCATGCCAAGGTGTACAAGTTCTCATTACAGCCCCTGATGGCATTGAGTAGCAGTACCGACAGCAGATCTAGCAGTTCAGATTTGTGTGAGATTTGGCAACGCAGGATGGGGCACATGTATCATGGGGCCTTGAGGACATTGC
Source organism: Pinus albicaulis (assembly GCA_034641835.2). Lineage (NCBI taxonomy): Eukaryota > Viridiplantae > Streptophyta > Pinopsida > Pinales > Pinaceae > Pinus > Pinus albicaulis. The sequence goes on from CM076580.1 coordinate 1,819,478,235, forward strand.
GGGAGATCACCACTAGTGTGCTAGATTTCAGTTATGATCACCTTGATGTGTGTAGAGGATGTGCTATGGGGAAGTTTGCCAAATCCCCTTTTCCCAGCAGTGACAGCAGAGCGACAGGGATCCTTGACTTGATTCATATCGATGTGAGTGGTCAAATGTCTCATGTATCCTTGAGTGGCTATAAGTATTATGTGTTATTCATTGATGATCACTCCAGGAAGACCTGGATTTATTTCTTGAAGACCAAGAGTGAGGTCTTCAAGCGGTTTCAAGAGTTCAAAGTTCTTATGGAGACCCAGACAGGTCGGAAGATCAAGGTCCTCAGGTCAGACAATGGAGGGGAGTATACCCTTGGTGAGTTTGTTGATTTTTATGCAGAGGCAGGCATTAGGAGGGAGTTCACAATTCCTTACAACCCCCAGCAGAACGGGGTTGCGGAGAGGAAGAACGGATCCATCGTAGGGGTTGCCAAAGCCATGCTTCATGATCGGGGGTTACCTTTGTTTTTGTCGGCAGAGGCCTGCAACACTGTTGTGTACTTGCAGAACAGGAGTCCACATCGTGCCTTGGGCAATGTGACTGCGGAGGAGGCCTTTTCTAGGAAGAAGCCTGATGTTGGTCACTTTCGTATCTTTGGGTGCATTACATACTCCTACGTTCCCATGGAGAAGAGGACCAAGCTAGAGCCCACTACAGACAAGGGCATCTTTGTGGGTTATGGCAAGACCTCAAAAGCTTATCGGATTTATATTCCTATGAAGAGGAAAGTTGTTGTCAGGCGGGATGTGAAGTTCAAGGAGGATAGGGCTTTCAGAAGGGCACGAGAGTTAGAGTATCTAGATTCACCAGACCCTCAGGAGCAGCTGAGTCAGTCACAGGGATCCAGTGGACAGGGATCAAGAGGTACATCGATTACAGTGTCAGGTCCGTCAATGAGCAGTGGCTCTCAGAGTCAGATTGCTGGTTCTTTGGGCAGCATGCAGAGCAGTTCGCATAGTAGTTCACAGGGTAGCCCACTGATGGACAGTTCACACGGTACTTCAGCATCTACAGGCATAGGTTCAAGCATAAGGTCAGTTGGCAGGCCTTTAGGAGTTCAGGCTTCTGATGAGGATGAGGATTCTTTCACTCTAGTGGGAGAAGTGTACTCAGGGAAGAGGAAGCCCAAGTGGCTTCAGGACATGTAAATTTATGTAGATGTTCTTATGCTTGATGCAACTTTACTTTTTACTACAGCAATCACATAAACAGTCAAGTAAAATGCTGATAGAACATACCAGTGGATCTATAGAAGACAAACCAGAAACAGATAAAATGTGTTGGTGCGTTACGACGGTCAGCAGGATGCTTCAACCAGCAAAGTCTCCTTGGTCAGCCAACCCAGCATGTGTCACAACAACCCTTAAAACAGCCACTCGGTCAACTCAAAGCCAACCCCAGAAAAGTCAACGCAGTCCAGAAAAGCCAACGCATGGCAGCAGCAATAAAGTCAACACAGCTCAGTCTTCGGCCAACCTTTTGACCTCAATTCTTGTGCCAATGTGTACGGCCTTCCAAAATCGAAGTCTCCACCAATTTCCCTTTTTGACCATGCGTTGACCAAAGTCAACACTGGTCAAACTAGCATGGAAACCCTAGCTACAGTGAGCTGCAATAAATTTGGTCAAACCCTTGCTGCAGTAATTCGTCCTCTTTCCCACGTGTGAACCGAATTTTCCTCCAAGGAGCTCGCACTAAATCTGAAGAGGAGATGTGTGTGATGAGAGTGAATGAAATGATCTCCAACGTTGACTGTATATATATCCATCATTGAGGTGTGTGACACATCTGCTGGGGGTGTAAAACCTTAAGGCCGACCTGCAAATATTTGAAATTATTAAAAATAAATTCAAAATAAATGTTCCACTCATCAAATTAAGACCAATTTTATATCAATCTTACACCTCTCTGAAAGAGGAACCCAATAAAAATATTGGTATCTTCCTCTGAGCATCACAACATGGAGTTTGGACCTAGTTGTCCAATTTTAACACTCCCTCTCAACTAGGGAGAACTCCATCCACCTGTGCAAACAAACATCATGCCTCATCCCGCCGTAACTTGCTTTGTTGGCCTCTTTATTTCAGAACAGAAGTGGGTCAGCCACAAAGACATCATTCCCCGGCGGACAGATTCAGCCCAGAGGTCCGAAACCTCTATCAGACTCACAAAGAGTCTCATACCAACCCGAAGTTGGTTTACCTGACCCGAAGTCAGTTGGAGGTCCGAAAACTCACTATACTTGATCCCAGATCAAGTGGTTGGACCGTGCCATCCTAGATAGAGAGTACGGCTATCTCTAATGCATCCATCAGTCTTGCTACTAGTCTCTAGCTTTTCCCACCTCATTGGCCAAATGAGAGGTACTTCCCATGAGCCCTGAACTCAATGGGTAGGATGCATACGGGGCACAGATAATGAGAGGTGAACCAACTCAAAATCACAACGATGGGGCCCAAACACACCAACAACGTTTGGCAAGCCTAGCCTTGTGGTTGCTTATAGCTCCGAGAAGCTATCCCCAAAGCCCCCCAGAGCTCCTAGAGCTCATCATCTAACAGGACCCACATCATAGGGTCGTTCCACGATACCAAGACTCTCACGGAAGGTTAGGAACTTGACCTTCCCCAGGGGCTTTGTGAGAATATCCGCGACCTGCTCATCAGTTCCTATATCATCGAGCCTTACGGTGCCTCGTTGTACCATATCCCAGATAAAGTGGTGCCTGATATCAATATGCTTGGATCGATCGCGGAACACTGGATTCTCGAACAAGCGAATCCCACTCTGGTTATCACGGTGGTATCTAGAACATGTCCGAACAGCTCATTGAAGAGCTTTTGCAACCAAACTGCTTCAGAAAAGACCATACTCACTGCAATGTATTCGGCCTTTGCGATGCTCAAAGCCACCGACTTCTGCTTCCTGCTCTTACGATCCACCACACTGCCAGCCCAATCGGCATCAGTATATCCAAGGAGTGTCACGCTCTCGGCAGTGTATCTCAACCCATGGTTTATCATGCCCCGAAGGTATCTCAGAAGATTCCTGGCACCAACCCAGTGAAAGTGATGAGGCTCAACCATCTGTTGACTCAAAGTGTTCACTACAAAACATATATCTGGACGAGTGTTCACTAAGAACATCAGGGCCCCTACGAGTTGACGATACTCAGTAGGACTTGACAATACGGGCCTAGCAGCGCTACCACTCAACTTCTTGAAGTTGAACTCCATTGGTGTTGACACGGACTTGCAGTCCACCATACCAAATCTTTCCAGAAGCTTCACAATGTATTTTCCTTGAGAAAGGAAAATCTTACCAGGTCTCTGCCAGACCTCCAGGCCTAGGAAGTAGTGCATTAGTCCTAGGTCCTTCATCTCGAACTCAGCAGCGAGCTCCCTCTTGCACTGATGAATGAGAGGGTCAGCACCTGTCAGGAAGAGGTCATCCACATACAGCACCAGGATGAGATGCTTTCCCTTGACAACCTTGAAGTAAAGGTTCGGATCAGCATTACTTCGAGTGAAGCCCAACTTCATCAAGTATCTATCCATCCTCTCGTACAAAGCTCTGGGTGCTTGCTTCAGCCCATAGAGGGCTTTCTTCAACCTGCAGACATGGGTGTCCCGATCCTGGACTTCGAACCCCAGAGGTTGCTCCACATATACCTCTTCCTTTATCGCACCATGCAGAAATGCAGTCTTCACATCCATCTGATGAAGACTCCATCCTTGCGTAGCAGCAAGGGCTATAATAGATCGAATGGTGGTATATCGGGGCACAGGTGCAAATATGTCATCATAATCTATGCCTTCCTTTTGAGAGAAGCCACGGGCAACGAATCTTGCCTTTAACTTTTCAACACTTCCATCATATCCATGCTTGATCTTGTAGAGCCATTTCGAGGTGACAACTGCTTTGTCCTTTAGTCTTGGAACCACATCCCAGACATCATTCTTCATAATGGACTCATACTCTTCGTGCATAACATCCTTCCAAACTTGATGCTTTACGGCTTCCTCAAAGGATCCAAGCTCAGATTGTACAATAGTACTCATGGTTGCTAGATACCCTTGGTATCTACTCGGCTTCTTGCTTTCACAGAATGTCCCCCTTGGGGCAGCGTGTCCCTCAGCATCCTTGAGAGTGTCCCTGAGCCATGATGGTCTCTTTCCCAGTGAAGGAGGTGGATCAATCGGATCCATTGGTCCTTCAACATTAGGCATTGTTTCATCCTTCGGTTCCTCTTGATTTCCAAGCCTTGCTTCATTATCTTCCTCAGATCTCGGAAGATTAACTACTTTCCTCAGGGAAGTATCTTCGTCAAAGGTGACATCGTGGCATATCTCCACTTCTCTTTGACCAGGCACATAGACTCTATAGGCCTTCAAAGTTTCACTATAGCCCACAAACATTCATTTCTTCCCAGAAGCATCCAACTTGCTCCTCTTTTCTTTCGGCACATGAAAGTAAACAGTACATCCAAAAACTCTAAAATGTGAGACGTCAGGTTTCTTACTAGAGAAAACCTCTTCGGGAGTTTTGGATTCTAGAGCGGAATGCGGGCATCAGTTTTGTATGTACACAGCAGTGTTTGCAGCTTCTCCCCACAGAAACTTCGGCAGACCTTAGTCACATAGCATGGCATGGGCAACTTCCACAATGGTCCTGTTCTTTTGTTCAGCAACACCATTTTGCTCAGGAGAGTTGTGGTCTCTCTCTTAATGCCAGCTTCTCTGCAAAAGTCCTTGAACTCGTTTGTCTCATATTCAGTGCCATTATCGGTTCTCAAAATCTTGATCTTCTTCCCTGTCATATTTTCCACCAAGGCTTTGAATGTACGGAACCACATGAAAGCCTCATCCTTCTTCTTTAAGAAGTATAACCAGGTTTTGCGAGAGAAGTCATCTATGAACGTCATATAATATGAACATCCTCCCAAGGATGTCACGGGCGGCATACCAAATAGATCAGAATGGATCAATTGCAAGACATCAGATGTCTTTGTGACACTAGAGGGGAAAGGTCCCCTTGTATGCTTTCCTTCGGCACAACCCTTACATATACCTTCATGAGTATTTGGAAACTCGGGCATCCCTGTCACCACCTTCCTTGCTTCGGGAAGGGCTTTGTAGTGAAGGTGTCCAAACCTTCGATGCCATAGTTCAGTCTGTCGGATAGTGTCACATGTCATTGCTCCCAGCGGACTTCCTCCAACCTGGTAGAGTGTGTCAACTCTAAACCCAATCGAGATAGCTTCCTTGAAGCTCTTCCTCCACGTGAGCACCTTTCCATTAGTGAATGCCACATTGAACCCTTTGTCTTCCATGGCCGATATAGACACAAGGTTCTTCTTCAAATTTGGTACATAGAGTACATCCTGCAAGTGGAGGACTTGACCTTGAGACAAGTGGAGGGTCACAGTCCCTGTCCCTTTTATGGGATATGTGGCATTATCTCCAAGGATAATTTCCAGATTAGTAACCTTCTCAACCATATCAGAGAGTGCTTCCTTGAACCCAATGATATGCCTTGAGGCACCACTATCTATCAACCAGACATCCATAGTGCCGGGTGGGGATGCAACAGAGAGGGCAAATACAAGAATGTGTTCATTTCTTTTATCAACAACATGTGATTCCTCATACCTGGAGTTTCTTGATCTTTTGGAAGGTTGATCATTTCCGCCGGAGGAAGCCTTCCTTTTTCCCTTTAACCTGTTGTTCCTTTGATTGCCATTCCTCCAGTTGTTGTTGTTGTCATCACCATCGAGAGAATCCTTCTTGAAAGGACATTCTCTAGCATAGTGACCAAGCCTATGACAAGTGAAACACTTGCCCTTCTTTCCTTGGGCCCCTGCTTTTCTAGAATGAGCAGTGTATGCAGCATTTCCTTCATTTCCATAATCCTTCATTCTTGATTCTTCTTGAACGCATCTTGACAGTACTTCGTCAAAGTCAGGGATCACATTATTATTTAAAATGGTAGTGTTGAACACATGCCATTCGGATGAGAGCCCTCCAAGTGCGGTGAGTACCATCTCTCGATCAGCTATTGTCTCCCCAATAGCTAGCAGATTGTTCCTGATTTCAATCAGTTTCAGAAAGTATGATTGGACAGACTCATCCCTACCTTTCTTCAAATTCTTCAATTGATTCTTGAAGAATAGTACTTGATTCGCATTGTTGGCCTTGAACATGAGGATCAATTTATCATACATCTCTTTGGATGTGCCCAACTTAGAGATGTAGGCCACTAGGCTTTTATGAATGGATTCCCTGATCATCAGCTTTGCTTTGATCTCCCCCTTCTTGTACTTTGTTTTGGCAGCAGCAGTAGCAATGGATGGAGGTTCTTGGATTTTACCCTACACATAGTCCATGACATCTTAGTCTTCCAATTTGAGATCAAATATCATTTTCCAAGCATGGAAGTCATCTTTCCCAGTCAATTTGTCTTCCTCCTTGAAGCCATAGCTTGTGGAACCCATTATCCTCTCTGGTGATTGCTACAAATAGGGTTTGTCTTCACCTCAGCTCTGATACCATGTAAATTTATGTAGATGTTCTATGCTTGATGCAACTTTACTTTTTACTACAGCAATCACATAAACAGTCAAGTAAAACGCTAATAGAACATATCAGTGGATCTATAGAAGACAAACCAGAAACAGATAAAATGTGTTGGTGCGTTACGGCGGTCATTAGGATGCTTCAACCAGCAAAGTCTCCTTGGTCAGCCAACCCAGCATGTGTCACAACAACCCTCAAAACAGCCACTCGGTCAACTCAAAGTCAACCCCAGAAAAGTCAACGCAGTCCAGAAAAGTCAATGCAGGGAGTAGCAATAAAGTCAACGCAGCTTAGTCTTCAGTCAACCTTTTGACCTCGATTTTTGTGCCAATGTGTACGGCCTTCCAAAATCGAAGTCTCCACCAATTTTCAGCCCTTTTGGACCCTACGTTGACCAAAGTCAACGCTGGTCAAACTAGCATGGAAACCCTAGTTGCAGTGAGCTGCAGTAAATTCGGTCAAACCCTTGCTGCAATAATTCGTCCTCTTTCCCACGTGTGAACCAAATTTGCCTCCAAGGAGCTCGTACTAAATCTGAAGAGGAGATGTGTGTGATGAGAGTGAGTGAAATGATCTCCAACGTTGACTGTATATATATCCATCATTGAGGTGTGTGACACATCTGCTGGGGGTGTAAAACCTTAAGGCCGACCTGCACATATTTGAAATTATTAAAAAGAAATTCAAAATAAATGTTCCGCTCATCAGATTAAGATCCATTTTATATCGATCTTACACCTCTCTAAAAGAGGAACCCAACAAAAATATTGGTATCTTCATCTGAGCATCACAACATGGAGTTTGGACCTAGTTGTCCAATTTTAACAGGACACTTTGCGCGAAGGCCACATATGTTGTTGGGCCAAAGAGACAGGTTAGAGAGAGCAAACCACCTGAGCGGTTTTGTAGCTATATGGCATTGATCACTAGCATCGTTGATTCTAAGCCTTCTAGCTATGAGGAGGCAGCTAACCAGCAGGTCTAGAGAGAGGCCATGCGGAGGAGTATTCTTCTATTATGAAGAACAATGTTTAGGAGGTGGTGCCGAGGCCTAAAGGTAAATTAGTGGTTACTTCCAGATGGATTTACAAGATAAAGCATGCTGCAGATGGCAGCATCGAGAAGTTCAAGGCTCAGTTTGAGGCGAGAGGGTTCTCACAGGTAGAGGGAGTTGACTATGAGGAGACCTTCGCTCCCGTGGCTCGATATACTTCCATTCGCTCCATTATATCGATAGCAGCAGATATGGGTTGGAAGATCCACTAAATGGATGTGAAGACCGCATTTCTCAATGGCTTCATACAGGAGGAGGTTTATATTGAGCAGTCGCAGGGCTTTGAGGTGCATGGGAAGGAGGCCCATGTATGCAGATTGTAGAAGGCACTCTATGGCCTGAAGCAAGCTCCTAGAGCTTGGTACTCAAGGATTGATACGTACTTGCAGGAGTTGGGTTTCACAAAGAGTGATGCAGATCCGAACCTATACTTTATTGTGGTAGGTGAGGAGCCTCTCATTCTGGTGTTGTATGTGGATGACTTGGTCATTAAAGGTGTAGAGAGACTCATAGAGGGTTGCAAGAGAGATCTTGCTTCAGAGTTCGAGATGAAGGACATTGGCTTGATGCATTACTTTTTGGGACTAGAGGTGTGGCAGGAGGAGGGGCATTTCTTCCTGGGATAGGGGAAGTATATTGTGGACATTCTAAGCATATTTCACATGGAGGATTACAAACCCATGTCTACACCTATGATCAGTAACTGGAAGAAGCTTCACGCTTCAGATTCCGAGTTGGTGGATCCTACTTTGTATAGACAGCTGATTGGTTCCTTGATGTATTTGGTCAACACTCGACCAGATATTTGTTTTGCAGTTAACACGATGAGCCAGTTCATGTGTGAGCCGAGGAGAGTGCAAAGGAGAGTGCACTGGGTTGCTACAAAACACATTCTTTGTTACTTGCAGGGGGCAGTGGATTATGGTCTGGATCAATGTTGCACAACTTATACTCGTATAAGACTCGTCCGACCATTGACTCGTCGACTCGTATAAGATTCAGGAACGACCCATATAAAACTCGTATAAGACTCGTCAAAATGCAAAAAAAATTAAAATATGGTAAATTTTAAGCAGAAAAAGAAACTAATGATAATTCAAGTCCTTATAAGTTATAAAAACCACAATATATGCAATAATTCATAACAACATCTTATATCTATAAAAGTACAACATAGCATATTAGATTTTTGTAAGCAAAACACTTAGATACTGAATAAGAAAAGGAATCATGATTCCATAATTAAAATAAAAAATGTTAGCCAGTTCAAAATTCAAATACATATGTCATAAATGATAAATGATTGTCTCATAACAATCTTGAGTCTCATCACTCATGGACGACCACGCCTATAATAAGCCCTCATGGAGCTCATGGTAGCATCGAAAGGCTGAAGCAACTGTGAGGCAGGTGTATTGGGAGTCTCTGTTTGAGATGGCAAACTAGAGAGATCCTCAGTCTCTTCATCAAGCCAACTCAAATCAGGGGGCTCCTCCTCCACAACCCAATCAGACTCTAAATCAATAGTATCCAATAAAATTGGATCTGTATCCTTTGGTTGCACTTGTTTTGTGAGCATTCGAAGGTTGTAGTAGATGAAAACCAACTTCTCCAACCTCTCATGCTCCAACTTGTTTCTCTTTTTGTTGTGGATGTGCTCAAAAGCTGACCAATTGCGCTCACAAGAAGAAGCACTATAGGGTTGACTCAGAACTCTGATGGCGAATTCTTGTAATTGTGGTGCCTCAGAGCCACAATCTATCCACCAATGAACTGTAAAAAATAACAACAAAGATTATCAGTTTGCAATGCCAAACATATAAAAGAGAACTAGTAAAATTACAAGCTAAGTTCTAACAATTTGCACTCACAAGGCATTTTCTTGTCCTTGAGACGTTGGCTTGAGCCGAATCCAAACATGCCAGATGCTTCCTTGTACATATCTTGTTGTAGGTTGATTTTGTCTTGAATATCTACATCCGGGAACATCTTCTCAATGTATATCATGACACCTCTCATCACCTCGGGATCTCTTTGAATGTTAGACCCCTCATTATAGAATAAGCTCGGATTGAGATATGCTCCTGCTGCATGCAATGGTGAATGTAGTTGTCTGTCCCACCTGGAATCAATAATTTGCCATATAGGGAGATATTTAGATTCATCTCCCTTATAGAAAGTCTTGATGGCCTCTTTGGCCCTATCCATACCCTCATAAATATATCCCATTGGAGGTTTCTCTCCATCCATCAATCTCAAGACTTTCACAAGGGGCTCAGTGAAGCTGACAATCTCAGTGACTTTGTCCCACAAACTATCACCAAAGACAGATGCTTTCACAGACAATGCTTCTGGTTTTGTGCTATCTTTCCAAAATACCCATTGTTGACTACAAAACATTCTTCGCAAAGCTTGGTACTCATACAAAAGGCTTTGGAGGGAAAGAAAGTTTGTAGCAAACCGTGTGACCGCTGGGCGACTAAGCTCACCCTGTGTGAATTCCCTCATAAGGTTCAACACCCAAGCATGATTATAAATATACTTGGTAATTTGCTTGCATTCTTACACAACATCCTGCACTCACTCCAACTTCCCAATATCCTCTAGTATCAAGTCTATGCAATGAGCAGCGCATGGAGTCCAAAAAATTGTGGGATATTTGGCACAAAGCAACCTTCCAGCTGCTACATAATTTGCTGCATTGTCCGTGATTACTTGGACAACATTTGCAACCCCAACTTCCTCCACAACATCAGCCAACAATGTAAAAATCAAATGTGCATCTTTTACATTTGCAGATGCATCAATGGATTTTAGGAACATGGTTCCTTTAGGGCAAGCTACAACAAAATTTATTATTGTTCTACCCCTCTGATCTGTCCACCCATCAGACATAATTGTACAACCTGTAATTTTCCATGAGCTTTTAATGCTCTCCAATCGTTCCTTGACACACTCCAACTCCTCATCTAGCTCTTTCCCCCTAAGTGCATTATAAGATGGGGCTTTGTATCCAGGGCCAGCACTTGCAATGGCATCCACCATGGGTTGATAAAAATATGACTTTGCATAGTTGAATGAAAGACTGTTATGGTACCAAAACCTCCTCACTGCCATATCTGCCTCCTTCCTCTTCTTTTCATTAAAACTATCCAAGGTTGGTTGAGATCCTAGAGTTGTACGAGGAGTGAAGAAAGAAGAGGTTATACTCCTGTTTGCTGCAACACTTGAAGAGGAGTTACCAATACCCGGACTTTCAATCTGTGTTTCACTCTAAGATGAAGAGCTACCTATCTCAATAATCTCATCCTTCCTTCTTGCCCTCTTAGAAGTTTCTTCTTTAATGGCTTCCAAAGCAGCTGCCATTTCAATAGTGACTTCATCAGGGTAATTTTGACAACATCCCACACCTTTCCCAGGAATTCTAGCTAGGTGGTATTTTAGCCTGTTTATTCCTGCATGCATTGTGGCATTGCAATAATTGCACTTCACATGGTGGTCATTACCGGTAATGATTCGTTGACCATGTGCCCATGCCGGATCACGAGAATTTCTATACCCCTTTGGTGGCATGGTGACGAAATCTGGAAGAAAAACATTAAATTTTTAAAATCTAATTCATATTTTTTAATTTCTTTTTGGTTTTTTGGTTATTAATTTTTTTTTAATTTACAATTTTTTTTGGCCCTGTGGCTGAGTTTCTCAGTCACACAAGGCTGCTGTGTCGCTGAGAAACTCAGCCACAGGGCCTGCAGGCTCAGGAGGCAGACCGTAGGCCCTGTGGCTAAGTTTCTCAGCCACACAACGACCCTGTGTGGCTGAGAAACTCAGCCACAGGGATTGTGCGCTGAGGAGGCAACCCGCAGGCCCTTGTGGCCGAGTTTCTCAGCCACATAGGGCCGTTGTGTGGCTGAGAAACTCAGCTACAAGGCCAAAAAAAATTGCAAATTACAAGTGAACAAAAAAAAAAAAAATTGAATTGATTAGATAAAATTTTAAAAAAATTACATGCAAGCAGCTAGTTGCAAAGCAATGAAACAAAGATCATGAAGCCTACTTGGACAGTGTGTTGAAACTCTGCCTGTGCTGTGACTCTGCCTGTACTGAAACTCCGCCTGTGCTATGACTTTGCCTATGCTGAAACTCTGCCTATGTTGTGACTCTACTTGTGCTGAAACTCCGCCTGTGTTGTGACTCTACCTGTGTTGAAACTCTGCCTGTGCTGTGACTCTGCCTGTGCTAAAACTCCCCCTGTGCTGTGACTCTGCCTTGCTATTACTATGTGCTGCTACTCCCCCAGTGCTCACTTCGCTAGTGCTGCTACTCCGAAAGGGAGAGAGGTGCTTATAAAACATTTGCTTCCCTCCAAATTCCCTTTTCCTCCACCTCATTTCCAAAAAAAATAGAAAAATAAAAAATAATATAAAAAAAAGGGAGAAAAATCCAAAAAAAATGCTTTTTGTTGCAGGACGGGTCTTATAGGGGTTCGATATGGGTGTTATGAGAAACCTGCGGGTCTTATGCGAGTAGGCGGGTTTAATGCAAGTTTGCGCGGGTAAGGGTAGAGAGCACAGGTTCTATGCGAGTGACCCGGCTCGCTATATAAACCGCGAAGACCCACAGGTACCCGCAGGTCTTATACGAGTGGTGTTTCATTGGTCTGGATTATAGACAGGGATATGGAGTGAGACTGGCAGGGTACACTGATTCAGATTGGGCAGGTTGTGCTTCTGATAGGAAGAGCACTTCAGGGTGTTGTTTTGGGTTGGGTTCGACAGTTGTGTCGTGGTTCAGCCGGAAGCAACAGTCAGTTGCATTGAGTTCAGCGGAAGCAGAGTACATGGCAGTCAGTTTGGCTAGTTGTGAGGCCATATGGCTTCGCAAGATGTTGTTTGGTCTATCTGGTTAGGCATTGAGACCTTCAGTCATTTACTGTGATAATCAGAGATACATTAAACTCAGGGAGAATCCAGTTTTTCATGACAGGTCAAAGCATATCGGGATCAAATATCATTTCATCAGAGACTATGTTCAGAAGGGAGCTGTGAAGCTTGAGTATATTCCCACAGATGAACAAGTAGCGGACATATTCACCAAAGCCTTACCACGGGGCAAGCATGTCTACTTCAGAGACAAGATGGGAGTGGTGAGGAACACTTTCCTCGATAAGAGGGAGTGTTAAAATTTGGGTACCAGAGGACAAGTGGTTCCCTAAGTCTTTGATCTTTGCCCTAAGGAAAAGTGTCCAAATGTATTTTGTATTTTTCTCCTAAAGTGACTTTATAAGTGGTAAAGTCAAATTTAATTTAAAAGTGACTTTATAAGTGATAAAGTTACAAGTCTAATTTTAAAGTGACTTTATTAAAGTCAATGTAAAATTAGAAAGTGAAAAAGTGACTATGGATATAAAAGGCTAAGTGGGTCTTTATTTAAGTGGGGTGAATTAAAAAATAGAAAGTGAGAATTAAATGCACAGTTATTCTCAGCCCTTGATCTAAAGCGCTATCGCAGCCATTGGATTTAGGGATTCCCCAAAAGTCACTTAAGGTTAGGTTAAAGGAGAAAAGAAGAGAAAAGGTCATTCATTATTTCATGAGCAGGTTGAGTGAGAACGAGAAAGAGAGCAAAGGAGAATTTCTGAGCAGAGAGGAAGGACAGCAGAACCTTGGCACCCATACCGAGGCAACACTCAGCAAATCCATACAAGTTGGCATGCAGTTCAATGCAGATTCTGGGCACGTTCTTCAAGGCAAAATCGTATAGCACCTTTGGCATGCATTCCTAGGCAGCCGTACAATAGTTCTGGCACAAAAATCGAAGCACATTTATTGTTGTTTTTGTGGCACATAAATCAAGGGAACTCGTACAGCGTACTGTTCTTGTGCACAGAAATCTAGGCAAAACTGTACAACATTTATTGTTGTCCATGTGCACACAAATCGAGGAGAATCGTACAACATTTATCGTTGTTTGCACGCATTTCGAGGAGGTCGTACAGCAGCATTTAATGCTGGTTTTCTGGGCACGAAAAACAAGGTCTTACAGCATTTAAGGTTGTTTTTGTTTTGACCATTGGCACATTTTCCGAGGCGGAGGTCAAGCACGGAAAATGAGATAAGTTGTATTTTTGTGGTCACTGGAATTTCTATGTATTTCTGTTTCACTGTAAAAGCATTTTTCAGAAATAAAGAAGAGCTCTCAAACTGGTTTTCCCCAAGGGTTGTAGGGGGTTTTTCCAGGGTCACATTGACCAAAAATCAATGTGTTATTTTTCTGTGTGGCTGTTATAATTTCCCGAGTTTTATTTTTGCATTTCCAACACTCGTGAAATTCCTAAATTTGTGTTTTCAAAAAATAGTTTCATTTCCAGAATTATGAATGTATGATTATGGGAATGAGCATTTAACTATATGGAAGTGATAAGGTGAAACTGAAAACCGGAGTGGGGTCAAAATATCTACATATTCAAAGTTTGACAAATGAATTAAATATTCAATTTGATTAAAAATGCCTTTTCTTTTGAATATGGAAATGAGGAAATGACATAATGACACCTTGTTTAGGAGGGATGTGGCATATTTTACATGGACTAATAAAGATCTGGCAATTACAATTATCATTGAAATGACATAATGGCACCTTGTTTAGAAGGAGGGATGTGACATATTTTACATGGACTAATAAATTTTAGAGAAAACCAATACATCATCAATGTATACAATAAGCCAATCAAAGTATGGCTTGAAAACCTGGATTGAAAACGTGGTCAATAACCTTTTGGAATTTAGAAGGTGCATGTTTTAAACCAAAATGCATGACATTCCACTCATAATGGCCAGCAGGAATGCTGAAAGCAATTTTAAATCTATCTTCTTCCTTTATTGCAACTTGCCAAAATCCAGATTTCATATCAAACTTGGAAAAAAACTTGGCTCCTGCTATTCTGCTTATTAAACTACCCTTATGGGGAATAGGGTATGTATCATCCGCTAGTACAGAATTCAGAGGTTTATGGTTTATGACCAATCTGGGAACTCCTCTAATCTGTTCTAAGTGCTTGTTTACATAGAACCCATAGCAGTTGCGGGCGCTGTTGGATTCTCTGATTAATCCTCTATATAGAAGATCTGGAATTTCTTTTTGACACAAAGTCCTCTATGCACTGTTCATGGGTATGGCCCTAGTTTTACATGGCCTTCCCTCATATTCTTTTTTGAAAGGTAGTTCAACTCTGTGTTGTTTTCTATGCCAAAAGGCATTTGGGTGTTCGGAACAGCCTTCGTTCTCTAGTTTCTTTCTGAGGTCTGAAATCTTTTGTTGTATTTTTGAAGATTGTAATTGTTCCTTTATTTTGAGAGATGACTTGAAGTCTTTCAATTCTCCCAACTTTCTTTCTGTTAGACTAACTTCCTGCATAGTCTGAACCATGGTGGACACTCTTGGTACTGAAATAAATGGCATAGTGATAGTTTGCAGAAAGCCTTTGTTATCTGGGACATATATAAAATAACCAGCTTTATCATTTGGCAGCTTGGCTGATCCATGTGGTTCAACAACATCAAGGAAAACATTTCCCAGAATACAGTCAATAGGAATATTTCCTACTGCAAACTTCATTTTCATACAATATAATGAAAAATAGAGTGTTGCACTGGAGACTTCATATTTAAAGTTTTGTATGCCTACTCCAGTGACTTGTGGATCAAGTGTCCAATATTTGGCTGGGATCAATTTTTTGTTTAAAACATTAATGTCTGCACCAGAATCTATTAATGTTTTCAGAGTGAAGATCTCTCCTTGTATGTTGGTATCCAATAGCACAAGATGTTGTTGATACTAAATGGTCATGATCTTCATATTGCCAAACCCCATGTTGCCAAATCCCATGCTATTATCATGTATATCGTCAAAAATCTCCACATTAGGATTTACTGTTGGTTCTTGAGCTTTTTTTTTTCCATCCTAGAGATTTTTGCTTTAAGGTCAATTATTTCCTTCTTTAAATGATGAATCTCTTGACTAACTTCTCCTAGTGTCAAAGACCCTAGTTTTCTATGTTGTTGGTTTCTTTGAAAAGATCATGTTGTTAAATTTTGGGTACCAGAGGACAAGTGGTTCCCCATGGCTTTGATCTTTTTCCTAGGGAAAAGTGTCCACTCTATTGTACTTCTTCTCCTAAAAGTGACTTTATAAGTGGTAAAGTCAGTCTACTATTAAATTGACTTTATAAGTGATAAAGTTACATTCTAATTTAAAAGTGACTTTATTAAAGTCAATGAAGAATTAGAAAGTGAAAAAGTGACTATGGAAATAAAAGGCTAAGTGGGCCTTTATTTAAGTGGGTGAGTGATTAAATCGAAAGAATGAAAATAATGTGCATTTATTTTCAGCCCTTGATCTAAACCTATCACAGCCATTGGATCTAGGGATCACCCAAAAGTCACTTAGGTTAGGGTAAAAGGAGAGAAGAAGAAGAAAATATCATATTACTCTTTCATGAGCATTTGAGAGAAAGCAAGAGAGAGCAAGGAGAAATTTTTGAGCAGAGAGGAGATGAAGGAGAGCAGCAAATCTTTGGCACACATTCCAAGGAGGGCATTCACAGCAAATCCATACAGCAGTACCATACAGCAGTTTGGCACGCATTCCAAGGAGGGTATGGCACAGATTTCGAGGAGAAATATCAGCAAATTGAAGACACGATTTTTTAGGAAAATGGGCACGATTTTCGAGGAAAAACTCTATTGTACGTTTCCGTACTGGCCGTACGCTAGTTTTCTGGGCACATTTCCCAAGGTTGTTCGTACAACATTTATTGTTGTTTTTTTTTGTGGCACGATTTTCGAGGTGGAATTTATGCACGGAAATCAAGATAAGTTTGTATTTTGTGAATGTTGGAATATTTCCTGTGTATTTCATTTTCTCTGTAAAAGATTTTCAGAAATAAAGAAGAGCTCTCAAACTGGATTTCCCCAAGAGTTGTAGGGGGTTTTTCCAAGGTCACATTGACCAAAAATCATTGTGTTATTTTCTGTGTGTGGCTGTTATAAATTTTTGTGCATTTATTTCCAGTATTTCCAGCAGTAGTAAAATCTCTAAATTTGTATTTTCATAAACAAATTTCATTTCCAGATTTTGGTGTTTTTATCATGCTTGGATTTAACATTAAATGCATGGAGTGATAAGGGAAAACTGATAATCGAATGGGCACTGAAATTTTACATGGTATCATAGCTAAGTTGGCTGGAAATTGTTATTTGGGATAGTAGTGTGTAAATTACAGCAGCCTGATTTTTACATAGAAAACAGAAAACTTTTACCCTGATTTGAAACTTCAGTTTTATAGGACAGTGAATCATGTCTTTGGGATTGAGGGTTGAAGACAGGTTAGATGGGCAAAGTAACTACAATGCAAGGAGGGAGAGAATCCAAAGTATCTTTGAGGAAGCAAAGGTCTAGGGCATTATGGTACATACCACCCAACACCTAGTAGCAGTTCCTGTTGACCCAGCACAGTTAGCAGAGTTCACTAAAAAGAATGTTAAGGCCAAAAGACTAATTTTGGATGGAGTCAAAGATGATGTCATTCCTCATGTGAGAGGAAAGACTTATGCACATGAAATGTGGACTGCCTTGACTAGGCTTTACTAGAGCTCAAATGAGAACCGTAAGATGGTCCTAAAGGAGAAACTGAAGGCCATAAGAATGGCTAAGACTGACAGTGCTACAACATACCTCACCAAGATCACTTCGGTGAGAGATGAGTTGGTAGCCGTAGGAGAGACCATTGCACCCACTGAGTTGGTGAGGATAGCTTTGCATGGACTTCCCAAGTCTTTGAAGAGTTTTGTAGATGGTATTGTCACATGAGAGAACCTTCTCGGATGGGAAAGGTTGTGGGATGACTGCATTCAAAATGAGATCAGGAAGAACCATCTAGGGGCAGCCAAATAGGGGGAGGAGGATGACAATGTGGCATTGTTGGCAAGAGGCAAGAAGGGCAAATCAAATAAGGGAGCTTTCACCAGTGGAGGCAAAGGAAAAGGTAAAGGCAAACAGCAGAGCAAAGAAAAGGATTGTTCCAAAGTCATATGTTGGAATTGTCAAAAGATGGGACATTATGTTGTTGTGTGTCCAGAGAAGAAAAATAAGAAAGGAAAAGAGAAAACCATGCCAGCTTCTGCAGAGATAGAGGGCTTCTTAGAGAGCTTTGCTCGAGAGTTTGGATTCATAGTTTGTGAGGCCTACAGTGCAGTATCACCTACCATACAAGTTCAGAGGGAGTGTGCACTCACCTCCACTAGCAGAGCATCTTCTAGTGTTTGGTATGTTGCCAGTGGCGCTTCTCGCCATATGACAGGAGTCAGGGAGTACTTCTCAGAGCTATCAGAGAGTGATACTGATATTGAGGTAGTGCTTGGTGATGACAGCATTGTTAGAGCAGCGAGTTTTGGGACGTTAACATTTGATAGGGAACCCAAACCTCCCTTGAAAGTGTAAGATGTTCTATATGTGCCTGGAATGAAGAAGAGCTTGATATCCATCTCAGCACTTGAGGACAAAGGGTATGAGGTGTTGTTCACGAATGGATAGGTGTTCATATATCTTAGGGGAACTCCAGCTGCTTCAGCTAGAGTGATTGGAGTGCGCCATGCTAAGGTGTACAAGTTCTCAGTCTAGCCCCTGATGGCATTGAGTAGCAATACCAGGGATAGGACCGACAGCAGTTCTACCAGTTCGGAGTTGTGTGAGATTTGGCATTGCAAGATGGGTCACATGTATCATGCGGCCTTGAGGACATTGCGGGAGATCACCATTGGTGTGCCAAATTTCAGTTCTAATCACCTTGATGTATGCAGAGGATGTGCTATGGGGAAGTTTGCAAAATCTCCTTTTCCCAGCAGTGACAGCAGGATGACAGGGATCCTTGACTTGATTCATACCGATGTGACTGGTCGGATGTCTCATGTGTCCTTGAGTGGCTTTGAGTATTATGTCTTATTCAATGATGAACACTCCAGGAAGACCTAGATTTATTTCTTGAAGACCAAGAGCGAGGTCTTCAAGCGGTTTCAAGAGTTCAAAACTCTTGTGGAAAATGAGACAGGCAGGAAGATCAAGGTACTCAGGTCGAGCAATGGAGGTAAAGTATACTCTTGGTGAGTGTGGATTTTTGTGCCGAGGCAGGCATTAAGAGGGAGTTCACTGTTCCTTACAACCCCCAGCAGAATGGGGTGTCAGAGAGGAAGAACAAATCCATTGTAGGCGCTGCCAAAGCCATGCTTCACAATCAGGGGTTACCTTTATTTGTGTGGGCAGAGGCCTACAACACTGTTGTTTACTTACAGAACAGGGGTCCACATCTTGCCTTAGGGAATGTGACTCCTGAGTAGGCTTTCTCTGGGAAGAAGCCTGATGTTGGGCACTTTCGTATCTTTGGGTGCCTTACATACTCTTATGTCCCCAAGGAGAGCAGGACCAAGCTAGAACCTATTGCAGACAAGGGCCTCTTTGTGGGTTATAGCAAGACCTCGAAAGCTTACCGGATTTACATTCCTGCAAAGAGGAAAGTGCTTGTCAGGAGGGATGTAAAGTTCGAGGAGGAGAGAGCTTTCAAGAGGTCAAGGGAGTTACATTATATAGAGTCACCAGACACTCAGCAGCAGCTGAGTCAGTCACAGGGATCCAATGCACAAGATGCAGGAGGTCAGGGATCAGGAGGTACATCTATTACAGTTTCAGGTCCATCAGTGAGCAGTGGCTCTCAAAGTCAGGTGAGGGGATCTTCGGGCAACATGCAGGGCAGTCCACTGATGGACAGCTCGCATGGTACATCAGGGTCTACAAGCATAGGTACAAATATGGGGTCAGTTGGCAGGCCTTCAGGAGTTCAGGCTTTTGATGATGATGAGGATTCTTTCACTCTGGTGGAAGAAGTAGGTTCAGGGAAGAGGAAGCCCAAGTGGCTTCAAGACACCTCGCACGAGGCCACATCAGTTGTTGGTCCAAATAGATAAGTCAGAGAGAGTAGACCAACTGAGCAGTTCTGTAGTTACATGGAATTGGTAACAAGCATTGTTGACACCGAGCCTTCTAGTTATGAGGAGGCAGCCAGCCAGCAAGTCTGGAGAGAGGCCATGATGGAGGAGTATTCTTCTATTATGAAGAACGATGTTTGGGAGGTAGTGCCTAGGCCTGAAGGTAAATCAGTTGTTACTTCCAGATGGCTATACAAGATAAAGCATGTTGTAGATGGCAGCATAGAGAAGTTCAAGGCTTGGTTTGTGGCGAGAGGGTTCTCACATGTAGAGGGAGTTGACTATGAGCAGACCTTCGCTCCCGTGGCTCGGTATACATCTATTCGCTCAATTATATCGATTGCAGCAGAGATGGGTTGGAAGATCCACCAAATGGATGTGAAGACCGATTTTCTCAATGGCTTCATTCAAGAGGAAGTTTATATTGAGCAGCCGCAAGGCTTTGAGGTGCATGGGTAGGAGACCCATGTATGCAGACTGAAAAAGGCACTCTATGGCCCGAAGCAAGCTTCAAGAGCTTAGTACTCTCGGATTGATACATACTTGCAACAATTGGGTTTCACTAAGAGTGAAACTTATCCGAACCTGTACTTCATTGTGGTAGGCGAGGAGCCTCTCATTTTGGTGTTGTATGTTGATGACTTGGTCATCACTGGAGCAGAGAGACTCATTGAGGGTTGCAAGAGAGATCTTGCTTCAGAGTTTGAGATGAAAGATATCGGCTTGATGCATTATTTTCTCGGATTGGAGGTGTGGCAGGAGGAGGGGCATATCTTCCTGGGATAGGGGAAGTACACTGTGGATATTCTTAGCAAATTTCACATGGAGGACTGCAAACCCATGTCTACACCTATGATCACTAACTGGAAGAAGCTTCACGCTTCCGATTCCGAGTTGGTGGATCCTACACTATACAGGCAGCTGATTGGATCAGTGATGTATTTGGTCAACACTCGACCAAATATATGTTTTGCTAGTTAACACTATGAGTCGGTTCATGTGTGAGCTCAGGAGAGTGCACTGGGTAGCTGCAAAACACATTTTTCCTTACTTGCAAGGTATTGTGGATTATGGTTTGGACTATAGATAGGGTGATGGAATGAGACTGGCAAGGTACACAGATTCAGATTAGGCAGGATGTGCTTCAGACAGGAAGAGTACTTCAGGGTGTTGTTTTGGGTTGGGTTCGGCATTTGTGTCATGGTTCAGCCGGAAACAACAGTCAGTTGCATTGAGCTCAGCTGAGGCAGAGTATATGGCTGCTAGTTTCGCTAGTTGTGAGGCCATATGGCTTCGCAAGATGTTGTTTGGTCTATTTGGTCAGGCATTGAGACCCTCTGTGATTTACTACGATAATAGAGTTGCATAAGACTTACGAAGAATCCAGTTTTTCATGATAGGTCAAAACATATTGGGATCAAGTATCACTTCATTCGAGACTATGTCCAAAAGGGAGCAGTTAAGCTTGAGTACATCTCCACAAATGAACAAGTAGCAGACATCTTCACCAAAGCCTTACCACGGGGCAAACATGTCTTACTTCAGAGACAAGATGGGAGTGGTGAGGAACACTTTCCTCGGTAAGAGGGAGTGTTAAATTTTGGGTACCAGAGGACAAGTGGTTCCCCATCGCTTTGATCTTTTGCCTAGGGAAAAGTGTCCACTCTATTGTACTTCTCCTAAAAGTGACTTTATAAGTGGTAAAGTCAGTGTAAAATTAAAGTGACTTTATATGTGATAAAGCTACGTTCTAATTTAAAAGTGACTTTATTAAAGTCAATGAAGAATTAGAAAGTGAAAAAGTGACTATGGAAATAAAAGGCTAAGTGGGTCTTTATTTAAGTGGGTGAGCGATTAAATAGAAAAAGTGAAAATAATGTGCATTTATTTTCAGCCCTTGATCTAAAGCTATCTCAGCCATTAGATCTAGGGATCACCCAAAAGTCACTTAGGTTAGGGTAAAAGGAGAGAAGAAGAAGAAAAGATCATATTATTCTTTCATGAGCATTTGAGAGAAGGTAAGAGAGAGCAAGGAGAAATTCCTGAGTAGGGAGGAGGTGAAGGAGAGCAGCAAATCTTTGGCACACATTCCAAGGACGAAATTCACAGCAAATCCGTACAACAAGAGTTTTGGCATGAATCCCAAGACAGTAGTACCGTACAGCAGCTTGGCACACATTCCAAGGAGGGTACGGCACAGATTTCGAGGAGAAATATCAGAAGATTGCAAGCACGATTTTCAAGGAGAAAAATTTGTTGTACATTTTCGTACAAGTCGTATGTTGGTTTTCTGGGCACATTTCCCAAGGTTGTCCGTACAGCATTTATTGTTGTTTTTTGTTTTGCTATGGCACAATTTTCGAGGTGGAGTTTATGCACGGAATCGAGATAAGTCTGTATTTTGTGAATGCTGGAATATTTCCTATGTATTTCATTTTCTCTGTAAAAGATTTTCAGAAATAAAGAAGGGCTCTCAAACTGGTTTTCCCCAAGAGTTGTAGGGAGTTTTTCCAAGGTCACATTGACCAAAAATCATTGTGTTATTTTCAGTGTGTGGTTGTTATAATTTTCTGTGCATTTATTTCCAGTATTTCCAGCAGTAGTAAAATCTCCAAATTTGTCTTTTCAAAAACAAATTTCATTTTTCTGATTTTAGTGTTTTAATCAAGCTTGGATTTAACATTAAATGCATGGAGTGATAAGGGAAAATTGATAATCGAAGTGGGGACTGAAATTTTACATTTGTGTTCTTTTCATAAACAGGGCTTTAGAAACATTACATTTTGAAGTACTACCAAGATCTTTGTGCGTGATCTGTAAGAAGGTCTCTAAGAGTTTTTCTTTCATTTCTCTTTCTGCAAGCATCTTGATACTTGCAAGAACTTTAGATTCATCGTCATCTATAGTGTGTGCCACACACTTTTTCTTTGGTTTTTGCCTTCTCTATTTCTTCCTCTGAGCTAGAGTCTAAGTCAGTTCCAAAGGGACTACAATGGCACTCATCAGTATCTGTGCAGTTGCATTGTTGGACATTTACCTGTTCTTCATCCGACTCAAATAAACTAGAATCAGATGACTCTGATGAACTGCAACAATTTTGCTTCATCAGATGTATTTCTTCTTTGAAATGGATTCTAGGCCTTTCTTCTTTTTGTTGTGTTCTCCTAGAGGCATATTCTCACGACTTCTTGCCTCTATTTGTCTTTGATTCTTTTCCTTGTGGAAATTTGTTTGTTGTATGCCCAGTCTGTCCACATAACCAGCGAGTGATCATGTCTCTTCTTTGTGACTTTAGATGGATATCTTTAGGCTCATAGTAATGTGTTTTGGGCACTATCCTGTATGACCTTCTTTTGTACTTGCTTGTTCTATAAGGGTGACTTTTAGCAGATTGTTTATCATTCTTCTTTTGTGCTTTTCTGTGTTTTCTTCTTTGTACAATTCGATCATCAATAGACAATCCATATTTACTGCAAATTGACTTGTTGTCAGGCAATCTAGACAGCTTCTATAATGATTTGTTTACCTTCATACTAGAACAAAGACTTACCAGAGCTTTTGTGATATTACAATATATATCTCCCCATGTGTAAGTTTCAAAGGAAGTTTGGAATACTTCTTGTCTTTGAATGTACTCAACAAACTTAGAAGGCAATGCTGCTAAATATACTTGTTTCCATAAGACATTCTGGCTTTCTTTTACTTCATAGATTCTTTGTGTCCAGTATCTATGGAAATCTTCATATTGAGACATCTTCTTACACTTAAGATTCATCAAGACCATCTCATGTTTATTTGCAATTTCCATTGTTGCTCCATGCCAGTGTTCCAGGATGAAGGAGGTTAATGCTCCAATCATATTATTTTGAGGATTACCATTTTCATGATGGATAATATCTCCACCTTCATCTTTAACAACTTCTGCTTCCATTTTTGCAATTAGTGCAAAGGAAGATTCCACTTCCCACCATCTTTGTCAGGTGCCTATAAAGCATTGGATGAGAGTCTTGTAGGATTCTACTTCAGATTTTCCTATCATGCACACTAGCTTATATTTTGTATACATTTGGTCAATCATTTGTCTAATTTGACCAGCACTTAATTCACCAATACTCCACTCTTTATATGAACCAGACTAAAAGGTATAGGTTTCAGGCATTTTCCCTTTGCCACTAAGGTTAGGGGCTGGATACCGAGTGAATTGACTTGACAGTGGGTCATATATGGGTAGAAGGTGTTGTCCCGAGGATTCTAGCTTTTCTTCTTTCGGAAACAAAAATGAAAACTTTTCTATAGGTTTTGTGGCATGTTGAATAGGCACATGGTGACTAAATAACATAGAGGTTGGGATATTCTTATCTTTAGGAGATATGGCTAGTTCCTCAAACTTTTCAGAAAGTTCTCCTATAAGGGTCTAAGTGGATTCAAATTTTGAGTTCCAATTTATTTGTTCACTGGCTTTCTAAATCCTTTCGTCTATCCCTACGAATGAATCATCATTTAAGCCTAAAGGAATGGATTTAGTTGTATTACTCTCTTCTCCCAGCGAAATTGTTGAAATTTGGTACCGGAGGACAGGTGGTTCCCTAAGGCTTTGATCTTTGGCCTAGGGAAAAGTGTCCAAAAGAATTTAATTTTTCTCCTAAAGTGACTTTATAAAATTATAAAGTCAAATCTAATTTAAAAGCGACTTTAAGTGATAAAGTTACTAAAGTGACTTTATAAAGTTATAAAGTCAAATCTAATTTAAAAGTGACTTTAAGTGATAAAGTTACTAAAGTCTAATTTTAAAGTGACTTTAATAAAGTCAATGTAAAATTAGAAAGGAAAAGTGACTTTGGAAATAAATGACTAAGTGGGTCTTTATTAAGTGGGGTGAATTAAAAAATAGAAAGTGAGATTTAAATGAGCATTTAATCTCAGCCCTAGATCTCAATCTATCTCAGCCATTGGATTTAGGGATTCCCCAAAAGTCACTTAGGGTTGGGTTAAAGGAGGAAAAGGAGGAAAAGGTCATTCATTCTTTCATGAGCAGATTGGGAGAAGGAGAGCAAGAGAGCAAGGGAGATTTCTGGGCAGTGAGGAGAAGGAGGCAGCAGCTTGGCACGCATTCCAAGGCAGCATTTCAGCAAGACATTTCAGCAAAACAAGTGCAGCAGATTTAGCAAACAGCAGGCAGATTTTTGGCACGGTTTTCTAGGCAGGGAGGCCGTACAGCAAGGTCGTACAGCAATATTGGGCACGGAAATCGAGGCAGCAAGGGGCTGTTCCGTACAGCAGAGTTTTGCAGCAGTTTTGGCACGCAAATCGAGGTTTTGGACAGCAGCATTAATTGTTGTTTGCACAGATTTTGATGAGGTTGTACAGCTGCATTTATTGCAGATTTCTGGGCACGCAAATCGAGGAGAACGTACAGCGTTTATTGCTGTTCTGTTTTTGCTGTTTGTACATTTTCCGAGGCGGTGGTTAAGCACGGAAAAAGAGATAAGTTGTAAAAGTCTGTTTGCTGATTTTTATTTTGCTGAATATTTCTCTCACTGTAAAAAGCATTTTTCCAGAAATAAGGAGCTTTCGAATTGGTTTTCCCCAAGAGTTGTAGGGGGTTTTTCCAGGGTCACCTTGACCAAAAATTACTGTGTTATGATGTGTTGAATGGCTGTTTGTTACTGCTGTTTTTTATTTCTGCATTTTCCAGCATTTTGAAAAATTTCCAGAATTTGTGTTTTCAGCAAAATTTATTTTCCAGTTGTTGAATGTATGGTTATGGGAAAGGGCATTTAACTATTTTGGAGTAATAAGGTGAAAACTGAAAACCGGGGTGGGAAACTATAAATTTTTACATGGTATCAGAGCTTGAGTGCTGAAGGGCAGTTTGGGACAGCAAGGAGGAAAATTACAGCCTGCTGATTTTTCACTCAAAAAATTCCAGCAAGCTGATTTTTCACAAACAACAGTTTTATCTTTACCACAGCAGTACTATTTTTCAGTTTTAGGACAGCAGGTTTCAGGAGTTTAGAGCTCTTGTGGAGACACAGACAGGTCGGAAGATCAAGTCCCTGAGGTCGGACAATGGGGGAGAGTACACCCTTGGAGAGTTTGTTGACTATTGTGCGGAGGCAGGCATTAGGAGGGAGCTCACTGTTCCTTACAACCCCCAGCAGAACGGGGTTGCGGAGAGGAAGAACAGAACCATCGGAGGGGCTACCAAAGCCATGTTACATGATCAGGGGTTGCCATTGTTTTTGTGGGCAGAGGCCTGCAACACAGCTGTTTACTTGCAGAACAGGAGTCCGCATCGTGCCTTGGGGCACATGACTCCGGAGGAGGCTTTTTCTGGGAAGAAGCCTGATATTGGTCATCTTCGTATCTTTGGGTGCATCACTTACTCCTACATACCCAAGGAGAAGAGGACCAAACTAGAGCCCACCGCAGAGAAGGGTATCTTTGTGGGCTACAGTGAGACCTCAAAGGCCTTTCGGATTTACATTCCTGCGCAGAGGAAAGTTGTTGTCAGGCAGGATGTGAGGATTCGAGGAGGACGGGGCCTTTAGGAGGGTCACGGGAGTTAGAGTGTACGAATCAACCCGGACCCTCGGCAGCAGTTGAGTCGGTCACGGGGATCCAAGTGGGCGGGGATCAAGAGGATCCGGGGAGACATCTATGACGATGTCGGGTGGGTCGATTAAGTGGCTCGCGGAGTCGGAGGGTGGTCTTATGGGCGGCCACGCGAGAGCGATCCACGGAGCGATTCAGCACGGGGAGTCAGCGATGGACGATTCACACGACACCTCGACGTCTACGGGTTCGGGTGCGGGCGGGGAGGACGGGGGACGGGGAGCCGATCGGAGTTCGAGGCTCTGATGTTGAGGAGGAGGAGTTTTATTCTCCGGCGGGAGAAGTGCACTCAGGGAAGAGGAAGCCCAAGTGGCTTCGGGACACCTTGAGAGATGCCACATCTGTTGCTGAGCCTAAGAGGCCGGTCAGAGAGAGCAGACCACCTGAGAGGTTTTGTAGCTATATGGCAATGGCTACCAGCATCCTTGACTCTGAGCCTTCTATCTATGAGGAGGCAGCTAGCCAGCAGGTCTGGAGAGAGGCCATGCGGGAGGAGTATTCTTCTATCATGAAGAATGATGTTTGGGAGGTGGTGCCGAGGCCTGAGGGCAAATCCGTGGTTACTTCCAGATGGCTTTACAAGGTAAAGCATGCTGCAGATGGCAGCATAGAGAAATTCAAAGCGAGGTTTGTGGCTAGAGGGTTCTCCCAGGTAGAGGGAGTTGATTATGAGGAGACCTTCGCTCCCGTGGCTCGATATACTTCGATCCGCTCCATTATATCGATAGCAGCAGAGATGGGTTGGAAGATCCACCGGATGGATGTGAAGACCGCATTTCTCAGTGGCTTCATACAGGAGGAGGTGTACATTGAGCAGCCACAGGGCTTTGAGGTGCATGGGAAGGAGTCCCATGTGTGCAGACTGAAGAAGGCCCTTTATGGCCTGAAGCAAGCTCCCAGAGCTTGGTACTCCAGGATAGATACTTACTTGCGGAAGATGGGTTTCACAAAGAGTGAGGCAGATCCGAACCTTTACTATATTGTGATAGGTGAGGAGCCTCTCATTCTGGTGCTGTATGTGGATGACTTAGTCATTACAGGTGCAGAGAGACTCATAGAGCACTGCAAGAGAGATCTTGCGGCGGAGTTTGAGATGATGGACATCGGCTTGATGCATTACTTTTTGGGTTTGGAGGTGTGGCAGGAGGAGGGGCATTTCTTCCTGGGACAGGGGAAGTATATTGTGGACATCCTTAGCAGATTCCACATGGAGGATTGTAGACCCATGTCGACACCGATGATCACCAATTGGAAGAAGCTTCATGCTTCGGATTCCGAGTTGGTGGATCCCACATTGTACAGACAGCTGATTGGTTCCTTGATGTATTTGGTCAACACTAGACCAGATATTTGTTTTGCAGTCAACACGATGAGTCAGGTTATGTGTGAGCCTAGGAAGGTTCACTGGGTGGCTGCAAAACACATTTTGCGGTACTTGCAGGGGACAGTGGATTATGGTCTGGACTACAGGCAGGGGGATGGAGTGAGATTGGCAGGTTACACTGATTCTGATTGCGCAGGTTGTGCTTCTGATAGGAAGAGCACTTCAGGGTGTTGTTTTGGGTTGGGTTCGGCAGTGGTGTCATGGTTCAGCCGGAAGCAGCAGTCAGTAGCATTGAGTTCAGCGGAAGCAGAGTATATGGCAGCCAGTCTAGCTAGTTGTGAGGCCATTTGGCTTTGCAAGATGTTGTTTGGCTTATTTGGTCAACCGTTGAGACCTTCAGTGATTTACTGTGATAATCAGAGTTGCATTAAACTCACGGAGAATCCAGTATTTCATGACAGGTCAAAGCATATCGAGATCAAATATCATTTCATCAGAGACTATGTTCAGAAAGGAGCTGTGAAGCTTGAGTATATTCCCACTGATGAGCAGGTTGCAGATATTCTTACCAAAGCCTTCCCACGGGGCAAGCATGTCTACTTCAGAGACAAGATGGGTGTGGTGAGGAACACCTTCCTCGGTAAGAGGGAGTGTTGAAATTTGGTACCGGAGGACAGGTGGTTCCATAAGGCTTTGATCTTTGGCCTAGGGAAAAGTGTCCAAAAGAATTTAATTTTTCTCCTAAAGTGACTTTATAAAGTTATAAAGTCAAATCTAATTTAAAAGTGACTTTAAGTGATAAAGTTACTAAAGTGACTTTATAAAGTTATAAAGTCAAATCTAATTTAAAAGTGACTTTAAGTGATAAAGTTACTAAAGTCTAATTTAAAGTGACTTTAATAAAGTCAATATAAAATTAGAAAGGAAAAAGTGACTTTGGAAATAAAAGACTAAGTGGGTCTTTATTAAAGTGGGGTGAATTAAAAAATAGAAAGTGAGATTTAAATGAGCATTTAATCTCAGCCCTACATCTCAATCTATTTCGTGCATTGGTTAGGGATTTACGAAGTCACTTAGGGTTAGGTTAAAGGAGAAAAAGAGGAGAAGGTCAATTATTCTTTCATGAGCGAGATTGGGAGAGAAGAGGAGAGCAAGAGAACGAAGGGAATTTACGAAGCATTGAGGAGAAGGAGCGGCGGCAACTGCCGCATTCCAAGGCGGCCATTTCGGCCAGACATTTGTAAAGACAAGTCACAAGCCCGAGATTTAGCAAACGACGGGGCGTGATTGCAGCACGGTTTTCTGGCGGGGAGGTTTGTACGGCAAGAAGGCGTACGGCGGGCGTGCGGCCAGCTGATGCAGCAATATTGGGCACGAAATCGAGGCGACAGGGGCATGCCCGTCGGCGAGTTTGCGGCGGTTGGCACGCAAATCGAGGTTTTGGACAGCAGCATTAATTGTTGTTTGCACAGATTTTGAGGAGGCCGTACAGCTGCATTTATTGCAGATTTCTGGGCACGCAAATCGAGGAGAACGTACAACATTTATTGCTGTTCTGTTTTTGCTGTTTGTACATTTTCCGAGGCGGCGGTTAAGCACGGAAAACGAGATAAGTTGTAAAACTCTGGTTGCTGATTTTTTATTTTGCTGAATATTTCTCACTGTAAAAAAGGCATTTTCCAAAAATAAGAAGGAGCTTTCAAACTGGTTTTCCCCAAGAGTTGTAGGGGGTTTTTCCAGGGTCATGTTGACCAAAAATATCAGTGTCAAATGTGTGAATGACTGTTTTTATGCTTGCTGATTTTTAATTCTGCATTTTCCAGCATTCTAAAAAATTTCCAGAATTTGTGTTTTCAGCAAAATTTATTTTCCAGTTTGTTAAATGTATGGATATGGGAAAGGGCATTGAACTATTTTGGAGTAATAAGGTGAAAAACTGAAAACCGGGGTGGGAAACTATAAATTTCTACAAAAATGCCCTTGTATGGAGGGAATGTGGTACTGGTCTCTAGCTTGCTCCCATCACACGCTATCCACAGATGTTTCTGAGCAGATGAAGTTTCAACATCTGCCATATGTAATTCTGACTGTTCTCCTAATTTTTTTCCAGATATAGAAGGAGATCCATGAGTTTGTTTCTTCCATGTACTCTTTCCATTTGAGAGAAAGAGCATATTTTTTATCATCAGGGGTACTGAGATCAAATTCTTTGGACTCGAGATGTGTATAGAGATCCCAGTTTAGCATGTTCTTCATCCATTTAATATTGATCTTGTGTTTGGGACACCCGTCCATAAGGGTTTCGAGGTGCTTGAGCCCATACAGTGCTCTCATCAACCTGCACACATGAGAATCCCTCCCAAGCACCTCGAAACCCTTCAACTACTCTATGTCGATCACTTCCTTAATAATATTATTGAGGAAATTTGTCTTCACATCCATCTGGTGAATCCTCCAACCCATCTGCTCTGTTATAGAAATGATAGCCCTGATGGATGAGTATCTGGCTACCGGAGAAAAGTTCTCATCATAGTTGATCCCTTCCTTCTCTAAAAATCCCTTAGGCTTTGAACTTCTCCCCCCTACCATCCGCAACATGCTTGATTTTGTACACCCATCTAGAGCCAACCACTGCCTTGCCCATTGGTCATGGCACAACCTCCCATACGTTGTTCTTCATGATGGAAGCTCTTCCGCCATGGCAACCATCCACACCTGATGCTTGCACGCCTCCTGAAAGCTAGTAGGTTCAGCCTCAATTAGTTCACTCATCAATGAAATATACCCAAAAAGGCATTGAGGAGCCTTGCTCTGTCTGATTGAGATTGAAAATCTGAGTACCAACATACTCTTGGGCCTCTCTCAAAGTCTGCTTTGCCCACTTGGCCTTCTTCCTCCCTGTGCCTAGAGTTTGAGGTTGGGTGTGAGGAACCCCCTGTTTTCATTCTAATCTCTATGCTCGACCTGCTCACTCTGCTCACCAACCTACGCGACTATAGTCTGAGGAATCTGTGCCGACTCAACCTTTGGTGGCTGCTCCTCCTGAACCTCAACTATAGAAGAACTCATGCTGCCAAACTCTCGAAGAGGCCTCTCTTCTTCAAACTTCACATCGTTGTGCACTATTGTCTTCCTAAGAGTAAGAATGTAAACATGATAGGCTTTTGAAGTCTCACTATACCCCCCACAAGGGTAAATTTCTCTACAATAGGTTCCAACTTGGTCCTTTTCTCCTTGGGAACATGACAATACACAAAGCACCCAAAGATGCAAATGTGCCCCAAATCTAGTTTCTTCCTTGCAAACGCCTCCTTTGGTGTCAATCTACCCAACTCCTTGTGTGGGCTTCAACTATGCAAGTATATGGAAGTGTTGCAGGCCTCTACCGACAAAAACCAAGGCAGGTCCTGGTCATGGAGCATGGCCTTAGCTACTCCAACTATAGCCCTGTTCTTTCACTTTGCAACCCATTCTACTGAGGGTTGTACAGAACTATCAACTCCTTAATGCCTTCCTACACACAAAATTCCGTGAAGGCATTAGATGTGTACTCGCCTCCATTGTCTGGTCTCAATGTCTTGATCTTTCTCCTTGTCTGGTTCTCAACTAGAGCCTTGAACTCCTTGAATTTGTTGAAGGCTTCATCCTTATTTTTCATGAAACAAATCCAAGTCTTCCTAGAGAGGTTGTCAATGAAAGTCACATAATACCAGTACCCAGTCAAGGATATTGTTGACATGGGCCCACACAAGTCTGAGTGTACTAGATCCAAATTATCTTTGGATCTAGTGTTGTTGTTTGAAAATTTGGTCTTGGCATATTTACCCAGTGCGCAACCCTTGCACACCTCATGCTACTCAACCTTCAGTCCTAGCAGCCTCGTCACTATCTCCCTGAGCACATTAAACATTATGTGATGAAGATGTGCTATCCTCCTATGCCATAACTCACCCAACCCTTTGCCATAGCTCATCAATGCAAGTGTTGGCTCAAACTACAATCGAAACAAGTTGCCCTTCCTAACCCCTATTACTTTCGTTGTCTTGGAGTTCTTGGGCTGAATATACACTTTACCCTCGTCAAAAGTCACACTGTAACCCTTGTCCTCCAAGGTAGCAATCGAGATCAAGTTCTTTGTCATACACGCAACATGCAACACGTCCTCCACCAACAAGGGTTTGTCGAACTCCCTTTGAAACTTGATTGTGTCAATACCAGTTGGATGGTACTTGCCATTGTCTCCAAACTCTATATAGAAATCTAACTCCTCCTTTAGACTGGTGAAATACTCTTTGACTCTCATCATGTGGCAAGAAGCCCCACTGTCAATGTAACACACGCTAGTGGTAATTGAGCTCGAGAGACATGAAATGAACAAAAATTCACTCTCGAACCGTGCTACAAACCCGTTCACCTCTGTAGCAACAGCAACCTACTACTTCTACTTGCCCTTTTTCTTATTAGGGCACTGGCTAGCATAGTGACCTAGCTTGGAGGAGGACCCCCGCTTGGCCCTTTCTTGACCCTTTGCTTACCCTTGCTTGATAGAGCAAGGTTATCCTCATCTTCAGGCCTCTTCTTTTGATCTCCCCACTTACCACTTTCTCAGATCTCCTCTTGGACAAAATCATCCCAAAGCTTGCCTAGTCGAGTAGGTGATCTCAACCCATAATACACTTGACAAAGACCTCCCAATGTTTCAAAAAGTCATTCAAGGCTATACGCACTAGCTCCTCCTTAGCAATTATCTCTCCAACAGCATCCAATTCGTCCCTAACCTGTGTCAACCTAGACAAATAAGATGTCATGCTTTCGCCCTTGGACATTCTTGTGCCATGCAACTTGTCCTTGAGCATCATCTTTTGACTTCAATAATCACTCTAATATAGCTTCGTGAGTGCATCCCACATCTCCTTCACAATATCCTTCTCAAACAGATGGCGTATGAGATGGTCTTTGAACCCATCGAGAATAATCCTCTATGCCTTGGCCTCCTTAACCTCATGCAGATCAAGAGAAATTGGATATTAGCTTGGCAACACCACTGTTGTACTAATGAAATTCCATAGCTTGTTCTCCTTGAGAACAATTGAGATTCGAACCTTCCATTGCAAATAGTTCGACCCTCAAGCCTATCCTCATATCTAACACTAGTCACCATTGTAGAATAAAAACCTTCAAAGAGATTGAAAACCGAAATTTGACTTTGTCCTGAAAGATGAGGAAATATGACATTTTTTGTCCTAAAACCTGTGTCAAATATCTTGGCTTTGTATTCAGATTTTAGAGCTCTCACAGCATGTTAATTTCTTTAAACACAGTTACAAATTTATTGTCTCAACAAATAATCACAGATCTAATATAAACAATACTTTCTAGTATGATTTGTAAAAATAAAGACCAGCAATTGCACCACATGTTGCAAAAGAAACGCCATAAGGCAATAGCATAGGAAAGAGTAGCCTAAAAGAAATAAGTTGTTGCAGAGAAGGAGCCATTGCGAAGGAATGAAAGGCAAATTTTTCTTCCATGGAAGCGCGTCGTCGAGGTTTCAATGATATTGATGATAAGAGTTGTCAAACAGAAAATTTTGTTATAGATATTGAAATAGGCAATTGTGGGTGAAAACATATATATAAACCAACATAATATGTTCACATATATAAAAAATTTGTTATAGATATTGAAATAGGAAATTAGGGGTGAAAATCCTTTGGTGATTAATCATCCTCTGAAACAAGCATGAAATGAGCATGTAACTCAAATAAGATATTTTGAATACATTCAAGTACAATCTATATAGCATAGATGTAAATAAAGAGATTTTTTATTAACAGAAATAGAGTTTAGTCCAAGTTCGTCTACATATCCGAGCGCTAATTTCATGCTTGTCATCAATTTTATATTGTATATGAATAACAATAGCCTTGGTATACAAGAAAGTGAATGTCTTTTTAATATGGAGACATTTTTTGAAGGAGATATTGTGCTTTATGTTATGGTTTATTTTCTTAACTCCAAACTTGGTTTATTCTCTCTCGATATACATAAGAAACAAAAAATAGAAAGTAATTTCACAATTTTAAGTTATAGTTTTATATTTTATAATTACAAATCTAGTTTCTTATTAAACTATTTTACACACATCTATTTATTCAAATAAATTATATTGTGAATATGTTTTCTCCTATTATTTGATTACAAAATTATTGTACTCCCTACTAAGTAAAACAACTTTATTAATAAAGAATTGAATGCCAAATTGAAAGATTGCTCAAGCGAGAACTACTATAATATATAGAATTGACTTTTTGATGTATAAATTATTTGTTTTATATGTCATTGAATTTCCATTACCTATTATCTTCAAACCCCATGGGGAGTTATTGAACATGGGAGCCAATTTTAGGTAAATAAACATTCACATTGTCAACTTGGAAAAAAAAAATTATAATCCTAAAATTCTCTTACCTAATCATATTTTCAAATATATAATTGAGTTCCATTTATTAAAAACAAAGGAAATATTAAGAACCTCCTAGAGTTATAAAAGGTAATTGACATGAAAAATAAAAAATCTCCTCATGACAACATACAAATGTTAATCTTAATTGAATCATTAAAAAACTAAAAAAGGATAATAGATAGTATCACAATTTTCTTATCAGAACTAAATGCTCCTATATGAAACAATGATGGATTTCATCAGTTCAAGAGCCGTAAAAACAAGTTCACTGAGAAAACAACTCTAACACTGAGAGAGATTTGGAAGCAATTGTTGAATTGGTGAACATGTCTTACTCTATGGTGTTGGATATTGGGCATAGGCAACTGTTGAATTGGTGAACATGTCTTGCTCTATGGTGTTGGATATTGGGCATAGATTTCTTGATCTTGTATACAAGATTGTCAATTTGCATGTAGCTTATACTACATTAACCATGATATTGTCAACATTTAGAGCACACTTGCCATCAAATTTGTAGAGAAAATTACAATAGAGTATCACATTTTTCTTATCATATCTAAATGTTCCTATATGCAACAACTACCTTGTGCCTCATAGTTTAAATTTGTGCAGGGAGGAGGAGAGGAGTGTCAAGGTGCAAGCTAGAATAAGAAGAGAAAGAAGAATCTTGTTTGGGACATGAGAATCTTGTTTGGGACTTGAGATAGATTCATTTTCTACATATCTAGACTCAAAGCTTAATAAAACAAAACTCACTATACTTTGAATTTTTTAAATAAATATCTTAAAAATTAGAATATCAATTTAATACATTTTACTCAATTACACATTTAGCAATATTCATTTTAAAAAATACAAATATAAATTACTATTTTAAATAAAAATATTACAACACATTTAACAATATTCAAAGTGAGTTGTGCTGATAACAATTATGTTCTTTCCTTGATACCTCCCAAAGCGAATGCGGAGTCTTTGCTGGGACGAAATCCTATCGCGCTGAGACCTAGTCGCCCTGCTTCGCTCTGCGTCTGAGGCCTTGCCTCGGCCCTGCTCGAAGGGTCTGGTGCATTCCTTATTCCCTGGTTCCTTCTGAAGTTATTGTGCGGCGTTTTCTTATCGATCTGAGCTTCTCTTGGCAAGGCGCGGGGTTTTTTTCGATCTGTGCCCTTGGCAGGTCGCGGCGCTTCGCTGCCGTGTGGTTTCCATGAGCAGCGCTTTTGTGTGAGCTCGTTCTGTCGAGCTTTGTCGGTGCTGCTTCTATGGAGCCGCCTCCTTCTTCTGACGCTGTTGCCTTCTCCAATCTGGTGGCATCCCTTCCAAAAAAGAAAGCTATTGAGGCTACGAAGTTTGTGAAACGCCTTGATGACATTCCTGAGATCTCTCTCCCTCCAGAGGGCCCGATTCAAGTCGCACTTTCTATGACTGAGAGAGCTATGGTGGGTCAGTTCACTGGGCTTTGGCCCTCCCCCAAAACCACGGAGAGCTGGGTCTCAAGAAACTGGGCGCCTCTGATTAAAGGAAAAGTTACTTCGTACTTTCTAGGTAAGGGATTCTTCCTGTTTGAATTCACTGAAAAGGAAGATAAGGATCTGATTTTCCGCAATGGCCCCTACTTGCCTTGTTTATAATTTATCTCATGTGTTTTAATGAAATCTACTGTGAATACAAAGATGTGGGTGGTGGGTTTTTTCATCTAGTTACTATTTGAGACAGAGTCTATATTTATTCAAACATAGTGAAATACATTGTATTCAGCACCTAAGATAAGTACCAACATACAGGAAAAAGAGTTAACCCTGAAGGTTGGTTTCTTAACCATCCAAAGTGAGTGGAGCAGAAAGAATCTAATAACCAGGTCACTCTGGGTGGAAGGATTTGAACATATAGATCTAAACAGGTAAAATGAAAGACAAGAAGATAAACATTTCAGTGAAAAATGGAAGAATGAATAATGCAGACACATGAATATTAAAGGACTGAGGCAGGCACTAGTCCAAACACCCTATCTTGGAAGAGACAAAATCGAGAATTTACAGTTAAAAACCACCCTAAATCTGGTAACATGAATGGTAAAGGGACTCAGGCAGGCACTAGAATCCAAACACCTATCTTGGAAGAACAAGGAAATAAATTTACCCAGTTAAGCTCAGCAATAGAAGACACCCAAGAAATAGAGATGCAGAAAGAAGGATCGCCCCAAAAAGAGTCCCCTCTGGGACCAAAGCAAGCTGAAAGCAATGCAGAGAGGACAAAAGAGACACCCTCAGAGGAGGCTGAGGAAGTCCATGGTTCGGAGGACTCAGAAGAAGGTGGTGAAATAGGGGACTCGCAAACTTCGGTTATAAAACCAGCGAGAGGCCGAAAATCTGCTCGTGAAAAAAGAGAGCAGGAAACTTACAAAGACAAAGTTCAAGGAAGTCAACCAACCCTCGAGAAGCTATTGGTTAAAACTCCGAAGTCAACCAGAAATCAGACTCTGAGCTCTAAAGGAGCTCCACTCTCCAAAAGCAAATGATGAAGATTGTCTCTTGGAATTGTAGGGGTATGGGGAGCAAAATAAAAGAAGAAGCTATCAAAAGCCTGATGAGATCTGAATCTCCTGACATACTCCTCATCCAGGAGACTAAAATGGAGGACAAGGCCTTCCTCCAAGTCGTTAAAAAATTGTGGAAGAAAAGTGAAGGAGTAGCTGTCTCCGCTCGTGGTGCCTCAGGAGGCCTGGGCACACTCTGGAATCCAAACAAATATTCAAGGATCAAAGAAATCGTGAACACCCATTGGCTGTTTACTAAACTGCAACATGTCGACTCTGACGAGATCCTCTGTCTCTTCAACGTGTATGTTCCAGTCAGCGCAGATGAGAAGAAGAACTGTTGGGATACCATAAGAAGTTTGGCAGAATCAGAGGATTTAGCAAATATCATCATTGTAGGAGATTTAAATCTCACTTTATCTTCTGCTGAAAAACGGGGAGGAAGTATTGTCAGGGATCCGGCGAGAGAACAGGTTGAGGATCTGCTCCAGGAGTGGGACATGATCGACATTAAACCATCGTCGGGCAAATACACTTGGACCAATAAAAGACTCGGTCCGGGCCACATCGCTGCAAGGTTAGATCGGTTCTTCGTTCAAAGCTCTTTTCTTCTTCTTGGATTAGAATCAAGAATGCATATCCTTCCTTGTACTGTTTCTGACCACAGACCTATAAAGCTCGATCTTCTGGCTCATACGGACCAAGGTCCCATCCCTTTTAAATTCAGCCCCCTATGGGCCAAGGAACTCTCCTTTATGCAAATTGTAAAAGATAGTTGGAAGCTCCCTGTCAACGGTTCCGCCTTCTTTGTTTGGGAGGAAAAACTTAGGAGAGTAAAAGCTGCTTTGAAAATCTGGGTTAAATCCCTTCCTAATCCTGCAGTGGAAAGGAAAAAGATTCAAGAGTGTCTTGAGATACATCATCTCAATTCTGAAAATGCAGAGATCACAAAGGATATTCTTGACAAAGAGGCCGACCTTCAGCAAAAGCTTCACAAGGCAAGCCTGGCCGAGGAAGAATACTGGAGGATTAAATCCCGTAGGCTTTGGCTCAAGGCAGGCGATAGGAATTCATCCTTCTTCCACAAACAAGCCCAAGCCCGGAAAAGTTTCAATTCCATTTCTGAAATCAAGGATGAGAATGTGAAGCACAGAGATATCCAAAGCATAAAAAATGCCGCCTATCTCCATTTCAAAAAGTTGTATAGTGAAGAAGAGGGGCTAGAGCTTATTTGTAATTCTCTGAACGAGGTTCCATCTCTGATTTCTGCCAGAAAGAACCAGCATTTGGAAGCTGAGGTCTCCAATAAAGAAATAAAAGCTGCTCTCTTTGCAATGGAGCCAGATAAAGCCCCGGGCCCGGATGGCTTCACTGCCAGATTCTTGCAGACCTGTTGGCAGATCGTGGAAAAAGACTTATGCAGAATGATCCGGAAATCTCAAACTTGTCAGAAAATTGGGGGAAGTACCAATTCGGCCTTCCTGGCTCTCATACCCAAGGAAAAAGGTGCCAATTCCTTCTCCAGATTTCACCCTATCTCCCTTTGCAACATAGGTTACAAGCTGATAACAAAAGTAATTGCCAATAGACTGAAAATCATTCTTCCAGCTATCATTCCCGAGAATCAGGGAGGTTTTATTCGAGGAAGACAGATCGTGGACAATTATATCCTGGTCCAAGAAGCGATCCACTCAAGCGTTACCCGAAAAGAGAAAGGCATGGTCATCAAATTAGACCTCGAAAGCGCTTTTGATAGGGTGAGGCATAGATTTTTGTTGGATGTCCTGCACAAATTTGGCTTTGGCCCCAAATTTGTTCAATGGATCAAGGCTTGCATCAGTGAGCCCTGGATTGCCCCTTTGGTGAATGGAAGGGCCACTGATTTTTTCAAAGCCTCTAGAGGACTGAGACAAGGGTGCCCCCTCTCCCCCTTGCTATTCGTCCTCCAAGCCTCTATTTTCAGCTTCCTCTTGAATAAAAAGCAATCTACCCAAGAAATCATGGGTCTGAATATCGCAAGAGGAGTTAAAAACATAAACCATGCGCTTTTTGCTGATGACTCTCTCTTGATGGGTGCTGCCTCCTTGATCTCTGCTAAAAGAATTAAAGATGTGTTGGATGTCTACTGTGAAGACTCAGGTAGCAGCCTTAACAAAGGCAAATGTCATATCTACTGCTGGAATACTACTGCCAGAACGCTCCATGATATCTCCAATTGCTTTGGCTTTGCAGCCTCCTCTTCATGGTCCTCCTTCAAGTACTTGGGGCTCCCTATTTTCCAAAAATGCGCCCTCAGCAAAGACTGGCTGCCTCTGCTTGACAAATTTAAGGCTAAAATTCTCTCCTGGGGCTTCAATTGGCTTAATCTAGCTGGTAAGACAGTGCTCATAAAAGCTGTCTTGAACAGCCTTGCTATTTATCAATCTGCTGTTATGATGGCTCCTATTGGCATCATGAGGAAAATGGAGGACTACATCAGAAACTTCTTTTGGAAAGGTGGCAAAGATAATGAGAAGAAAATCCCTCTTTTAAGCTGGGATATAATCTCTTTACCCAGAATGGAGGGTGGTCTGAACTTCAAGAATATCAGCAAGCAAAATATTGCTTTGGGAGCAAAACTGCTATGGAGAATAATAGGCCCTAATCCGGGCTGGGCTCAGATGGCGTTGTGGAAAAAATACTTTCGTGGTCAGAGAACACGATGTCTGGACAACCCCATTCTGATCCCCGGAACGATGATCCATAAACTGTGCACAAAAGTCTCCATTCTATTCAATCCCCATGTGCACTGGATTCCTGGAAATGGTAAGCGCATAAAAATCTGGGAAGACCGCATTATGGGTTGTGAGCCCCTTGCTGATGATTGCTCCCTAGCCTTGTTAAAAGACTGGATGGACAGAGCTGGCCTCAAAACTCTGTGGGATATTTCTAAATGGGAGAACGGTATTTGGCAGAACTGGGAGAAGCTTGAGGTCCCTCAGAACCTTTCCAAAGATTATGCAGACTTCCTTGCCCTTTTAAAAGGCAAAGCCCCGATGAACAGCAGCAAAAAAGACTCTCGTGGTTGGGGTCCGATCCCTGGGTATTACTCTGTTGCGCGGGGATACTGGCAGATCTCTGTGCATCCTCATGTTCCCCCCGATCCGAAGCCTTGGCAGGGGATCTGGTCTCAGACATCAATCCCCAAAATTGATTCTTTCTGTTGGCTCCTTTGCCACCAAAGAATCCTGACTGACGACAGACTCCGGAAGAGAGGCTTTATGGGGCCATCCCGTTGTTCGCTCTGTGGGGCTAATGAAGAAAATGCCCCCCATCTGATGCTCTTCTGTAATTTCGCTGCTGAAATTTGGAAGGAAGCCTTAGGCCCTGGAACACAGTCTTCGCCCTCCCTGTCAGATGTTCTGACCTGTTCTCAAACTGGAAATCAAAATACCCTGGAGGCACTATTAGGAATGTTCACATCAAAAAAGCCTGGCTCGTTCTTCCCAAAATCATCTGCTGGCAATTATGGTTGGAAAGAAACCTTAGGATCTTCAGAGACAAGAAGAACGATCCAAAGATTGTCTGGATTAAAATTAAAACTCAGCTTAAAGACTGTTTGGGTGAACAATTCGATGGAGCAGATCTCGGTCCACAAGACGCTGATTGGGGCGCTTCTCTTGATATGCATTTCATGGATATTGTCAAGCTTCCTGCCCCTCTTTATCCCTGGCAAATTCGCCTTAAGGAATCAGACTTCCACGAGCTGTGCATCAAAAAGTCCAAAATCGCCCTCTTCTTCGACGGGGCTGCCAAAGGAAATCCTGGCATTGCCGGGGCAGGTGGTGTTGTCAAATGTGCGGAGGGCAAAATTGTTTCCAGATTCGCCTGGGGGGTGGGCTTCAATACAAGCATCCAAGCCGAAGCCCTAGCCCTTTTCCAAAGGCTCAAACAGCTTATCTCTCTGGGTTTAAAGGATGTTTTGGTTTTTGGGGATTCCCAGTCCATCATAAAGGCCATCGTGGACAATTCATCTCCTGTTGATTTAAGGCTGTCTAGGTTGATGAGCAGAATCAGAATTCTGCTACAATCCTTTCAGAGTATAGACTTCTTCCATGTGATGAGAGACAATAATAAGGACGTTGATGCCGAAGCCAATACGGCGGTCCTCCTTCCCCTTGGAGCCCTTCTAAAAGACGGAGTCGAGGCCTGGGATCCCATCCCATAATCAGTTTACAATGTTTTACAGTGTCCTATTAAATCAGTTTGTTTGTATCAGCATTTTAGGAAAGATAGACAAGTTAGCCCACTCTACAGTTCGCTGTATTCGCAGGCGCAGTAGAGGGGAGGTCTTTTGGCTTCTGGCCATGGAGAAAGTCGTGCGCTGCCATCCCTCTGTAATCTGAAACGAGGCATTTGCCAAGAGATAATACAATACAATATCCGTTCCTGTCAAAAAAAAAAACAATATTCATTTAAAAAAATGCAAATACAAATTACTATTTTAAATAAAAATTGTACAAAGAACCCCGGATGTGGGTGTTTGAATTGAACAGGGACATGGCAGCTCCTTAGCGCGACATCTGGCTTGGCCACATGGCCATGCATGGCTCCCGTCCGTTCGCTCTTAAATTTTCCAGCTGCCTACCTCACGCCAGTGTTAATGCCTCTGCCTCCAGCATTTACGAATGTTCGGTCTGCAAGCCTTCGCGCTATTTCATGGTGCCCTTCACCATTTCGTTAGCATACTCCTCCTACAGCCTCAGCCTTTCGGTTCTTTCTACCTGTTGTAGCATCAAGCTCCTTTGCGACCTTTCTCCGCTTGCCTCACCGCCTCTAGCCTCTTGCCACCCTTTTGCCTCTCCCCTTGCACCAGCTCCCTCCTGCTTAGACATGTCGTGGAGTCACAGGATGAGATATCGTCGGGGTCAAGGCAGAGGTTAGACCTCTCGCCTCCCATCTCCATTCATGAGGACAGTGTCCCCCCTCCTCCTGAAGATAATTCGGCCTCATACCAGTTTCATTATGATTGCTCCTTAGACCGCCCTCTCGTCACCGCCACCCTCATTATGCGCTTTCAGGAAGCTCCATCCAGCTCTGCTGGCTCTGGTACGAGAAAGCGTCTCAGGAAATCTACCATTTCCCCTTATCCCCCTCATCAATCTTGGAAATATGAGGTGCTACCTGTCAAAACAGGAGCACATTATTCCAGCAGTGAAGGCAGCGACAACGGTAGTCCAGAGTGTTCAGCAAATGACAAGGGGGAAGGCAACGACAACCCTGTGCGTTCCGCCACTACGCTTGAGCCCAATGTACAGCAGTCGAAGAAAGACGAGGACACATCGGACGACTACATGTGTCTCATCATCAAAGAGTCTCTGCCTCATGACAGGTAACATGCCATGCAACCTCAAAATCGAGAGGTTACCTCTCTTTGTGAAGATTCACCTCTCAGTTTTCATGCTTTTTCTGAACAATTCAATAATCTCCTGGTTATTTTTTGTAAATGTTGGTTCCCCTACCCAGGGCAGCAAATTTTGGACAAGTTTCCCCAACGGGGGCGGTCATATTTTTGTTTTTTTGAACTCTGCTCCCTCCGGAATTGGCTAGCATAGCAACTCCGGAGGCAAGCTTTGAAATGTATATTATGTGCAATATAATAGAATAGTCTTATTTAGAAGAAAAAAAATAGTACAAAGAATCACATTAATTACCATGGCCATCGTGTACCTTCCTCTTATTACTTTTTAAATACCCTTTAAAATACCTAATGTTTGTAACTTATTCTTAATCACATAGTGTCAATTTTGTAAAACTATAATCTACAAGTCTCACTTTTTATAACTTTGGTGGAAGGATATAGTATCTAAATTCCCTTACCCTTTAAGAAGCATCCTCAATTATTGTACCACCCACCTCAACATCTAATCTAGACATCTTAGGTTATTCTAAATTGATCAAGAGTATAGAATTTTTAGGGTGGTGTTCTATGTTCACTAAAATTCCCATGATGTCCATCACTATGTATGGGGTTCATTGCAACCTTGGATATATTATGTGAGTTGTTGTGATGAGATTGAAAACCGAAATTTGACTTTGTCCTGAAAGATGAGGAAATATGACATTTTTTGTCATGAAACCTGTGTCAAATATCCTTGGCTTTGTATTCAAATTTTAGAGCTCTCATACCATGTCAATTTCTTTAAACACAGTTACAAATTTATTGTCTCAACAAATAATCACAGATCTGATATAAACAATACTTTCTAGTATGATTTGTAAAAATAAAGATTATGGGTAGGGTTGTGGGGGAGTACAATTCATCTTAAGAAGGATATATGCATTTAAAAGACCGTAGAAATACCATTAAGTACAAGTCATCTGAAGCCTAAAGGATATATGCACTTAAAAAAATATGTTTTGTTATCTTAAGCATTCGCTAATTTCCTTGTGTTTCTTCTGCTCTGATAAATTTCTCCACAATATCAATACCCATATAATATAAATGTTTCATCACACTCAACACAACACTTCAATACTAAGTTCTTTATTTATTTAGTAGTACCCATATGTGAGGAATGTGTTTTTTATGGTTTAAAGTTCTTTAAACAGATATATTAATTTTATAATCTACTTTGGTTTTCTTCTTGAAGGGAGTTATTGTTGAGTTTTCTTGAGTAATGGGGTAGCATCGGATGTGCTCTAGCTCCCAAAATTTGTGGAGGGACTAGAGTACATGAGATCTCCAAGACCCAAAAAGAGATTTGGGAAATTCCATCCAGTTTGGGAGATAATTAATATAATTAAGGACCCTAAGTCTAACTTAGGAAAAATAAAATATTAAAGGTAATTAATTAAAACATGTGATGGAATTGACTTAAGTCACACGGATCAAGCTTTTTTAATCTGAGCCATCGATTCAAGATCTGATCATGGTCATTGGTTTCCCAACGAGAAATTATAAAGGAAAGGCTTGGGGTCGATTGGAGAACACACACAGAGGCAGAGCACTGAGACTAAACTGGAATTCTAGGGCATGGTTAGCTAAGAATTTCCAGAAGTGTTTCAGCTGCAGAAAGGGGTAGTATTGGCAAAGGGGATGGTCTGATCCCAGTGCCAAGAATCAGCAAGAGGCAGAGAGCAGCATCTAGAGGCAGCACAGAGAAGCGGAGGCAGCACAGAGAAGCGGAGGCAGCAGCTATGCAGCGCAGAGAACAACTTCAGCTACGCAGTCCTTTCTGGGGCAGCGCTAGGCAGCAGGGGGCCCTCCAGGGTTACGCAGAGACCCTTCTAGGGCAGCGTAGGGTCTATGTCACCCATTTTGGGGTTCCACAGACCTCTCCGGGTCGGCGCAGAGGCTGAAAGGGCTAACGCAGGGGCTTCAGGGGCAGCACTGAGGTGTTTAGGGCCAAAAATTGCCTGAGTCTTGTAACTCCCGTTTGAGGGTGTGGAATAGTCAGTCTTTTGGTCTCAGAACAGCAGGTTAGCTGCAGATCTATATTTTCTCTGTCAGGTTAACCAGTAAGGTGCCCAGATTTGTTGTATTCGGAAAACTACTTAATAATATAAACCCTCTAGCAGCCAGAAGACCGGTTTTCCCGCATTGGGTTTTTCCGGGGACAGTTGTCCAGAAAATATTTTGTGTCACTTTGTCTGTGTGCATGTATCTTTTGCTTAGATTTGAATCGGTGAAGAACTGTTGTGTTTACTTCAATGTTAATCTCAATTTTCAGCATTAATAACTTGATTAAGTAGGAGAAGTATAACCAAATCTAACAGTGGGGTTTCTGCATAAAGTAATATTCAGAAATTTTCACATGGTATCAGAGTGATTGCAGATCTAGCAAGATCACCAGCAGAAGACTGAAGAATCCTTGCTGCAGAAAGCAGCAAAGAGAGCAGCAGCAGCAACAGAAAGCCAAATCTAAAGAGACAGCGCAGTTTCAGAAGGAGCAGAGCCACGCAGAGGTCAGAGTGAT
Source organism: Pinus albicaulis (assembly GCA_034641835.2). NCBI lineage: Eukaryota > Viridiplantae > Streptophyta > Pinopsida > Pinales > Pinaceae > Pinus > Pinus albicaulis. The sequence goes on from CM076580.1 coordinate 1,819,522,843, forward strand.
GCAGTCCTATGCAATCTCCACGAGGCCCACGTACTTACTGCGCGGAGGCAGCGCTGAGACTGTCTACTCACGCAAAGTCCAAGTTGTCTGATTCAGAAGTGTCGAAAGCAGAGTTGCAGATGTTACACCATTTTTTGGTCATCTAACCTATTACCATTAGATGAACCCAAGTACACCATGTAAGACCAATTTTACCCTAAGTAAAATTGCTCTCACTATGTGAAATAACTTAGTAAAACACCTTTATTAAGTTGTTTATGGTCTAAACAGGAAACCCCAAAAGGAAATAATAAACAAATCCATATTTGGTTATTATTCTTAATCATATTTAACCCAAAACAAGGAAATCAATTAAATAAATCCTTATTTATTTGATTATTTCCTAGGAATAAGTTATTTAATCCTTATTTAAATAATATTCCTAGTTAAATTTGACTAAATCATTTATAAATAATTAAATAAATCATTATTTATTTAATTATATTTCCATCATTTCCTTAAAATAATAAATAAATAATTTATTTATTTATTATTTATAAATAAAGGATTTGACCCAAATCAAAAATCCTTTTCCCTCCAATAAATATAATAAAATATTTCTAAAAGATGGTTCTAAAATGTGGTTAATAATATTTTATGCATGCACCAAGTTCTAGAATACCCTAATATTTTTTTATAAATAGAAGGGTTTTTCCCATTCATTGGTCACCTTTCATTGCCTACTAGATCACTCTGGATCTATGCTCTTGGTCTGACTTTGAGCCATTATCATTGTCACATTCTCCATTATTTGCTTTGTGAGCTCCCTTTGAGTTCTATGTTTGTCTGGGTTTTCTACACCAACAAGAGAGAGAAATTTTAGATCTGAAGTGCTGAGGACTTTCAAGAACCCATCCCATTGAGGAGAATTGGAAACATCTTTCTTGTTTTCCTCTCAAGTGCCCTTTAATATAAAAAATTCTTTTAAATATTGTTCTTGTCTTGTCTATTGGATGCATGGAACAAAACTTCATTTTTTACTGCTTAATGTCTTTTTATGCATAGATCTGGATTTGTGCAGCATTTATCTTGATCAACTAACTGCAGAATTGAAGATATTGGCAGTCATAATTGATGTTAGGGCTATTTGTTATGCGTAGCTAAAGTGGTATTTTTTGACGAAAGATTCATACTAACAATTGGCGACTCCACACGAGTTTTCTTTTGCGACCGCTGTCGTTTTATATATTCCTGCATATCCAGCTATTTCAGGCCTAGGGTTTCTCTTCAGTTTTTTGTTTTTCCTATTTTCATGGTATTTTTCACCTCAAAAACCCTCAAACATTAAATTTTTTAACTTCCGTGTGTTTCTGGCCCTATTGCGCAGGGGACAAACATCAGCCGCAGCTGAGACGACAACTTTTTCTGAAATCTGCCGCCGAGAGACCCGGATCTGCAGGTTGCACTTATTGGCCCAAAACCTACGAACTGGCTTGGAGGTCGCACTTTTCTGCCCCAAAACTACGACCTGGACTGAAAACAGGTCAGAACCTGCGACCTACACTTTTTTCTGCACTTTTCCAGCAATTTTTTTGGGTTTGTCTGAAGCTTCTGTCAGGGTTTTCCAGCCTCTGTCTTCGCCCGTTTAGACCTGTTTCTGATCTGTTTTACTCAACTAAGTGGAATCTCGCCCCCTAGGGCTTTAGTACCCTCCATTTTTTGTGGAAGAGTTTTAGTTGTTTCAGACGTCTGAATTTCCAGAGTTTCAGCCTTCTTCTTTTCAAATCTAATACCTCATTTTCAGATCCCTTTAGATCAGCTCTTCTCCCTTTCAAATCACCTCATATAGTTTTGTTTGGGTTCACCTCTAGGGTCACCTCCTTGTCCCTTCTACCTTTAGCTGATTTCCCCCTTTGTTGCAGCAACCTTGCCTCTGCCTCTTTGTTGTTTTCTGCACCTCTTTTCAACAGATTTCTCCTTTAGATCCCTGTCCCTCCCGACCTTAGATCTATTGGCCTCTTTTTAAGTGTGTTTTGATTAGATTTTTTCCCTCTTTTAGACTAGTTTTGAGAGACCCGCCTTCTTGGGTTAGATCGATGCATTGTTAGCTGTTAATTTTATGTTATTTCAGCCTTATTTACTGTTCTCTGCAGATTTATTTTCAGTTCCGCAGCACACTTTTTCTTTTACTCTCAAAACGTCTGGGTTTAAAAATTAAAATTAACACATGCCACACAATGACCCTAAGTGAAGAAGAGCCTGGTTAACACCGCCTGGCAAAGACTTTAAAATCAATTGACACTGCACCTCTCTGCCCTTGTTTCGACATTGACCTCACTTGATTCTGCACCTCCCTGCCTTTGTCGGTTTTTCTTCTTCCCGTCATCATTACGCCTCCAAGGTGTTTATCCCGGAGACTTCTTGGCCTTCACCCTCAGTTTCCAGTTGGTCGACTTACTCCTTCTCGTCGTCGTCGAGTTAGTCCTCCCCCGAGTCCGCACTCCGACTCTTCTTCTGATTCTTTGGGTTCTCCCCCTCCTTCTGGTTCTCCCCCTGTTACCTTCACCATGTCTAGTTCAGGGCCTAACGCTAGCGGCAACCTCGGTCCTACTGCTAGGTCCGTTTTTAGCGGAACCACCACGGGAACTACCTCGACTGTCCCTTTGCTCCCTTATATGGTTGGTCTCAGTCTCCCCGATTTCAATCAGTTGATCAACGATCCTATCCGCCACGATGTTAGTTGGCCTGCTATGCCAACCAAGCTCCCCTCCGACATTCCCAAGTTCGAAGGCCTTGCTAGTGAAGATCCCTCCAACCATATCCGATCTTTCCACATGTGGTGTTCCTCCAATTCCATTACTGATGATTCCATTCGTCTTAGATTGTTCCAATGCATGCTTACCGGCGAAGCTTCTAAATGGTATGTTGATCAGACCGCCTCTTCCCATACCACCTTTGCGACAATTGCCCAAGCCTTCTTATCTTATTTCTAACTCCCTCTCTGATATGACACTGGTACATAACTATTGACTTCTTTTCGTCAATCCTCTTCAACCCGCCTTTCCGCTCATGTCCAGGAATGGCGGAGAAGAAGGAGCTTATGTCGAGCTCCCACCTTTGAAGATCGGGTCTATATGGACTGGTTCCTTCGCTCTCTCTTGCCTGCCATCGGCAAAGATGTCGCATCCCAGTTCCCTCAAACCGAAGAAGCCTCCCTCCAAATAGCCTTGAAATATGACCTCATCTATGCTCAATCTGGTTACGTTTATACTGTCCTTCCTAACCTCCCTAAACCCGGTGGCGCTAACACCCCGGGGACATCTCACTCTGTCGACGGTATCGTTGGAGCTCTTTCACATACCTACGCTCAACCTCCTATGGGCTATGGTTTCCCTCCGGGAGGGGCCAGCACCTCCAGCACTTTCCCCCCTCCATGTAGCATGTATCCAGGATACAGCACGCCTCCTCCTTTTGCCCACCCTCCTGCTTACCTCAATGTTGCCCATCCTAACCCTTATCCTTACCCACAGCCTGGTGTCCCAGCTCCTCCAGCCTTTGGACCTCCAACTCCCTTGCCTTCTCAACCCCCGCAACAGCAACTACTTTCTCCTCCAGGGCAAGTATTTGCACAGCAGGGCAAGACTAATCCTCCTTCTCAAAGAAAGAGGAAAGGCAATCAAAATCAATCTGCCCCTGGTAATCGTGGATCCAATCCTCCAAGTATTGATTCCAACACTGCTAACCAGCCACAGGGCTCTCAGCCCAAGCCGGACAGGCCTCTTCGCACCAATAAGCCTTGTTCGTGTTGCGGTGTTTACGGTCATTACACTCACGATTGTCCCCTATTACCACAGATGCGACAGATGTGGGAGTCTCAGGCTACATTGCGAGGACAGCATACCTCCCCTAATGTTCCCCCCAATGCGGCTACTTCTCAACCAGCCGTGTTTACCGATCCTTTTCCTCAGCAAGGATTCATGGCTACTCAACCACCTCATGCCCCGGTAACCACTCAACCTTCCCCTTCTGGTTCCTCCGATTACCAGATTCTCATGATGACTTCTGACCAACCTCTCACTGCCGACCTTAACCTTCAAACTCGGTCTCGTTAGTACCCCACACCTCCCACTCCGTCTGCCCCCGAAACACCTTCTTCAAGTCCTACAGAGCCTCTTTCGACACCCAATGGTCCTTTACAAATCCCTCAACCCAAAGTTGAAGTCCCTATCAAGGTTCCTAAGGACCCATTACGTCGAAATGCTGCTTCCAGTCGAGCTGCTCATTCGTATAGCGTAGTAGATGATTGGTGCAGTCTCCTGCCGCCATTTCAACACTGGAACTCCTCCAGTCATGTCCTTCTCAACGGAAGGCTCTACTATCCGCCATGGGCGCTGTAGATCCTGTTGCTGACCAATTGATTGTTCTCGACGCACGTCAGTCAGATCATCCTCCCCTTCCTGCTTCCGTCGCTTTCCAAATCCCAATCAAAATCCGGAACGCTAATGTGTCTCGATGTATTATTGATGAGGGGGCATCTACATGTGTGATGTCTGCTTCAGTTTGGAAACAACTCGGATCTCCTGAGCTGGCCCCTTCCACAATCACCCTTCGTGCGTTGGATGGCCACGCCTCGCAACCCATTGGCCTTTTCCGTAATTGTCCTATCACCCTTGCGGGCAAGACTGTTTGCGTTGACATTGAAGTCATCGACGCCCCTCTTAACTATAACATTCTTTTGGGGCGTAGCTACACCTATGCCATGTCTGTTGTCCCATCCGCGGTACACCGCAAGATGTTTTTCCCTCACAATGGAAAGATAGTCACCATCAACCAGTTGACATATCATGAGCCAAAAACTCAAACTTCCCCTGAGTCGACCATCTCTTCTGTAGCCAATAAGCAAACCTTCGATTCCTTGACCAGTTTCCCACGGCGTCTACAAAGACTCCTCCTTGCTTGGAACCTTCCTTGGTCTTCCTCCTCCTCCTGTCTCTGATCCCAGCTTAGCGAATGTTTGCATGATGCAATTGTCTCGGGCTAACCTTAAGCAGCCCACTCCGGCTAGTCAGCAACCTCAACCTCGCCCGCAGAGCTACAGAACTTCAGAAGTTGTTGGTCGGGTTAAAATTTTGAAGATTCAGAATTTAGCCTAAGCACTAGGAGACAAAGAGCAGGAGGAGATCAGCTTCTCAGAGGGTTTCTAGCGAAAGAAATCTGCAGATCGATCAGTGGATTGAAGAGAGCTATTTCGTTGTTAGTTTGGCGGATTTCCAAGAGAGGAAATCAGTTGTCAGAGGGAGCAGAGGGTGCCTTTTCGCCAAGGACCTTAGATCTGAGATTCAGTAGAGAAGCAAGGGGAGGAAGATCTGTTCCGACATAGCAAATCTGAGCAGATGGCACCTCACGGACTACGTGATCCGGATAGGTTGGACAGCCTGTCCAACTTTGCAGTTTGGAAGGCCAGAATCCTGGTAGTCATGGAGACATACGGTCTAAGGGAACATGCAGAAAAATTCCTAGCCATGTCGACCGATGCAGATCTCCTGAAGAAGCATGAGGAAGCTGCGGCACATACCAAACATTTCATAATGGATGAGGTTAAGGACCATATAGTCCCACATATCGCTGAAAAGAAAACATCTAATGAGATGTGGAAAGACTTAACAACCCTATATGAGGGGAAGTCAATCCAGAGGAAAATGCTTCTGGAGAATCAGCAGTGGTCATTCATGATGACCAAGGGAGAAGAAATAGAGCCCTTCCTTTTCAGATTACTGACGATCAGAGATCAGTTGTCTACCATGGGAGCAAAGCTGGAGGATGACCAAGGGAGAAGAAATAGAGCCCTTCCTTTTCAGATTACTGACGATCAGAGATCAGTTGTCTACCATGGGAGCAAAGGTGGAGGATGATGTGATGGTAAGGACTGCACTCAATGCGGTCACAGAAGAGTGGGAAACCTTTGTCCAAAGTGTCTTGGGCAGAGCGGACCTTCCCGACTGGGACAATATGTGGGCAATCCTTCGTCAAGAAGAACTCCGCAGATTCACCAAGAAGCGATGCAGCACGGGGTCGAGTAAGGTGAAGAAGGAAGAGGAAGACGATGCAGCCTTAGCAACAAAGAGGCAACAAAGGAAGAAGAAGTGTGATCTATCCAAGATCAAGTGTTACCAGTGCGGCGAACTAGGACATTTCACCAGCAATTGTCCACGGAAGAAGAAGGACAAGGAAGCTTCTACTTCCAAGGCTGTTATGGCGGACGATGGGTCAGAAGATGACGTAGCCATGAGTGCTCATGAACCACGAAAGTGGAGCCGACATGGATTTGTAGAGCAGCTACAGAGTGGGGGCGGGATCCTTGAGCAACTCATCTCTTGGATCACATCTGAGCTACGGGAGCCTTAAGACAGTAGCGAGACAAGTGGAGCAATCAGTGTAGAGAATCACAAATGGAGCTGTTGGAACACCTAATCCTACATGGGTAGGTGTGGAATACAAAAAGTCACAATGGAGTCCAAGCGACCTTGGAATATGAAACCAAGAGTCACACCATTGTACTATAAATGTACATCATGTATAATGGAAAAATAAGAAAGCCTCGCGCTTATCCTTCATTGTGTGTTGAGTCTCTTGTGTGTGTGTATTTATCTTTCTCATACACCATGTGTGTGTTTAACATGGTGTTTAACATGGTATCAGAGCGGGTGATTGCGGGCCCTACTCCAAATTGAGTGAGCCATTTGTGTTTATGGCCTGTGCATATCTGCAAAAATTTTGATAATTTTTGCAGCACTCAGAGATTGTTGCAGCAGACATTTTGCCGCATTCAGAAAGTGGTTTTGAAGAAGAGCAGCAGTGGTTTTGAAGAAAAGTAGCATTGCGTATCTGAAGGTTTTCTCACTGCTCATTTTTCCTGCAATTTCTGCATTTTAAATTCTGCAATTTGGAAAGCTACTGAATACTGTTTAAATTGAGTTTCTGAAGAAGTTTTTGGTTTTTACTGCAAAAGAAATCTGAGTTTTTCTGCTGAAAAATTCTTCATCTCTGCATTTTCTGCTGCTGGATTTGTTTCTGCTATACATTTGGAAAAAAATTCTATTGTTTTTAAAGTTGAAATTCCTGCTGAAATTTCTTGCATTTCTCTACTCTACTCTCTGCTGTTTGAAAAAAAAATTAAAAATAAAATAAAAATAAAATTAAAATTAAATAAATAAACTATTGGCCTTTCGGCCCTCTCCCCAAACCCAACGCACAGCCCATGCAGGCCTTCGGCCCTTCCCAACACTCCCTTACACCATACCTTACCACGACTCTCAGCCCACCCGCCTGCAATACCTACCCTTCTCCCTTCATCGCATCCTCGCGCCCCTCTTCCCCACACCTTACACTCTACACTTACGAACCCCATACCCGCTCACTACCTACCCACGACTCCCTCCTCACGCACACTCCAACCCTACCCTCGCTACACCCTACTCCCTCCCCTCTCGGCTCTCACAGCCGGCCTCCCCACTCTAAACGCTCCCTCCTCAGCCATACGCCCCCCTCTCAACTCCCGTCCGCCTACGCTACTGCACTTACCTCGCCGCTCCTCCCCTGCTACCGCCGCCTGCCCACACGCTCGACCCACCCTCTCACTCCCCCGTGGTCGCCGCCCCCTCCCTCCTGTCGACACTCACTCATACACACGGTTCCACACGGCCTTTCGATCCCCTTTACAACCCCCTCTCCCTGCACTCTACCCTTACCACTTACGCTCTCCCTCTCTGCTCTCACACACCCCCCTCCCTCACCTGCAAACCCTCCCCTCCGTCGCTTGGCCGCTCGGCCTTTCCCGCCCACGGCCCTCACACCTCCTTAAAAAAAAAATTAATTTAAAATCCTTTTTTAATACCGCCCCTTCATTTAATTTTTAAAATTCGATTTTTTAATCCACCCCTCTTTTTAAATTAATTCCCCTCCCTCCACGACTTTTTAAAATTCGACCTTTTATTTTTAAATTCCCCCCATTTCTAATTAATTCCCATTACTTTATTTTTTAATTAATTTTTAATTAAATAATTAAATAATTTAATTAATAAATAAAAAAATTAAACCAACCAACCAAAGAAAAAAAAAAACACCAGCAGAGAGAGAGAGAGGAAAGAGAGAATATATGAACAGCAAAAAAAGAGGAAATGACATATGAGTAGATGGACTGAATACATAGAGAAAATTGCAGATCTGACATTGTGTGATTTGTGGCATAAGGGTGATTTTCTGAAGAAATTTACATTTGAAGACAAATTGGTCCTCATTTTGAACAGCAGTGGCATTCATAGTTTGTACACAAAATTTCTGATTTGTGGAGTTTCTCTTAATCTATATTACATTTTGCAGTACAGCAAGGTGAAGCATCCAAGCTTGTAAACCTCCTCCTTTTGTTGAGTTGAGTTGAGTTGTTTTTGGTGCAAAACAGCTCTTTTGAAGAAAAAAATTCAGTTGCCTTAAAGGCCTCTTGCACAAGTGTTTTCAGCTGCACATTTACAAAATATTTTTGCAGAGATATTGACATTGTATTGTGAGTGGAATTTGCATCTTCTTCATAGTTGCAATCAGTAAATTTGAGTTGTTGATGTAACTCATTGTTGATTGTCCTCCATAATTTGAGGAGCACACTTTGTACTTTGAGAATTCCTTGAGTCATTTATATTTGTTGAAAGGAGATTGAATCACATTGTAAACGGGTGCATTTTCGGTTGAAGCCGACACCCTTTTATTTTTTGAGCCTAAGTTGTTGAAAAATGGCTAAAATCAATGAGGCATTAATGTTGTTGAATAACCTCATTCATTCCAATGTTGATGATATGATAAAAATGAGCAAGGATGCTCTTTGTAACATTCAAAGTTGTTTGCTAGATGCACAAGAAAAGATTGAGTTTTTGCAGTTGGAATCTCAGCTCCAACAAGACGAACTTCAACAAAAAAGTCACCATTCTGAACCTGTTTCTATTCAGAAGATTGTGAAGGACTCTCATCAGAAGAAAGAAGATAAAGTTGCAGTGGATTCACATTCAGTTCTTTGTACAAGAGCAAATGTACATGCAGATGCAACAGCTCAGCCTGCACTTCTCAAGCCCATCATCAGGCCTTGGGAAGAGCTTGTCCACAACAAGCACAGAACTGGTCTTGGATATGACAAGGATGTGTCCTTTCATATTCCAGACTACACAAAGCCCATCATATTTCAGAGTGTCAGATTTCTATATGACAGTTCACCTGCAGCTGTTCCAGATCCCGCTCCACAACAACAACAGCAGATTGTAAAATGCCAACACTGTGATCGAGTTGGCCACATGAAAGATCACTGTTTTAATCTTCATCCATGCAAGCACTGTGGTCGGCACAAGATGCTTCAGACACAAGCCTCCTGCAAGAACCAAGATTCATCTTGGATGGATCGCTTCTTGGCAATGGGCATCAACAGCCAAGAAGATGTTTAAGTCGCATGTCAGAACTTGTTCACGGATATTGAGCAAACTTGCAGTTGAGTTTTCTCCATCATCTCACCTTGTCCCTGACAGGGGGGAAAATGGTGGTCATGTACAAGCTTCGACGATAGATCAAGCGAGCCTGAGCCACAATCTCTCATTCCATGTTCAGAGTTGTAGCCAGTAGTTCAAGCGAGCCTGAGCCACAATTCGTCATTCCGGATTCAGAGATGTAGCCAGAGACACGGATGCCCATGAGCATGCCTTCGGTTGGTGGACAACCTTAAACCATCATCTTTGGTTGGTGGACAACCTAAAACCACCACAGGTAGTAGACCTTCCTTCTTTTAGGTCGAAGGTCTCCCTTTCATATATGAGGAACACTTCCTCTAGCAGAAGCCTTCAGCTTCTTGCCAGCTTTGGTTGAGTTCCAGGAAATGCTTCAAAGCATTCCAGAGTTGTTGGTAATCCTAAAACCATCACGGGTAGTAGACCTCCCTTCTTTTAGGTCGAAGGTCTCCCTTTTTTATGAGGGACAATTCCTCTAGCAGAAGCTTTCAGCTTCTTGCCAGTTTTGGAAGAGTTCCGGGAACTGCAACAAGTTTTGCGTTCCAGTGTTTGTGGTCATCCTAAAACCACCTCCTTTTTCCAACATTTCAGAGAGTTGATTCAGCCAAGTGCTGCCATGCATACTTTGCCGATTTGTATTACAACTCTTTTCTTGGACTCACACATACCCCTTCGGATTAAGGGGGGATGTTGGAACACCTAATCCTACATGGGTAGGTGTGGAATGCGAAAAGTCACAATAGAGTCCAAGTGACCTTGGAATATGAAACCAAGAGTCACACCATTGTACTATAAATGTACATCATGTATAATGGAAAAATAAGAAAGCCTCATGCTTATCCTTCATTGTGTGTTGAGTCTCTTGTGTGTGTGTGTTTAACATGGTGTTTAACAGGAGCAGAGGCGGAGCTGAAGGCTGAAGAGAGCAGCGCAGTGCAGATGCAGCAGTAGCATAGCAGCGCAGTGCAGGGGCTGATGTGACTCCAGCAACACAGAGCAGAGTTGCAACAACGTAGAGGCTTCAGGAGGACAACGCAGCACAACAGCAGCATGGGAGATTTCAGTGCAGGGGCTGATGTGACTTCAGCAGCATAGTAGAGGTTTGCTTACGCAGTACAGAGTTGTAGTTGTGTAGCTATCTCCAGATGTCAACAGAGATCAGCAACCTATGGAGCTTCAGCGATGAGGATGCAGCCCAACTGACTTGTCTGTCAAAGATTGGGCAAGAGCTTCAGTTGTTTCTCTCAGCAACTGAAGTTGCAGTGCAACAAATGGCAACACAGTTCAACAGATTGAGAGGGAGCTGCAGTGCAAATGTAGCAATGGCGGTGGCAGCGTCATAGGCAGCAATACAGAATTGCAGCAGCAGCACAGTGATGAAGGGCAGTAGGTCTAGCATCAATGCAGAGACCCTCACCATAGATCAGTACAGAGCTTCGGGGTGAAGCAGTGTTGTACTAGAGCACATTCCTTGCTAAGAGGGAGTGTTGAGTTTTCTTGAGTGATGGGGTAGCATCGGATGTGCTCTAGCTCCCAAAATTTGTGGAGGGACTAGAGTACATGAGATCTCCAAGACCCAAAGAGGGATTTGGGAAAATCCATCCAGTTTGGGAGATAGTTAATTAATTAATATTTTTAATAAAGGACCCTAAGTCTAACTTAGGAAAATTAAAATATTAAAGGTAATTAATTAAAACATGTGATGGAAATGACTTAAGTCACAAGGATCAAGCTTTCTTACAATCTGAGCCATCGATTCAAGATTTGATCATGGTCGTTGGTTTCCCAACGAGAAAGTATAAAGGAAAGGCTTGGGGTCAATTGGAGAACACACACAGAAAGGCAAAGCACTAAGACTAAGCTAGAATTCTAGGGCTTGGTTAGCTAAGAATTTCCAGAAGTGTTTCAGCTGCAGAGAGGGGTAGTATTGGCAAAGAGGATGGTTTGATCCCAATGCCAAGAATCAGCAAGAGGCAGAGAGCTACATCCAGAGGCAGCGCAGAGAAGCAGAGGCAGCAGCGACATAGCACAAAGAGCAGCTTCAGCGACACAGGTGCTACGCAGTCCGTTTTGGGGCAGCGTTGGGCAGCAGGGGGCCCTCTAGGGTTACGCAAAAACCCTTCTAGAGCAGCGTAGGGTCTGCGTCACCCATTCTGGGGTTACGCAGACCTCTCCAGGCCAGCGAAGAGGCACGCAGAGGCTGAAAGGGCTGACGAAGGGGCTTCACGAGCAACACTGAGGTGTCTAGGGCCAGAAATTGGCTGAGTCTTGTAAATCTCATTTAAGGGTGTGGATCAGTCAATCTTTTGGTCTCAGAACAACAAGTTAGCTACAGATCTATATTTTTCTCTGTCGGGTTAACCAGTAAGGTGCCCAGATTTGTTGTATTCAGAAAACTACTTAATAATATAAACCCTCCAGCAGCCACAAGACCGGTTTTCCCACAGTGGGTTTTTCCTGGGACAGTTGTCCAGAAAATCTTGTGTGTCACTTTGTTTGTGTGCATATATCTTTTGCTTAGATCTGAATCGATCAAGAACTGTTATGTGTTTACTTCGATGTTAATCTGAATTTATAGCATTAATAACTTGATTAAGTAGGAGAAGTATAACCAAATCTAACAGTAGGGTTTATGCATAAAGTAATATTCAGAAATTTTCACAATTATTGTCTTAATTTTAATATGTAAATTGCAATTTCCAGATGATATCAAATTTGAAATTTCAAGAGAATGTTCATGTTTAAGTCTTTAAATGATTTATTTTTCTTGTTGTAAGTTGGAAGATTTCAACCCACATACCCTGTTTCAAAAAGTGACGCACTCGTCCCCGCACCCGTTCTCGTACCTGTCCCCAAACCCAAGTTCCCTGGCAACATAGGGGTAAATTGATCTGAATCGATCAAGAACTGTTATGTGTTTACTTCGATGTTAATCTGAATTTATAGCATTAATAACTTGATTAAGTAGGAGAAGTATAACCAAATCTAACAGTAGGGTTTATGCATAAAGTAATATTCAGAAATTTTCACAATTATTGTCTTAATTTTAATATGTAAATTGCAATTTCCAGATGATATCAAATTTGAAATTTCAAGAGAATGTTCATGTTTAAGTCTTTAAATGATTTATTTTTCTTGTTGTAAGTTGGAAGATTTCAACCCACATACCCTGTTTCAAAAAGTGACGCACTCGTCCCCGCACCCGTTCTCGTACCTGTCCCCAAACCCAAGTTCCCTGGCAACATAGGGGTAAATTGACAAAATCTTGGAATGACTATGGGGTATCCATTGTATCTTATGGCTAGACAAATGTAAAAGGCAAGCCATTGATAAGGATAAATTACAAAACTGAGTTGTAACCTAAGGTTTATAAAAGATAGAGAAAAGAAATGACAACTTAGTCAACACACATGAGGTTTTGACAAACTTGAACAAACACCAAAAAATTTTTAGGCTCACCAAATTTTGAACTACAAGGTTAAAGTTTAAGGAACCCTGTGACATGGCTTATAATAAATTAATAAATAATAGTAATACTATCTATTAGCCAAATATAGATATAAACATAAACAAATTATTTGTAGAGATTTGATTATGTACACCTAATATGAAACTACTATAAAGAAATATAAAAAAAGAGGTCCAGATTTAGACATAAATAGAAATGCTATATATGATATTTACATAAAAATATTGTCATCCCTCTTCATTGGTGCCTTAATCCACTTTAAAAGATCAAAAAATTTACACATCAAGAGAGTTGATCCATCTTGGTGCTTAATAGATCCAAATTTAAGGTACACTTGTGTATATACAGTTTAGTAAGTTGTTCATCCAAAAATAAAAAATAAAATAAAAAATTTACTTGAATAACTATATGATGTAAAAACCTCCTCTGTATGAGGCTAAACTGCAACTTGGCTTTGTGCCAGACCTGGTTGTGTTGACTGGGTTGATCTTGTAGGACAGAGCTCTTGAACACACTGCGAGGAACTGGATAGGACAGAAAAAGGAAGTACAATGTTGGCCCAAAACACCTTTGTGTCCTGGAGTGGAGCCTAAAATTGTTTTTGGTTGGTTGACTACAACTCAAATTTTGCTTGGTTCGATAGAGATCATGTTTTAACGGGGCTTAGTCTCTGACTCGTCTGGCAAGAGTCCTTGCTTAGATATCTATCAATGGAATACTATTATCAAGCACTGACCAAGTTTTTACTACATCCAAGTTGTGTGCTAGGTGTCAAAAACAAGACACAACTCTGCCAACTTGGAGACATTGTATGATTCTAGGACTTCAACAGATTTTAGCCTGCTTTGGAAAAAAAACATATAAAATAAACTATTTGTGCGGTCTATAAAAGTCAAGATAATAGAACACGCGCCAAAAAATTGCAACCCTCTCTGGCTTACAGAAGTGAGTAATCATCAATGGGAAAGAATTTCAAAGGACAAGGGTTGCAATATCTTTGGTGAACAATTGCTTACTCTATGTAGGGCTTTCGATTTAGTAATTTGTAATGGTTTGAGTCTTGACAAGATGGGAGAAGTCTGGTAATTTCATTTGCAATACTTACAATGGAGCAAGTGTAGTAGAGTATGTAATTTGCTCACATAGTTTGTGTGAGAAAATGGAGGAAGTTTTGATTGGAGATCAGCTTTGGGACTTAAAATCATATCACAAGCCAATTTATTTAAGTTTCTCTTGGACCGGAAAGAAGCAGTTAGGGTCAAAAACTCAGTGTGTTCAACAAAATATTCCAAAGAGCAGAATTCTTTTAACTCCATAAAATTGTAATACATTCAAAATAGCGCTAGAGAGGCTCTTTGAGAAAAAGAAAATATCATTTCATGACCTGCATAGTCACGAATTAACACATTTAATTCAAAGCGCATTTGCAGAGTGCAAAAGAGCAAAAATTAAGAAGTTTGAAACAAATTGCTTTCTGATTAATGCTTGGTTTGACAAGGAATGCAAAAAGGCAAGGAGAATGTGGAAAGAGTCAAACAAGGATAACATAAAGCTCAAAGCTTACAAGCAGATATTAAGAAAGAAAAAGGTTGATTTCATGGTTTCAAGGAGAGACGAACTAATCTTGGGAAAAATAACCCCAAATTATTTTGGGAGGAGCTCCAACCGAGAAAGATGCAAATTGAAAACAACATTACAGCTTCTAAATGGTTTGACTATGCAAGACAACTTTATGAGCAGGATCCCAAGGTTGACCCTCCTCCCTTGATCAACACCGATACAAAACTCTTTACGGTGCAAGAGGTAGAGATGGTTATCAAGAAGTTGGGTGTTGGAAAAGCAAAAGACTTAGCTGAACTCGAAGCAGAGTATCTAAAGTGGGGCTTAAAAATTCTTGCACCTCACATTACAAAAAATTTCAACAGCATCATACAACAGGGGTTCCCCACAGATTGGACAACTAGTCTGGCAATACCTCTTTTCAAAAGCGGTGACGTCAATAATCCCTCCAACTATAAGACCATAATGATAAACCCCTTGTTTGCAAAGTTATTTGAAAGCATGTTAGAAAATAAAATCAGCAAGTGGGCAGAAGAAAGAGATAAACATGCTAAAGGACAAGCAAGTTTTAGACCTAAACATTCCAAAGTTGATCATGGTATAACTTTAAGGCACATCATTGAAAAAGTTTGCAAGAAAAAGGAATAAGTCTTTTGTTGCTTTGTTGATTTTAGAAAATCCTTTGACATGGTTCCTCGGGATAAGTTTTGGCACAGAATGGAGGAACTTAGGGTTCCCAGGCATTTGAGAGCAGCTATGCATAGGTTGTATGAAGAGGGGAAAGTCAAAATTAGAACTTCAGCAGGCATTTCTGAAAGTTTTGGAAGCTAAATCGGGGTCAAACAAGGTTGCCCATTGTCTCCTACCCTCTTTGGTTTTATATCGACAAGCTTGAAGAGTGGTTAAATTCGCAAGGGGGTGACAGTATCCATTTGGGCAAGTTTGTTATAAGGCTTCTTTTGTACGCAAATGACCTTATTCCGATTGCTAAATTTGCAATTGGTTTGCAAGAGCACTTACTTTCCCTTGAGCATTTTTGTAGAAGTGTGGGGATGCAAGTCAATATCAGCAAAACAAAAATAGTGGTTTTCTCTAACAAAAGAAAACATAACCAGCATAAGTTCTACTTTGAAGGCATCATTCTGGAAAAAGTTGCGGATTACAAATACCTCATAATTGACTTCAAAAGAAATCTAAGTTGGGATGGATGTAGAAATAAAAGAACTTTGGGGGGTTGGCAAGCATTTTATGCTTTTCAAAATAGGTGTAGAGAGGCAGAGTCATGGGAATGGAAAACCACTCTAACTCTTTTTGGGATTTTAGTGATTCCGGTGATTCTAGCTTTATGTCTATCCACTTTTCCATCTAGTCCAAACTTTGTTTTGTAAACCCATCTGCATCTGACAAGTTTTCTTCCTTTTGGAAGAGGAACAAGATCCCAAGTATTATTTTCCAATAAGGAACGATACTCTTCATTCATAGCTTCATCCCAATCTGGATGACCAGAGGTTTCTTCAAGGTTCTGGATCAAGTTTTCACATCGGAACTTGAACGACTGGGAAGTGCCTCTTTGTTGAAGACGGTACGTCGTCGATCGACGGGGTCACTGCCAAGAGGAGCTTGCTACATCTCGAGTAGAGCGAACCCATCTTGGAAGCGGTGGAGTATAAGGAGCAATTTCACGAGATGGAGGAGGATTGTCATCCTGTTGTCATCATACGAACTAGAAGGAATGCTATTAAAAATAGAGAAGAGAGAGAGAGAGAGGTGGCACATGTCTTCGAATCGGGCTCGCCAGGCCAAGGTGGCACTCACCAGAGACTGGGCTCATTTGTGGCTCTCTTTCATCAAACATTACATCTCTTCTAATGATTATATTTTTGGATTTTGGTTGAAGAAGTCTATATCCTTTGACATCTTCAGAATATCCAACAAAAATACATTTTCACTCTTAGGTTCTAAGGCTTTATGTTTCGCATCTGGAATATGGGCCCAAGCATCACTTCCAAAAACACAAAAGTGACTTACATCTGGTTTGATTGAGCTCCAAGCTTCTTTTGGAGTTATATTCTTTAAAACCTTAGTAGGAGTGCGATTTACTATGTAATTTGCACAGTTAATGGCTTCTGCCCAAAAATTGAGACCAAGTCCTTTAGATTGAAGCATACAATTAGCCATTTCTTTTAAGGTGTGATTCTTCCTTTCAGCTACACCATTTTGTTGTGGAGTATTTGGAACAGTATGTTGCAATTGAATGCCATGCTCGGTGCAGAAGTTGATAAATTTGTTGTTAACATATTCTCCGCCATTGTCTAATCTTAACTTAAGAATTTGATGTCCAGATTGTTTCTCAACAAAGGCCTTAAAGGCCAAGAACATGTTAAAAACTTCACTCTTGAGTTTTAAGAAATATACCCAAGTGCGTCTGGAAAAATCATTAATGAAAGTTAAGAAGTACTTGCAACTAGAGAAAGAAACAACAGGAAGAGGACCACATAAATCACTGTGCACAAGCTGCAAAGGGGCTGAAGCGTGCCAAGAGGCACGTTTGTCAAAACTATCCCGATGATGTTTTCCAAGTACACATCCGGAGCAAACACCATCTCGGCAAGATACCATAGGAAGGCCCGTCACCATATTTTCCTTGCATAGAGTTTGAAGAGAGCAATAGTTTAAGTGACCAAATCACTCATGCCAAAGTTTGCTCACATCATCATTATGAGCAACAAAAACCGAGGGAAGAGATGATGACCCAAAGTTGTCAAAATTATACAACCTTGTGGAATCATCAGCAATGCCAGTAGCTAAAATATGTTTAGGATCTTGGAGGTCCTTGATTACAACATCATGAGGTGAGAATTTTACTATTTTCCCTTCACCTTAATGAGTTATCTGATAAACAGATAGAAGGTTGCATGACAAGGTAGGAACACATAGTACATCATTAAACTGACCATTATCTAGATGAATGGTTCCAAATCCTACAACACTAAGAGATCTATCATCACCAACATAAATATGTTTGGTGTTACAATCATTTAAAGAAGAAAACATGGATTTATTTTTAGCCATGTGGTAAGAAGCTCCAGAATCAATAGCCACTCATGAGAAGGAGAAGAAGAAGATACATTTAATGCATAATCAGATCTTGATGCTTGACAACCACAAGCAGAAAGTGCCATGCCCGAAGATGAAGGTGAAGAGTGCTCCAAATTGATGTTGTGCTTCTTCATAGCTGCTTCTAAGGCTTCCATCTTCTTAAAACACTTGGACTCTATATGGCCATCCCGATTGCAAAAGTTGCAATGTCTATCTGTCTTCTTCCCTTTGTTTTGATTTGCCTTATCATTTTGGTGATTTGATTTTTCAATTTGCGGCTGAAATTGCTTAGGGCCCTTGTTTGGTTTAGGACCATATTTTTTAGGATACTGCTTCTTGGGATTCTTTTGATATGGTTGTTGTTGGGCTGCTAAGACTTTCTTAGAAGCGTTTCCAGCAATGATAAGACCAAGGTGTAAAAGTTTTTCTTATTCTCTTATCAAAGAATCACAAAAGACATCAAAAGAAGGATTCTTGTAGGTGGTTCCTGAAGAAATGATGGCTTTTTTGGTGGAATGTAAGGCGGAAACAAATACAGAGTATGTAGGACCAAGCTTAGCAAGAATGCAATATATGAGGCTACCATCTTCTTTTTTTACCTTAGACCCTTCTAAAAGAAGTCTAAGGGTCTTGAATTTGGACAAAAAGTCTTCAATAGAGGAGAAATTATTAGGGTCCAAAATAAGCAACTCATTTTCAAGCTGGTGGGCCCTGATTTGATTTTGAATGCCAAAAACATTATTTAGCTTTTCTAGGGCTTTATCAGGAGTGTCAATGTCAAGGATGTGAAATCGAAGATCTTGAGAAATGGACATTCCTATCAACCCTCGTGTTGATCTTGTCTATTTTCCCATTTAGGAACTTTATCATCATCGGAAGGTTTAGTTTCTTGTTCTGTGGCTATTCTATAAAGCCCTTTACTTCTAAGTATATCTACCATGTGAGGTAGCCATTGGAAATAATTGGTGTTGTTAAGAATAACTGGGCATGCACTTTCCATTTTTTTTTAAATGAAGCTGAGAAAAGCTGAAAATAACTGCTCCAATGGAAAGATCTCGAAAAATTAGACCGTTTCAAAAAAACGTCTCGAAAAACGGCTCCCAGATGAAGAAGTTATGCCTTTTGAAAAATATGAGTTGTAGATGCCAAATAGTTACGGGAAAAAAATTTCGCCCCTTTGAACAAAAACTTTTTACAAAAGAAGCTTGAGAAGGAGACTTGAACCCAAGACCTCTATTCTCATAAACTAACCCCTCACCAAGTGAGATAGTAAAAGAATCATGTTATTTTAGAAAGGAGAATGGGGGATTATTATTATTATTATGCTTCGGTGTGCATGCCTTTTCCTGTACAAAAAACACAAAAAACGAAATGCAAAGCCTTACAACAAAATGTTAGATTCTCGGTTAACCTTACTAGCAACTATTACTTTTTTCACTATTTCTGATTTCCCGAGATCGCACAAAGACGCGGGGAAAGAGCATACGTAGCAAAAAAAACCTTTTTTCCTATTTTTGATTTGCCGAAATCGCGCGAAGCGCACAGCAAAGAACATACACAAAGAAGAGGGTATAGATCTGGCAAATAAATAAAACCTTAATACAGACACCCAAAAAAAAAACAAAAAACAGAACTATTAACAAATATAACTGCAAAATAGATGCTTTATACCTCCAGATCTAAACTGACATAACTTGGGCAGCTGGAAACCTTTTCGCATGAAATGAAAGGCGTTCCTCATTGTAACAGACGCTCCGGACACAACCGAGCAGTTCTCCAAGCCCAAAAATGTTCAGAAATAGTAGATCTACAAAATGGCATTCGCATGCAGTCAAAACAGCTTCGGATTTTGATCAACAACGGACGCGGCCCTCAAAATAGCTCTGATACCATGTAGGAATTTACAGGGTAAGTTTCGTATATCAAGAACCAAAGGTCACCGCTCACAAATAGATCCCAAATCAGTACACCAGTATAATCACGTGGTTAAAACCCTCAAAGAGGGAAACAGTCCACACCCTAAGCCAAAGCGGCCACTTCAGGAAATTTATTAATATAAAAAGAAAAGTTACACATGTTTCTCCCATAAACGATTACCGGACAAATGACCCTCCATGCTCTTTAAATAGAGATCATGGACCAATCGAGTGTTAAGCCACGGATCAGGTGCCGCTAATACCGAGGTGAGAGATAACCGTCGAATCACTACAAATCGTGACCGTCAGATTATAAGTTACAAATGTACATGGTAAAAAAACACACTTTACCTAACTCTACACTAGACTAAGTTATTCTTAACTATTTCCTATGTGTCGAAATATCCTAACAACAGTAGTACATCCAACATGCAGTGGAAACAAATTGAGAAAATTCAAAAGCGTTTGATTACAAACAAATTCAAAATTAAAAGTGTAATTCCTTATGCTATCTTGTTAAGTGAAACAGGGGTTGCTCCTATTGAAGCAATTGCTATGGCGCAGGTCATAAGGTATTTAAAAAAAATTGAGCAAATGGAAGAGATCAGATGGCCTAAGGTTGTGTTTAATGACATATTGTGCAAAAGAAAGAAGACTTGGATGCAGCAAAATAACAAATGGTTTAGCAAATGGGATTTTTGCTTGAGCATGTGTCCCACAAACAGTAAAGAGATAAAAGCTTTTGTTATGGATAAGTTCCACAAATGTACTTGGGAGAATGAGCTAGGGAGAAAGAAAAAGTAATATATTGAAGAGTTTAATCCTACTCATAATCATCAACAAAAAACGTACATATGGGCCAATATTTCTTGGAGAGACAAAACTTTTATTGCTCAATTAAGGACAAATTCTCATCAACTCCATTGTGAAACAGGGCGCTAGAAAAGGCCAAAAGAAGTGTAGGAGGAAAGAGCATGTATTTTTTGTTCTTCCGGAAAAGTGGAAACAGAAAAGCATTTCATTTTAGAATGTGAGGTCTTCAAAGACAGCAGGGAAAGTTTTGCGGATATTTCGGCAACTAGATCTTGGGATAATCTATTCAGCGAGGGGTTTGTGGAGAAGCTAGGAGAGTTTATTGTGCAACTTCATAGGAAAATGACCGAATTCAAGAGTCACATAGAGAAGCAATCTGTCCCATAGACTATCTTTAACCTCATGGACGTTACTTCTTCTTCTGTATATGATTTAAAACTATTTGTCTCAACTCTAAAAATCAAGATAAAGTGGCACACGTGGGAATATTAGCTATTTTGGTGCTGGGATATGCTTGGGTGAACAATGGAATGAACTAGTCTGGTAGCAAATAGATCCCATTTTTAGACAATTCTTTTACCTGAATTGGGCCAATATTTTCTACCAGGATTGGGCAAAATTTTCAAGCATGGCTAGAGTTCCACCGTGATCCAAATTCCATGCAGGTTGGAACTTTGCCCGACAGGTTTTGCCCCCATTCTAAGCCAACCCAGTTGCTTAAAAAGTCAATCAGAGTTTCAGATGAATCGGAATTCCGGCTTTTTTGGGTCACCAGATTCCAGCAGGGAAGAGAAAATCGCTACCTGATCAGACTGCTCCAAAGACTACCTAATTGGCCAAGTACATTGCCCAGACTACTCTTGGAGCTGCTTAGGCCAGATTTGATGCCCATACTACCATCGGAATTGCTGAGGCTTCAGGTAGTTGGCTCACATTGCCTGAGATTTCTGTACAGAAATTCACTTTTCCAATCTCAGTCGACGAGAATCATATTGTTGGTTTAACTTGTTTCCCAAATTTTGGCTCAGATATCAATTTGCGCATTCCTTACCAGTTAAGTTATTTATTTTTTGCAGTCGGGTTTCTTTTTCAGACAAATACAGTGTGTTTTCCATTCCTCTTTTTTTAGCGGTTATCGCGTCACATTCATAACAATATAATTTAAAAAGGATGAAAACTTGTAACCTGACATCTAGATTATTAACCCATGATCTCCCTCGAATCTACATAGAGGCAAAATTTAAAGAACAGCATAGGAGGGACAGTAAACGTTACATACATCTGCATCTTCAGGGTTTACAGCGTAAGTATTCTCCGCTGCTTTCCTTGCAGCCTCAAAGAAGAGAAGGCGATCGAAATCACTCTGAGGAATCGTCATTTCTTCCATCGCACGGAATTAGAATAGATCAGAGGGAGAAACGTGAGCCAGCTTGTGAAGCCCTGGAAGATTAAACTCTCCCCCTGGATGTGGTGATGCAAGCCTATTTTTGGTTATATATGTGTTCATTTAAAACTGGTTCCCCCATTGGGTGAAGGCAGCTAATCGTTAAACCCTATGCTAGGATTCAATGTCTTTCCGACCATACACATTTTTGTATGGTGTAGAGTGTTACGCACAAATTTAAAGCTAGACATTTTCTTTAAAGGTGGAAAGATACACCGAAAATAATAAAAGAATGGGCAAAATTCATTTTAGAAAACTAAATTACTAGATATAAAAGTTTTGCACCATAAGAGATTTGATCTCTCCGAATTTGATAGTTCAAAAAATTAAGATGGATCTAGATTCGTTAAATATAAGTAACTATCATATACTTTGGTCCAATGAATATCATTTTTTATATGAATACACAATTTTTCTAAACAATCATGGTTTTAAGAAGTATATACATTGTTCAAATAAATTCTTTGGGGAAATCACATCCTACCATTTCAAACTACCAAGTATAGTTCATCAATAAGAGAATGATAAGAGAATGATGATTGGTTGATTAATTACACAAATAAATAATGCACAGAAGGCAACTGTCAAAACTAAAAATAATAATAAAATAATGAAAACAGACGTTAAGAAATTAATAATAATAATTATAGCTTTTACCATTACAACTCTCTAATAAAGTAATATTAATTATAATGTAAATTTAAAAAAAAAATTAGAAAATCAAACGAAAATAAATAATAATCCCTAAAAATAAATATTAATAAAATATATCATAAATCATAAAAAATATATAAATAATAACAAACCCAAAAATAAAATGATAAAATAAACATTAAGAAATTAATATTAATAATTATAATTTTTACCCATTGATGATGATGATGATGGTTAACGTATTAATAATTATAATTCTTACCCATTGATGATGATGATGGTTAACGTCCTCTGAGACCAAACTTTGGTCTATCGGACCTAAAGAAACGAATTATTTAGTTTATTTTAAAATTGTACTCCTATGCTCAAAGACCTTGGAGAGAAGTGTCCTGAGCTCACTATAATTTTGACATGTTAAAAGGCTAGGAAGGTCGGTATTGAAACAAAGATTATGAAATTGAGTACTAATGTGGGTGTACGCAGGACACTCTAAGAGGAAACGATTTTCATCCTCAATGTTAATATTCTCACAGAGATGGCAGATCCTTTCCACCCATGGTGTTTTAGGAAGTACCCAACGACATATTTCACTATGGAGCTCATGAGAGTTCACCCTTATCTTGGCTATATTAATTTTTTTCTTTGAGCTAATTAAAACAAAGAGATACTTTTCATCTTCTAGAGAGGGTTGATGACCTCCTTATAATATCTTAATTTTCTTTTAGCCTCTAAATCTTTCTCACACCACATTTTCTCTTTAAACTTAGAAGTAACAATATTTTTAATGTTATTAATATTTTGCAATGCAACATTTTCGTCGATCTCCCAATGGTTTAAATAAACTTAGAAAATCAAATAAAAATAAATCAAAAGTCACCAAAAAACTAGATCAATAAAAATAGAAAATTAATACAATATATCATAAATCATAAAAATAATAACAAACTAGAAACTAAAGAGGAACAAGTCAATCAATTAAAATTAATATAAATAATATTCAAACAAACATATGAAAAAGTAACAACCAAATATTGCGACAAATATGAGGAAAAGGAAAAAATACTAGGAATAGAGAGACGGGATCCAACAACTACTAATCTTCCACCTATCATCCCTATTCAGCGTACGAGACCTTTTCTCAATCTCAATAACTTCCCTAAATTTGCAGTGATGGAAATGCTTAACCCTAGCAATGACTCTGGATTCTTCCAAACAAACATGGTGCATAGTCTTTATTGCATGTTCAGCCAAAGCAGAGGACCTAGTTCTATAATACCTAATATCAGCAACATGCTCTTGAATTCTCTTATTAATAGAACGACTAGTTTCTCCAATATAAGGGATCCCACAGGAACAAGGGATCATATATATACATTTCATGCTCTTGGGGTCCAATGGGTCTTTAACAGAATGAAAGGAACCCCGAATAGTGTTCAGCGGTCTAAAAGAGGAAGAGATCTTATGTTTCCTCAAAATACGAGCGATTTTGTCAGTAATACCCTAAATAAAAGGCAGATAAACACTACCAACTAAATCATTTCAATTTCTCTTTGGCTTCAGACCTCTACTAGCATTTAAGAAAGCCTTCAAACCTTGACTTTTACTATAGCCATTCTTCTCAAACACCGTAAGGAGATGGGCCTTCTCTTCCTCTAAGTGTTCATCATCTGAGACCCTAAGAGCTCTTGTGGCAAAAGTGCTAAGAACACCAACTTTTTTAGAAGGAAAATGATGAGAGCTTACATGAAGATACTGCTCAGTGTGAGTTTTATTCCAAAAGACTCGATGAGAGAAGGAGCTATTATCATTTATGGAGATGAGCACATCCAGAAAAGGAAGGCTACCATCAATCTCAGTTTCCATAGTGAACTTAATGGAGCTAGACTGATCGTTCAAGTGTTGGTGAAAAGAATCCAACTTTTGACAACCATGAAACCAGTTTATAAAGGTGTCATCTACAAATCGCTTCCAAATTTATAAAGGTGTTATCATTTATTATAACATATAAACATACTATAACATATAAACACACTGCCTTTCTAAGTTCATGTAAAAATCACAAACTCAAATAGAAAAGAGTTTTATGTTTAGACAAATAGCTTTCGGTTCGGACCACATATGAAGAAATTGACTTTTGATTTTAAGTCAAGAAAATAGCTTTCAGTATGAATAAATTTTGAATCAGAGGACGTAGAGGCTATGGTGCGTGCCCACCATGGTACCGATGGCAAGCCTTAAAATAGGTCCTAGAGCCGGACAGTGAGCTAATGCAATCCAGGTGAAATAATCTCCCTTAGATACTAACTAGCAAATCACGTATAAAAGCGAATCCAGATATATGCTCTTTTGATTCCCTAATTAGGCGTGGTATGAAGGAATTAAGGTATCTTACCTCGATCGCATATGTCGTAAGGCATATTGAGTAAGGATGACTTAGTTCCCTCTTGAAATCCAATGTGTACATTCTGAAAGATAGAAAACTTTAATAAAAAGTACCAGAAGCTATCCGGATTCTTTCCTCCGGATATTACAAATATATCCCTAAAACCCATTATTATCAACCATCTGACATCCACTTGCGCACCCACAAGCAAGAAAAATGGGATAAGTTGACCTGCTAGTTATGTGGCAAACTAGGTCATGCTTATAGTAAATGTCCAGATGGTGAAGAATCTAGACGAAATAGAGGTAAGAAATCACAAGCCTTAGCTCGTAATAAGAAAGTTGTCAAGATTGAATCTCCTACAATGTGTTTTAAATGTGGATCAAGAAGCCACAGGTCTGAAAATTGTCCAAACATTGTTATGAGAGAACAACTTCAACAATTTCAGGCTGAAATTACTACCTCTGATTCTCAGAGTTCCTATTCAAACTCTTCTGATGAAGAATTTCATGCACATATGGCCACATGTTTCTGTTCTGATTCAGAAATTTGTGATTGTAAATATTCTTCTGAATCTGACTCTTCTGATGATGATTCTTCTGATTGTGAAGAATCTAATCCTCTTCAGCAGCAAAAAGAAAAATTTCTCATGGCTCAGACTGTTGATGATGCAGAATTGAAAATTTTGTCCCAGATTAGAGCACTTGATGAAGGTGAAATGAAAAATAAGCTTCTTGAATCATTTTTAAGCCAAGTGCACAGCACCAAGAAATCTTCTTCTAAACCTCTATTTATTGATGCATCTTATGAGAGAAGTACTAAAGCCTTCCAGAGAAGCCAGCTGCAGGATAAAGTTCGCCAACTCACTTTGGGGGAGGTAAGTAGGGAAATTCATACCTTAAAATCAGAAATCTCTACTTTGAAAAATAAAGTTTCTCAATTAGAAAAAGGCAAAGATAAACAGCAAGAAGAAGAAGAAGATTATAGTTCATTCATAAATACAAATGTTCAAATTTTTGAAGGAAAAAGAGATAATGCTACTGGTTTTAGAGATATTAGGATCTTAACTATTCAGTATCAGCATCATCATGTAATGCTTGACATTTGTATTGAAGGGAAAATGTTTTCCCTTGGGACATTAATTGACTCTGGTGCAGATATGAATGTCCTCCACACTAAAATTATCCCATCCAAATATTGGGTAAAAGCATTTAGAAAAGTTGTTGGATTGGGAGATAAATAATTGCAGTATGAAGTTCCTAAAGCTACTATTTGCTTTGATGAACATTGCATTAAACTAAAATTTGCAGTTGCAGATATTCCAATTAACTGCATTTTAGGCAATATATTTTTAGCAGCTGTGGAACCACATGGATCAACCAGACTGGCAAATAACAGAGCTGGTTATTTCATTACTGTGCCCAAATCATATGGGAGTTCTAAAAAGATTAAGTTGCCTTATATATCTACTCCCATAATTTCTACCATGGTTCAGGCTATGGAGCAACTGGAAATGGCCAGTAAAAAATCAGATGAATTAAAATATTTAAGGGCAACAATGAGAATTGGAGAACAACTCCTTTCTCCAAGTTTCAAGAAGCAAATCTCTGATCTAAAGCAAAGATTTGAATCAGAATGTTGTGCAGAAGAACCAAATGCTTTCTGGCACAGAAAACAACATTTTTTTTAATTGCCCTATAAGTCAGATTATGAAGGCAGACCCTGCAAAAGTAAGGCAATCCCAATGAATAAAGAATATAGAGATTTGTGCAGTAAGGAGATAAAAAAATTGTTGGATAGGAAGCTAATCAGAGAGTCCGACAGTCCTTGGAACTGTTATGGCTTTTATGTTAATAAAAGATTAGAACAAATAAGAGGCATCCATCTATTCCTAAGGCATTGTCATCTTTAAGCACTAATGGGATAGCCTTGGCAGAACTTTGTGCTTTTCCTAAAAGATGCCTTTGTATGGAGGAATAGTTGTATTTGTTTCAACTTTATTACCATCTAAAGTGGTCCATGAATGCTGTGTTGTGGAAGGCGAAGCTGTATCTTTCATCATGACAGATTTTGATTCTGAAATCTTTTTCTAGGTATAAAAAGATATCCAGTGATTATTAGAATCCATGTACCTTTTCCATTCTTCGGCCAGCCTGATTCTTTCTTCTTTGGATGTGTTGAGATCAAAAGATTCAGCCTCAGGGTGAGTCATCAGATCCCAATTCAACATTAACTTCATCCATTGGGTAGGTACTCTATGCTTTTCACACCCATCCATTATAGAAAAGAATTTATGCATTTATGGCATTGATGGCTTTTTGCAATCAGCAGGGAGATCTATAAATCTACTACTTGGAATTAAATTGTTCAATTGTTCCAAGTATCCTATGCCATATCTAGGCATTCCTGGAGGTCTCAGTTTGCTGAATATTTCTGTAAGCCTAGGGTTTTCTTCTTCCAGAGAAGGTAGGCTATGCATCATCAAGACATGATCAGACTCATGTGGAAAGGGGATGTCTGAACACTTAGGATTTGGACATGGATTTACAAATGTAAACGGTGGGGCTTCTCCAGTCCTTGGATGACGGTTGTAATGGAGAACAAGTTTAGCAAGCTGACTCAGATTTACTGCAAATTTACAACTTGGGCAGACGACTTCTATAGAGGAAAAATTAACTAACTGAGCAAATTCAAATAACTCAATATGCTGACAATGTACAGTGGAATGAGAGGAACAAGCATTATCAATTTCTTCAGGGTTTTTGTACAGAGAAGAACTTTTGCAGAGTTTATCTATTCTTCTGCGATCGATAGTCGATCTTCTGGGAAAGGAAATAACTGTAGAAGATTTATTTTCTTGGACATTGGCTGAGGTAATACTCTGCATACCAGGAGGCTTGGGATTTTGTAGAATCCAGTGCTCAGGGAAACACAAGTCTTCCCATTTGATTGTTTGGTGTTCTATATTTTGATTTTTTGAATCTGTCAAAACCACCACACTGGACTTAGAATCTTGACTGAGAGTATGTAGGACAGCAGGATACAGGGTGTTAGTGTGTCTGAAACACCCTCTTGTTTGGATGGCTATATTATGTCTCTTTTTTCTCATATCAAATCCAGATGTCTGGATCTGTAATTGTAATATATCCTTTATATGTTCATCAAAGACATATATTGAGAAATTTGGATAGCAATCAAAATAAACTGGGCCATTAGACAATGGAGCTACTATCCCTCCTATCAAAGAGTCTATGTATTTATTATGGGTGAGATATCTGACTGTGGCGAGTACAAAATTTTCTAGCCCTCTATGAGTCAAATCGTTTATCCCTACTTGAATACATCCCAAATGAAGATATTGGGTTTTTAGCCTCTTGGCTTCTGCCTGAAGAACTTTTGGATCGAGGAGAGGAATGGATTGCACACATTCAGAGTTCTCCTGGATTTGGCTTACATATTCCTTTATGGAAATTCTTGTGGCGGCAACTAAATGAAATGGATACAAGTCGGAATATACATCGGATGCACTAATAGTAGGCAACTGCCATCTGGGAGATGGTTGACACTCTAAATATTCAAGCTTGACTGAGTTTATAACACGGCTTGAGGATGAAGCAAACATATCTCTTAGAGGATTTTTTTCAGCTTTATCTTTCTCCTCTAATTCTCGGAAAGACACTGATCTTCTGGATGGATCCATTTTTCAACAAAGAGTAATGTGTTTGAGCACTAACCTTACGAACCAGATGACACTTCTGGCTCTGATACCAATTTTACATAGGGGCTTCCAACTGAAGCTTGCAATGCTGACTGGCATTATTGAGTCTCTTCTTTGTGTATACTTATTCACCCATACATGAACCTACTCAGGTATTTCATGCTCTTGCAACCTTCTTCTGCGGCTTCCCTCGCCTTTTAACGGTCTTGGCGTCCCTTCTACCTTTTGGCGAACCTCTGGTGTAAAGAAATAACACAAATACTACCTCAACGGACTTTAAGATAAGCTCAGAGTTTTTAGTACTCAAATTATGTGAAATAAAACTTCACTCTTTTATTGATCAGAAGATTTCATATTACAGAGATTGATAATACAGACTTTGTTGTTCTTTCTTGAGATGGATTGTGATGGCATTTACCACTGTTTTCTTCTTAATGAATAAGATATATTTCTGGAGGCTACCTGGCCAATTCACAGACTCAGTATTTGAACAAAGACACATAAAACACACACATAGACATTCCTATGTATTCCGGCCACTTTAGGTTCTTATCAGTGCTCGCACACTGATACGCAGGCTTCTCAGAACAACCCAATGACTGGAATATTCGCTTCTTTCGTGATGCAAGCAAATCAGGCTTATCAGCCCGTAGATGCAGAGCATGAAATAACTCAGACTCACTTGACACACAAAGACTCTTCGACTCTCTAACTACAACACTCAAACATCCGATGCCCAAATGAACCTTACTCTTCTTCTTTTATAAGAAGAGAGAGGGGACAACCACTTGAGAGTCGGTCCTACATGTCTAAAGAATCTTAGTACGTTGATCAATCAATCGGGTAGATGTGGGTCAAACCGCACCAGCTGTCGAAGAAGTGCTTTGAGTCTCCCGATGAGATCGAATCATTGTACAACTGAAAATCACGATTCTTACATTGTGGATGCTTTTAATAAAACCCACGAGAAAAAAGGAATATTTACATAGTAGAGACTTTTGACTGGAAAGTCTACGGGAAAACCGGTCACTTTAAGTCCGTGACTGGACATTAAGACAAGGTGGATATTTTTATGGAACCCACGAAAACCATTCAAGAAGAATCATCAAGAATAGTAATACCAGGAAACCGGTATTTTTTGTATCTAGCCTCATCCCAGGCTTTTGTATAGATTCGTCTGATAATCATTGGTTTATTCAAAACAATTTGATGTTTAATCTTTGTCATGACTAACCATTCATAGTGCCCGATCATGTATTGATGTAAAATTTCATGTTCTTCAAGTCTTAGGAGGTCACCAACGGTATTCAAAGCAACATGGAAACATTCAATATTTCGCTCAAAGCACCAGTTGCAATGGTCTTGAAAACAGGATTCATAATAGACTGGATCGATAGCAGTTTTATTTACCCCATAATCATTCCACCAATCTTTCAGCCATTCACTTTGCCTGTTTCTTTGCATTATCCAAGTAGGTCCAAACTTTATTTTTGTATAGTGGGTTTCTCATTTTCCATCAACATTTAGAATATCCCACCAGAGTTAATCTGCAAAATTGTAAACAGTGTCAGGAAAAATAAGAGAAGGATCATTTCCTGGCCATAAAGCATTACCAATGGTCCATGCAGGATCTCTGGTTATATTTATACAAAAATATCTACGATAGACTCGGCGCCTATCTCCCCCTTCAAACCAGATCATGCTTATATCATGAAAATCATTACTGAGGCTTTCTTCTGCTAAATGAGCATCCATCATACTTTTGGAGTATACCATATCGTGTATCCACTTATTTCCTTTTGGGTATACTTTCCTTTCACGTACTAAATGAAGAATATTAGTATGAGGTTGCAAATTGGCATCCAAAATCTTTGTATTTCTTAGCTGCCAGGTCGGCTTCCATTGGTCACGATATTCTGCCCAATTTTTACTGTCAGGAATAGACCAGAGAACTTCTTGTTATTGGTTTGGATCCCATTCTGTCACAATCATCATAATCTGTGTAGGCTGTATATATTCTCTGCTGAGGAAGTCAGGAAGGCAGTTTTCTTCCCCTTTGATATGCTCGACATCAAACTCAAAGTTTGCAAATAGGGCCTGCCATCTGGCAAACTTAGCCTCACCAGGCTTTTTGATGTCTTTGGTCATAAATTTCTTAAGAGTAGAGGCATCTATTCTAAGGAAAAAATTCTTATTTACAAGGTGGATCTCAAATTTATCCACCGCATTCCAAGCAACTTTCTCTTCCTTTTCAATAGTGGAATAGTTTCTTTCAGTTGGACTCCATGTGCCTGATGCAAATTGAACAATCTGTTCTTTGCCATCCTTTCTCTGTTTGAGAATACCTCCCCATCCTTCATTACTGGCATCATATTCAACAATCTTGAAAGTATCATCATCAGCAACAAATAAAATAGGAAGAGTTTTTACCTTGGACTTAATTTTTCTGACTGTTGCAGTGTGAGCTTCAGTCCATGGCTTTGGATCTTTCTTCAATCTTTGGTTTAGCAAAGATCTATCTTTGGCACGGTCTTGATAAAAGTTGCTAACATAATTTAAACAACCTAGAAATCTTTGCAATTGAGTTTTATTAGTGATAACGTCTGGGAATTTATCAGCAAATTCCAGAGCATGCTTTTGCAAAGAGATCTATCCATCCATGATAGTATGGCCAAGAAATTTGACAGAGGTCTGAAACAACTCTATCTTTTTCTTGCTCAGAACCAGGCCATTTCTTTTGACTACTTGCAAGAAAATATTTGCATGTTTGAAGTGATCATGCAAGTTTTTGGAAAAAATCAAAACATCATCAATATATACAATTAACCATTCAAAGTATGGTTTAAAAATTGAATCCATGACCTTTTGGAATTTGGATGGAGCATGCTTCAATCCAAAAGGCATGACGTTCCACTCGTAGTGGCCTGCTAGGACGCTGAATGCAGTCTTGAATTTATCTTCTTCCTTTATCGCCACTTGCCAAAATCCAGACTTCATGTCAAACTTTGAGAAGATCTTAGCACCTGCAATTCTTGCCAACAGTTCACCTTTGTGGGGAATAGGATAGGTATTATTTGCAAGAACATAGTTCAGAGGTTTATAATTGATGGCCAATCTGGGGATGCCTCTGATTTGTTCAGATCTTTTATTAACATAAAAGCCATAACAGTTCCAAGGACTATCAGACTTTCTGATTAGCTTCCTATCCAACAATTTTTTTATCTCCTTACTGCACAAATCTCTATATTCTTTATTCATTGGTATTGCCTTACTTTTGCAGGGTCTACCTTCATAATATGACTTATAGGGAAATTCAACAAAATGTTGTTTTCTGTGCCAGAAAGCTTTTGGTTCTTCTGCACAACATTCTGATTCAAATATTTTCTTTAGATCAAAGATTTGCTTCTTGAAACTTGGAGAAAGGAGTTGTTCTCCAATTCTCATTGTTGCCTTTAAATATTTTAATTCATCTAATTTTTTACTGGCCATTTCCAGTTGCTCCATAGCCCAAACCGTGGTAGAAATTATGGGAGTAGATATATAAGGCAACTTAATCTTTTTAGAACTCCCATCTGATTTAGGCACAGTAATGAAATAACCAGCTCTGTTATTTGCCAGTCTGGTTGATCCATGTGGTTCCACAGCTTCTGAAAATACATTGCCTAAAATGCAGTCAATTGGAATATCTGCAACTGCAAATTTTAGTTTAATGCAATGTTCATCAAAGCAAATAGTAGCTTTAGGAACTTCACACTGCAATTCTCTATCTCCCAATCCAACAACTTTTCTAAATGCTTTTACCCAATATTTGGATGGGATGATTTTACTGTGGAGGACATTAACATTTGCACCAGAGTCAATTAATGTCCTAAGGGAATTCATTTGCCCTTCAATACAAATGTCAAGCATTACATGATGATGCGGATACTAAATCCCCAAAATCAATGTATACACCATTATGTTCAAAATCAATGTATACACCCTTGAGTTGATTATCATTCCCCTTCTTGTATAGTTTGTTCAATTCCATCACTCGGCGGAGGAGTCAGAATATGTCGAGTGGGAGAGTTCTTGCATTTTCCTGGTCATACATTTACTGAATTTTCGGCCATTGAGGGTGAAATTCAGGTAATTTTTCATCTTAAATGCAATAACTCAACCATTGAGGGTGAAATTCACGCAAATTTTCATCATAAACGCAAGAACAACATGGATGTGAATTGTAGGTCATGTTTATTTTGGGTCATTGTGTCAATTGTCGTCTTATTTCGAGTGATTTATTAGGGCGAGCACGCATTTGGAGTGAATAACAAAAGCTTTGGCCTTCAAGATCAAGTGACTTATGTTTAATTCGTCGAAGGTGCAAGTGGTGTGTTGATAATCCTCCTCCTCGGCTTATGCTGGAAAAAGAAGCATGACAATGAGGCAGTTGAAGGTGATCGATCAGGGAGTCGCTCCATGGGATCAAGACGAATTGATTCTTCCTTTGAGCTAAATTAGCTCAATTACTCGCCGAAAAAATTTAGCTGGAAAGAGAAGCATGATGATCAGGCAGTTGAAGGTGATCGATCAAAAAGCCGCTCCATGGAATCAAGACCAATTGATTCTTCCTTTGAGCTAAATTCGCTAAATTACTCACCATAAAAAATTTAGCCAGAAATAATACATGGGCATTGGAAAATTTGTACAGAGATGACACAGATAGAAGCGGCGAAGGTGAGGGGTACGTCTGGGCGAATTCCATGATGTCTGTGATTCCACTTGTTAATTTTTGTTTGGTTGGAATGATGAAAATGGAGAGCGAGGGAATCGTGTTTGCTCACCTCAACCTCATAGAGAAAAACTTTAGTGTAAATACATTTATTAATTTTTAATTTTAAAATATATATATAGAAAAAAGTATATAAAAATATATTTTTCAAAGAAAAAAAATAACAAAAAAAAATAAAAAATTTAAGTTGTGATCTGTTGAATTAGTGAAACTAGTTTATTATAAATTATTTTCCATACATTTGTGTTTGTGATAATTCTTAAATGCGTGTGAAACTGTGGGTGAATTTTTCATATGAATGTATGAATGATATCTTAACATCCATGCGATTAAAAATATTCTATGAAACCACCACCTCCCTATTTTTTCTTTTTGCAATTCAATAATTTTCTTACTGAAATTGATGATGAGCTAACACAACCTTCTAACAATCCCCTCACTGAAAAGACAATGCCAAGAAACTCATGCTAACATATTGCCATAATTTTTTGTGATGTCTCTGAAAGCATCACATTCCAAAATGAAATGTTTTTCCGACTCCACTACCATAGAAGTGAAAAAAGTACACACACATTCTTCCCAAACTTCTTCAGGTCTTTTCCACCGCCCTGTTTCACATCGAAGTTGATGCGAGTTAGTTCTTAATCGAGCAATAATAATCTTTGCTCTCCACACAATGCTAGCTCCAGTGTACTCTTTTTGTTGGAGATCACAAGTGGGGTTGAATTCCTAAACACAATACTTTTCCTTTCTACCCAACTCTTTGCCTGATATACGCTTATGAAACTTCTCCATAACAAAATTATTTAACTCATTGCTATTTGTGAGACAAGCATTAAGATAAATATTCCATTTTTGCATCCATTTGTTGTTTTGTCTAATCCATGATTTCTTTCATTCGCTCATGCCATCATTGAAGATAACTTTAGGCCATCTACCTACTCCCATTTGCTCAATTATTTTTAGGTACCTCATGAGATGCATGCTATCAATTCATAATAGATATCAATGATTCTTAGAAACATGTGAAGTTGTGGGTGGATTTGTCATAATAGATATCAATGATTCTTAGAAACATGTGAAGTTGTGGGTGGATTTGTCATAATAGATATCATACAATAGTGGTAGCCTAGTCAAAATCATACCTCAGTTTGTGCATATATGTTCATGTTGGACAACATGTTTTATAAATAAGGTATATCTATAGATACCTAACACCTTAAGGTAATCACTCGCACAAATAGATCAAAAATTAATATGCTAATATATTGCACAGTTAGAACCCTTGTAAAGGGGAATAGTGCATTGTCGTAGACAATGCAGTCACTTTATGTACTATATTAATGCAAAGTAAAATAATTTACCAATAAATCTCTCATAATCAATCATCAATGAAATACCCCCTTGTGTTTTTTAAATACTTATCAAGGACCAGTGAAGTGGTAAACCATGAATCAACAATAGTTAATATCAAGGAGAAGATGAATCGTCGAATAATTGAATGTCTTAAATATAACCATGACCATCAAATTAGATAAGTGCAATTGCATGCTAAAAAAATCACACTTTAATTGAAGAGACATTGTACAAAGTTGATCTTAACTAAGTTCTAGGTGTCTAAATATGGCATCATCCATCTTAAGAACAACTGGGGATGGGATAAAAAGATTTACAAAGGTGACATAGTAAGAGAAGTCAAGGGGCAATAGAGTTTCCCCTTTGCCCCAGTGATAAATTTTTGAACTCCTAGCATAGATTGAACTTTAACATACTTAGACCCTTACTTCCTACTTAAGAATATGGGGTATCCATACCCAACCTCCAAGGTTAATTTATGGAGATGGGGTTGTAATATACCAATTCCTTTAACCATGTTAAACCTCTTTTTGTTATGAACCTTGTGCTTTAAAATTGATAAGAAACAAATAATTACAATCCTCTTCAAGGGGTAAACCTCCTTTTGTAATAAATACAATGTACAAGACAATATTTGATGATCCTAAGACTAGGTCTCCTTGGTATATATATATATACAAGACAAATGGTACAATTATAATGAAATGGGACCATGAGGGGGTTCTATCCTACATAGAAATATAGCATTGGAAATGTAATCACGCAATATCTAGGGCTTAATAAGGGGTTTTAGTGTTAATATGGGGCTTACATGGGCTTAACATGCCCCTCCCATTCAAAGAAGTGTTGTCTTTGACATTGTTGAAATTGGCAACAAGAAGGGCTTCTAATTTAATTTTCCCTTAATTAATTTAGAAGTAAATTGTAATTCCACATCATATGATAGCTTGTACGAGTTAACTGAGTCAGGAAGACCTAATTAGCTCAGTCAATTTGAGTTGGGGGTAAAACTTGAGGCATGTAGAGTTCTCCCTAAGCTTTAGGGGATCCAATTGCAGTTTATTTTGAGTTGTAATTAGTTAACTCGGTTTATTTGAGTTAAAATCGGTTTAACAAGTTCGAACTGAGAGATGAGATGGTGAGAGGTCTAATGAATTAAATCTAATTTAATTCACATTCAGTGATCAACCAGATAAGTAATAATTCACTATAAATAGTTGTTGCATGTCAGTTCTAAGGAAGGCCCATTTGAGATTGGATGTAAAGGGAAGAAGACTATCAGTTGTACTATTAGAAAATTGTATAGGTAATGCATGAGGTCATTAGGATGCCTTGGATGTATTTCACAATGAATTAGTGGGAATTTCCTATTTAATATGGGCTCAATTCCCTCAGGAATGTGTAAGTCGAGCTAGTCAGTCAGGTGCAAGTTTTTGGTTATGTATTGGACCAAACTTGCCAGGATCAGAGTGAGACAGTCATAGATAATGTAGAGGTTTCCCAAGAAGGGAAATAACAGTGGATTGTTTCATATTCTTGAATTAATGAAATATATAGATGGCGGGGTTTTTATCTAAGGCTTTCCCCAGATACATCTTTGAGTTGTGCGATTGAAATTCTTTCTCTTTATTGTTCATGTGATTCTGTGATCGGAATTGGTTTCCACAATTTGTGGAATTGATTCAATGTTTTGATTTAGCATATTACAAGATCAATTGAATCTATTAAGATATTTCTACAGACACTTGACTATCTATGGGTGTTTCTACATGAACAACCCATCTTCCCATGCCAATTCTTCCATTAGTAGGTTCTTTTATTTGATGAGGTACTAAAGTAATTGTTTGATTTCTGAGCTGCCCAATCCTTGTTTCCAAATTTGTTTATGGTTCTAGTATTATTTTGCCTTCTTCATTAATCTGTGGTATAATAGTTTGGACTAGTATCTTGTCACCAATTACCCTTTTTAAGCAAAAAACGTGGAAGACTAGATGTACATATGAAGATAGAGGCAACTCCAATTTGTAAGTCATACTTCCAATCCTCTGCAACACCCTATAGGAGCCATAATACCTAGATGCTAATTTATTGTCCTTCTTTTGTTCCCCGAGGGATCTATTTATATGTTTATAGTCTCACAAATACCCAACCCCCCACTTTAAACCCCCTTTCACTACAATGTTGATTTGATTTTTGTTTCATCCCATTTTGTGTCATAACCAAGTTGTATTTCAATGGTTTTAGAACCTCTTGTTGGTGTCATACGTGGTTCTAAAATACTCGAGCCTTTGTAGTCCCTTTTAAGGGTGATGTGATGGATGGAGGATGATATCCATGAAGTGCCATAAATGGTGACATTTTCGATGAGGTATGGAAGGATGTGTTGTACCACCATTCTGCTAAGGTCAACCATTTGACCCATTGTGTATGTTTATTAGATGCAAAGCAATGTAGATACTCTTATAAACATTTATTCACAATCTTAGTTTTCGCATCAAATTGAGGATGGTAAGATGAGTTATGAGCCAATTGAGTACCTAAACAAGAAACTAATTCAATCCAAAAATTTATAGTGAAATTTGGATCTATGTCACTTACAATATTCTTTGGTATTCCATGTAGCTTTTGGATTGTTTCCATGAATTCTTCTGCCATAATAATCACTTTAAAAGGATGAGAAAGAGAACAAAAATGGGCATACTTTGTTATCCAATCTACCACTACCATAATGACATTATTTCCTTCAGATTTAGGTAAACTTGTAATAAAATCCATTGAAACTTCTTCCCAATGCCAACTCCATATGACTAATGGTTGAAGGAACCCTAAAATATTGATAGTCGCCCTCTTATTTTGTTGGCATACCATGCATTCCACCACAAACTTTTGCACATTTTCTTTAAGACCTAACCCCAAAAAAAAAATACTCGTCCCATGGTATGCCTTCAAAAACCATGGATGTCCTCCTATACGAGAATTGTTTAATTCCAAAAGTACTGTTTGTTTGAGTTGATAATTCTTACATAAGTATAAGCAATCTTGATACCATAAAAGATCATTTTTCTGCTTAAATTATTATGTTACATCAGGGTTCTCCTATAGTGTTGAACTCTTAGTTAAACTGAGAGGTGGGGGGGGGGGGGGAGGGGGGCGGTGAATCACTTTAACGCATTCATGGACTTTTAAACTTTATTTTATACTTATTTACACCTTCATTTCATAATCAACTTAATGTGCAATGGAAAAATAATCTTAATAAGTGAGCAACAAGTATTAAGTAGATTAAATACAAAATATCAACACATAATCATCATGCACATAGACAATAGATATAAGTGGAAACCCATAAGGGAGAAAACCACATCTTATTATTGTTGTGATCCAAAGGCAAGCTCCAACTCCCTCTCACCATTGATTTTATGTAGGTTCCAACCTACAGGAGGCTACTACCTCAATTCTGCTAGCTACAACTTGCAAGGAAGCTCCAACTCTCGTCTATTTTATGCAGGCTACAACCCACAGGAGGCTTCTACCTCAGCCAGCCACAACTGGACATCTATCAAGCTACAACTTGATATTGGAGCACCAACTTCCTCCCACTACAATGAAAACACATGTTGATTTACCTGGATATCAGGTTTGTTCTATTCCTTCTTCACTGCTATCCTCCAGCCTTCATATCTGCCTTATATCATCTCTGGAGCTACACAACTTCTCTATCTACTCTTTCTTCTTCGTATTCTTCCACTCTCTAACTCCTTTATGCATACCACAGTAACATCATTTATAGAGATCATCTCATAACTATTTGCATCCCATATGGGAATACGAAATGAACAGGTATGACTCTTTGCCTTCCACCTTCTCATTTTCTTGCCCAACACATTCAGAATAATATAACAATATGTACACATTTCAGTATTACAGTGGAGTTTTGCTTTGCCTACAGAAACTTTCCTTTGCATCACAAAAAATATGAAAAAAAATAATACATTTTCAGTTACAATCACATATTTAATCAACCCATTCATCTTCTTCGCTTTGATGTGTGTTTGTCCTTTTCTGCTTGTTGTCTTGTGTCTTTTCTATTTCTGTTGTTATATTCTGTTATGAATATTTTATTAATTATTAGTTAGATATAGTTATATTAGGTTTTATTAACTGAAAGGGCATGATCAAAGATCATGCCTCTTCGCCAAGGGACACCTTGAGGCTATTTAAAGCCTAGGCGATCCCTCATTCTAATCATCTCATCTTTTCATCATTAATAAAATATATTTATCAAGTTTACCAGAGTTTTTACACTCCATTGGTATCAGAGCCATCGCTCTTCGGGATCTGTGTGATCACCCAGGAATTACAGAATTCCAGAATTGCATATTTTTTCAAGATCGTGAACTAAAGAAAACTGCAGAAAGAACAGTCATTCATCCGCTGCATTTATATTTTCTTGCAGGAAGATCCTTTTCAAATCAGAGGATAATCGAAATTTCTGAACGCCAAACCCTCATCTAGCCCAAACGGATAGGGTTTAGTGGCCAGTCAATTTTTTTATAAGGGTTTTCAATTCATAAATCTTACCAAAGCCTTCCTTTGGTGAAGCCGCTAGCCTTTGAGGACTTCATCTTTACATTTCGCAGAGGTTGAATTTGTCATAAAATCTCCTAGTTGCAGCTGCAGGGATTTAGGGCCCATTTTCCATAAGGTCGTGAGTATTTTGTGGTTCATTTTCATCCTGGCCGTAAGTACAGTTTTTGTGAAGCCGTTTTCAATTTTTTTTGAGGAACAAACCGAAAATCTGGAAGCCGCCTACAAATCTGGAAGTCGCTCTGCTTAGACTTAGCAATTGAATTAAAAAAATCGTGCAACCAACAACACCTTCCCCGCCGTCTTAGCTTTCTTTGTCCGCAGTCTTTGACCAGTCTTCACGCCGCAGTCACAACCACAGACGTCGACTCACCGCCAAACAAAAAATCGGAAACAGGTGGACGATTAACAACTCGATTTGTTTAAAAAAATTCTGAGCAGTGTTGATATAAGAAACGGCATGTTTTTTTTTTTTTAAAGGAACGAGCACGTTTAAAAAAATAGAAGTGGATGTCCACGTCTAGCCACGGGTGCTGTCCACCGCGAGGTCAGATTAATTAAAAAGGAACGAGCACGTTTAAAAAAATAGAAGTGGTTGTCCACGTCTAGCCACAGGTGTTGTCCACCTCGGGGCTGCCGGTCGCGGTGCCACAGCCAGTGCCACAACAAATAAAATAGAAGTGCGTTTTAAAAAATTTACGTTCATTTAAAAAAAAATCGGAAACAGTGTGTCGTTTTAAAACGGCACGGGCACATTTAAAAAAAAAAAAACACGATTTTTTAAAATTATATATAAAATATATATTATATAATTTAATTGATATATATATATATATATATATATATATATATATATATATATATATATTGTAATTATATAGTTTATTTATATATTATATAATTTCCATTTAATAAATTATATATATATATATAATAATTATATAATTAAATTATATATATTATATAATTTTTAATTAAAAATTATATATATATAATAATTATATAGTTTTAAAAAAAAATATTATTAATTAATTAATTAATTTAAAAAAGAAAAGAAAAAGAGGAGAAACTAAGAATCTGGCAGAAAGGTATTCCCCACCTCATACACGCTCGATGTCGTCGTCAATGTCGATGGCGGAATTCCAGAAGAAATTGGGAGATCTTGAGAAACAAATTAATAATAATTCTGAAGAATTCGGAAGGCGATTAGTCGATCTGGAAGGTACAGTTGCAGGGCATTCCAACGACATCAAAAAGGTTCATGATACAACAAATCGAATAGAAAGACAAATGTGGCTAAATCATCACGAGGCCACAGAAAAGCTTAACGAAGCAATGAACAAGATGACAGAGCATGGTGAAGCAATGAACAATATGACAAAACTCTTCAAAAAGCTAAATGATAAGATAGATAAGTTAAGTCAGACACAATTCCCAACATCTCCTAACAGGGAACCAAATCAACAAAACAATTCCACAGATTCAGGGAACTCAGAAGAGCATCAGGAAAAAACCGATTCCCCACATCATCAAGAAGATAGTAATGCAGATTTTCAAAACAAGCAGCTCTGGAATGCATTCGCTAATCAATATCCCCTTCTTGTTCCACCATTAGCATATCAGCGCAAAGCCAAGATCGACCTACCCAAATTTGATGGTAATGAAAAGAATAGCGTTGCATGGCTTAATAAAGCGGAAGAATATTTTGAGATTTATGACATTACTAGTGATGATGAAAAAATTAAACATGCTTCCATGAAAATGGAAGGAGAAGCATATAATTGGTATATGTGGTGGAAAAAGATGACGCTCGCTATCAGTTGGAGGAAATTTAAGGATGCGTTCTTCAAAAGGTTTCAAGGCATAAAAGAAGAAAAATTCTTTTCAACATTTATCAAATTACGCCAAAAAGGAGATGTGGATGAGTACACGCGAGAATGGGAGACTTTGGCAACACGAGTACCCGGATTGTCGGAATCTTGTCTAATCCAGTCTTACATCTCAGGACTTAAAGTCCACATACAAGAAGAGCTAGAACTACATGAAATTACGTCCGTAGAAGTAGCAAGGCAAAAAGCAAAAGCTGCTGAAAAGAAATTTGAAAGATTATCAAAACCAGAAAAAGTATATTCGAGACGACGGTTTCCTCAATCTGAAAATGTAGATGACACAAAATATGTCCCTGTCCATCTTCGTGAAGAAGAAAAATCTAGTTTGGAAAAAAAAAGAATGCGAGAGGGCAAGTTCAAACGTTGCGGTGAAAACTGGGACCCTAAGCATAGATGTGCTAATGGAAAAGCGAAGAATCTATACAGTTGTGAAGCAACTAACGATGCTAACAGTACTGATTCATGTATAGAAGGATTAGAAGACAACTTAGAGTTCTCTCCAGAAGTGGATGGCGAAACTATGCCGCAAGTGTCCTTATCAGCGATGATAGGCATATTACAACCTCAAACCCTACGGTTAAGAGGACATATTAAGAAAAAACAATGTAATGGTTCTAACAGACATAGGCAGCACGCACAATTTTCTAGATTCAACCATGGCCAAAAGACTCAACCTCTTTGCTTTTCCCATGCCTAATATGAAGGTAATGGTGGCCGATGGTAAGAAGATTGAACAGGTAGGAAAATGCCATAAAGTCAAATTGCAGATTAAAGACTTTCATTTAGAATCGTCGTTCTACACCGTTCCATTACGAGGAGTAGATGTGGTCTTAGGAATTCAATGGCTACGAACTCTAGGTACTTATTCTGCCAACCATTAGAAGCAGTTTATAAGTTTTAAGTGGAAAGGGCAGAAATACAAGTTGTATGGATTCCAAGCCCCAGGAAATCAAGTCATATCTACAGTACAATGTCAGCAGTTAGAAATGTTATCTTCAAAAGAGAGCCATGAAGAGTCTCTAGAAATCAAGACAGGATCCGACCCTGTCGATATCAGATATTTTCACTATCCAGATCAACAACAGACTGAACTTGAGAATATGCTCCATGACCTTTTTAAAATATGGGAAGCAAGAGCTCGCCGCTCGCGGAAACCAGACATTCGTCAACATTGTCCATCATTACGTATGCTTTGAGGACAAAGCATCTTAAGAGAGGGGCAATGTTATGAATATTTTATTAATTATTATTTAGATATAGTTATATTAGGTTTTATTAACTGAAAGGGCATGATCAAAGATCATGCCTCTTCGCCAAGGGACACCTTGAGGCTATTTAAAGCCTAGGCGATCCCTCATTGTAATCATCTCATCTTTTCATCATTAATAATATATATTTATCAAGTTTACCAGAGTTTTTACACTCCATATTCCACCTTTGTTGTATAACTACCCTTTTCTTTTATTACTTGTGACTTTTATTTTGCGTTCAACCTTTTCATCTGCCCGTGCTGCTGCACCATTGTTCTGCCTGTGTTCCTCGTCCTTTGAATTGCGTTCAAATTATTCCTTTGTGACTTATGGGATATGGCCCACATACAACTCCCTTTATACCCGCGGCATATTAAAAATTCAGGCTTTAATCAACATACATACGTTTAAACGATCAACAACGCATATATATTTAAACATACATACACTTAGCAGTCAACAACGTAAAATTTACACTATGGCGCATATAACATACACAAGACAAAGGCTATTGGGTCCCATAGTGCTTGACCAATCATATCTCATCGCAAATCCTTGCCTGCAGGTTTCCCACTCTACCATTAGCGATAAACCTTAAACCTTGCGATCTGCGCTCATGTGCGGTGCTGCCACATGGATTCCCTTCATCACATCCAACATAACATTCCTTGCGATATCTTTGAAGTTACCTCCTATTTCTTGCGGTATGTGATGTTATGTAGGGTCGACACGTGTCCCTCCATTTTTCATCACATAATATTTAACTTAACTTGCGGTCACCTTATTGCTATCCTTTAAGCACTGCGATGTGTGGTATGCGGTTCGTTTTCCGTCGTTGATCTGCTCCCAGATCTAACGGTCCTCATCTAATCGCACTTCGCACTTTATAATATTTACTTTGTGGTTATACTCTTTCTTGCGACGTGAGATATTGTGTTGTGC
Organism: Pinus albicaulis; assembly: GCA_034641835.2. Lineage (NCBI taxonomy): Eukaryota > Viridiplantae > Streptophyta > Pinopsida > Pinales > Pinaceae > Pinus > Pinus albicaulis. The sequence continues at coordinate 1,819,566,212 of CM076580.1, forward strand.
CGCTGCGTTCCCTTCTTTACTTCGCATCGCAACTAATTTAACTTACCTTGCGACACCTTAACACTTACCCGCTATACTTTGCGATTTGCACTTTTGATCTCTGCCGATGTGATCATCACCGTTGATCTTCCCAGATCTATGGTCCTCGTTGCTGCTTGCAATTCGATTGTATTTATGCCCCGCTTATCTTACGATGAATCATATCCGTCCATTTCTTGCCTTTGTTTTTGCGATCTAATCCCGTTCGTCTGCTCGCCTTCGTGTGACTCTTCTTCGCCTCTTCTGCCTGATTTGATCTCAGCCGTCCATCTCTTGCCTTTGCTGTTGCGATCTAATCGTGACCATCTGTTCACCTCACTTGGAATTCTTCAAAGACTTTTCTTCCTTAGTCTATTTTCCGTTTGTTTACGTTGTCTTGCTCTATAACTCTGGTTTCTACATGTTGTTCCTCCTGTGCTTGTCTTGGCTACTTCTCTGCTGCATTGTTGCCTTGTTGCCTTTGGTGCCTTGCTGCATCTCTGCTACTTTTGCTACTTTTGCTACCTCTGCTGCATTTGTTGTTTTGCTGCCTCTGCTGCATTTGTTGTTTTGCTGCCTCTGCTGCATTCGTTGTTTTGTTGCCTTTGGTGCCTCCTTAACTGCATTTGCTGCCTCTTTGTTGCATTTGCTGCCTCTGCTTTAGGTTATACTTATATTGATGCTCCTTTGCCTCTCTATTGCACAATGCTTGATTTGCTACTTTACCTTATAACCGATGATTTTGGTGTTGCTCCTATCCGTATCTTTGCCATCAATGACAATATTTCCAACAATCTCCCCCTTTGGCATTGATGGCAATACTCCAATACTTCCTCCAGAATTTCCTCCCCTTCTCATTCTGAGAGGTGTCTTTTCTTCCTCTACTTGATTTTCCTCCCCCTTTGACATCAATGGCAAAGGGTTGCATATTTCCCAGTTTTGTTTATATCTTTTCATAATACTCTGATCTGATCTTGAGGACCTATTCCATGCACTGCTACACAACTTCTCTATCTACTCTTTCTTCTTCGTATTCTTCCACTCTCTAACTCCTTTATGCATACCACAGTAACATCATTTATAGAGATCATATCATAACTATTTGCATCCCATATGGGAATACGAAATGAACAGGTATGACTCTTTGCCTTCCACCTTCTCATTTTCTTGCCCAACACATTCAGAATAATATAACAATATGTACACATTTCAATATTACAGTGGAGTTTTGCTTTTCCTACAGAGACTTTCCTTTGCATCACAAAAAATATGAAAATAAATAATACATTTTAAGTTACAATCACATATTTACTCAGCCCATTCATCTTCTTCACTTTGCTGTGTGCTTGTCCTTTTCTGCTAGTTGTCTTGTGTCTTTTCTGTTTCTGTCGTTATATTCCACCTTTGTTGTATAACTACCCTTTTCTTTTATTACTTGTGACTTTTCTTTTGCGTTCAACTTTTTCATTTGCCCGTGCTGCCGCACCATTGTTCTGCCTGTGTTCCTCGTCCTTTGAATTGCGTTCAAATTATTCCTTTGTGACTTATGGGATATGGCCCACATACAACTCCCTTTATACCCGCGGCAGATTACAAATTCAGGCTTTAATCAACATACATATGTTTAAACGATCAACAACGCATATATATTTAAACATACATACACTTAGCAGTCAACAACGTAAAATTTACACTATGGCGCATATAACATACACAAGACAAAGGCTATTGGGTCCCATAGTGCTTGACCAATCATATCTCATCGCAAATCCTTGCCCGCAGGTTTCCCACTCTACCATTAGCGATAAACCTAAACCTTGCGATCTGCGCTCGTGTGCGGTGCTGCCATGTGGATTCCCTTCATCACATCCAACATAACATTCCTTGCGATATCTTTGAAGTTACCTCCTATTTCTTGCGGTATGTGATGTTATGTAGGGTCGACACGTGTCCCTCCATTTTTCATCACAGAATATTTAACTTAACTTGCGGTCACCTTATTGCTATCCTTTAAGTGCTGCGATGTGTGGTATGCGGTTCATTGTCCGTCGTTGATCTGCTCCCAGATCTAACGGTCCTCATCTGATCGCACTTCGCACTTTATAATATTTACTTTGTGGTTATACTCTTTCTTGCGATGTGAGATATTGTGTTGTGCCGCCGCGTTCCCTTCTTTACTTCGCATCGCAACTAATTTAACTTACCTTGAGACACCTTAACACTTACCCGCTATACTTTGCGATTTTCACTTTTGATCTCTGCCGATGCGATCATCACCGTTGATCTTCCCAGATCTATGGTCCTCGTTGCTGCTTGCAATTCAATTGTATTTATGCTCCGCTTATCTTACGATGAATCATATCCGTCCATTTCTTGCCTTTGTTTTTGCGATCTAATCCCGGTCGTCCGCTCGCCTTCGTGTGACTCTTCTTCGCCTCTTCTGCCTGATTTGATCTCAGCCGTCCATCTCTTGCCTTTGCTGTTGCGATCTAATCGTGACCATCCGTTCACCTCACTTGGAATTCTTCAAAGAATTTTCTGCCTTAGTCTATTTTCCGTTTGTTTACGTTGTCTTGCTCTGTAACTCTAGTTTCTACATGTTGTTCCTCCTGTGCTTGTCTTGACTACTTCTCTGCTGAATTGTTGCCTTGTTGCCTTTGGTGCCTTGCTGCATCTCTGCTGCTTTTGCTACCTCTGCTGCATTTGTTGTTTTGCTACCTCTACTGCATTTGTTGTTTTGCTGCCTCTGCTGCATTCGTTGTTTTGTTGCCTTTGGTGCCTTCTTAACTGCATTCGCTGCCTCTTTGTTGCATTTGCTGCCTCTGCTTTAGGTTATACTTCCATTGATGCTCCTTTGCCTCTCTGTTGCACAATGCTTAATTTGCTACTTTACCTTATAACCGATGATTTTGGTGTTGCTCCTATCCGTATCTTTGCCATCAATGACAATATTTCCAACAATCTCCCCCTTTGGAATTGATGGCAATACTCCAATACTTCCTCCAGAATTTCCTCCCCTTCTCATTCTGAGAGGTGTCTTTTCTTCCTCTACTTAATTTTCCTCCCCCTTTGACATCAATGGCAAAGGGTTGCATATTTCCCAGTGTTGTTTATATATTTTCATAATACTCTGATCTGATCTTGAGGACCTATTCCATGCACTGCTCCATTGCTCTAGCTCGTTTGTGACAACTTTTATTGACTGATCTCCCCCTGGAATGATGCTTTCTTGTCTGATACTGACTATCACTTGTCTACTGCACTGATCCTGTTCCTTGTATGCAACCTTTGCTGGTATATTTCCAACAATCTCCCCCTAATACCATTATATATATATAATTAATTAATTAACTTTTTCGTTGATCATATCAGAGAGTAACATCTGCAGACACTACCCCTAGTTTGTCTCTTAGATATTCGAATGGTTCTTTAGCAAGAGGTTTTGTGAATACGTCTATTGTTTATTCCTTTGTTGATACATATTCCAACTTCACTATTTTTTGTGCTACTTGTTCTCTGAGGAAGTGGTACTTTATTGGGATGTGCTTTGTTTTTGAATGAAGTACAAGATTTTTGATATACTTATTGCACTAGTATTGTCACATTTGATAGAAATGGGTTCATCAATGCTTACCTTCATGTCTTGGAGAGTTTTTTTCATCCACATTACTTGTGTGCAACAAGCTGCTGCCGCTATGTATTCTACTTCTATTGTAGATAGAGAGATAGAAGTTTGCTTCTTGCTTAGCCATGCCATCGGAATTTCTCCCAAATAAAATGCACCTCCACTTGTGCTTTTCCTATCATCCACACAACTAGCCCAATATGCATCTGTGTATGCCATAAATGTGAATTATTTTCCTTTTGGATATCATAGGCCATAATGTGCAGTTCCTTGCAGATATCTGAATATCCTCTTGATTGCTAACAAGTGATTTTTTTTTTGGTGATGCTTGATATCTTGCCACAAGTCCTACTACCAACACAATGTCTGGTCTAGAGGCAGTTAGTTATAGCAGACTTCCTATCATGGATTTGTAAATTCTTTGATCTACATCTGCAGATGCATCATCAGCACATAGTTTGCATCCAGTGATCATGGGAGTTGACACAGGTTTGTAGTCTTCCATTTGGAACTTTTTCAACATCTCTCTTAAGTATTGTTCTTGTGAAATGAATATTCTTGTGTTCTTTTGTAGAATTTGAAGTCCTAAATAGAAGGTGAGCTCTCCAATCATAGACATCTAAAATTCTAATTTCATCCCTTCTGCAAATCCTTTTGCTAACTCATCTTTGTTGCTACCAAACATGATGTCATCTACATATACTAATACAATTAAGAGTTCATTTTCATCAGCCTTTATGTACAAATTGTTGTCTACTCCTCCTTTCCTGAACCTTTGTTTTTGTAAGTATTTGTCGATCCTTGAATACCATGCACAAGGAGCTTGTTTCAGACCATATAAGGCTTTCTTTAATCTGCGCACATAGTCATGCTTATTTGTTAAGGAGAATCCTTCAGGTTGTTCCATGTAGGCTTCTTCCTCTAAATCTCCATTTCGGAAGGCAGACTTCACATCAATTTGATATACCCTGAAATCATGATAGCATGAAAAGGCCAAAAAATTTCTGATTGCTTCCATTCTGGCTATAGGGGCAAAGGTTTCATCATAATCAAGTCCTTTGATTTGAGAATATCCCCTGCATACAAGTTTGGCTTTATTTCTGATTACCTACCCTTGTTCATTCATCTTATTCTTGAATATCCATTTTGTGCCAATGACATTTTTCCCAGTGGGTCTTAGCATTAACTCCCATGCATTGTTCTTCTCAATTTGGTCTAGTTCTTCATTCATAGCATTTACCCAGTTTTTGTCTTTGTTGGCTTCTTCGAATTTCTTTGGTTCTATTTGTGATAGCACGGTTAGGTATACTTCTTATGTCTGTTCAGCTAGTTGTCTTCTAGTATGGACTCCTGCACTGTTGTCCCCAATGATTTGATCTTCTATATGGTTCTTTGGAGTGTGTCTTGAGGGACCTTTTGAGTTTAATTCAACATCTTATGTTGTCTTGCTCTGTTCATCATTATCTTGGTTCTCAACTTCATGATCATCTGGATGATTGGCATAACTTGTGCTTCTTGTTCTGTTTGGTAGATCTTCGTTGAATCTCACATCAATGCTTTCCACAATTTTGTGCAGTCTTTTTTTGTAGCACCTGTAACCCTTACTCTTGGATGCATATCCCAAAAATATTCCTTCATCAACTCTTGCATCAAACTTCCCCAGTTTTTCATCATTATTTTTTATGAAACACTTGCTACCAAAGAATCTAAAGTTCTTGATTGATGTTGGTTTCCCATGCCATAATTCGTAAGGATTCTTGTCACAATTTGGTCTTAGATGAGCTTTGTTAAGAATGTGAACAACTGTGTGTACTGCTTCTGCCCAGTAGGTTTGAGGAATGTTACTTCCTTGCATCATGGCTCTGGAAATCTGTTGTACTAACCTGTTTTTCCTCTCTGCCACTGCATTATGTTGAGGTGTACCTGCAATTGTAAATTGTTGTTTTATCATGTATTCATTGCAAAGGTCTACAAAATCATAGTCCTTGAATTCACCTCCTCTATCTGATTTGATGCATTTTAGCTCGCATCCTGTTTGATTTTCTGCCAGTGCCTTGAAGATCATGAGTTTCTCCAATGCTTTAGATTTATATTTGGGAAATTCCACCCATGTCAATCTGGTAAAATCATCTATTATCAGCATGAAATAAGATTCTCCACCTGGTGCATTAGTTCTTGAAGGTCCGCACAGGTCCATGTGTATAAGATGAAGTGGCCTACTTGTAGATAGTTGATCTTTGGCCTTGAATGATGTGCGGGTTTGCTTGCCCAGATGGCAAGATTCTCATATGGTATTTGGAGGCTTATTTATTGTAGGCATATCTCTGACAACATTCTTCTTGCTCAGACTGATGATGTGGTCAAAGTTTAGGTGTCCCAATCTTCTATGCCATAACCATGATTCGTCAAGTTTTCTTATGTGGCACACTTCATTCTCTTATTCTACTATATAGACATTACTTTCTGTTCGAACACCTCTGATCAAAGTCTTTCCTATGGTGATAGACCTTACTTCACAATCTTGGGCTTTGAAAAGGACCTCACAACCTTTATTAGACATTTGACTAATGCTTAGCAAATTTTATTTTAGCCCGTCCACAAATAGTACATCTTGAGCCTCTCCTCTTCCATTATTCAGACTGACTGCGCATTTTCCTTTTATTTTCTTTGCTTCGTCATTTCCGAATGTTACATTTCCTGATTTCTTTTCATCAAAGGTTATAAACTTGCTTCGGTCTCCAGTCATATGCTTTGAGCATCCACTATCCATATACCATTGGATTTTATGATCTTGAGATATTAGAAATAGATCACACTTATTCAACTTCTTTTTCCACTGCATGCATCTATTTTTTTGGTAACTTTCCTAAGGAGATGGACCACAGTCTTTGAGAGGACATTTGTGAGACTTGTGCCTAATTTGATGGCAGCCAAAGCATTTGATTATATTTCTGAATGGATTATGTATACAAGTGAATTCTCTCGTGTTCATAATTCTCCTTGAGTTTTCATAGACCAGTCTTTGTCCATATGTTTTTCACTCCATGGCTTTATGACCAAAAACCTTACCATAAAAAAAAATACTCATGGAAGTAGTATCTTTCTCTAGCAGAGAGAGTTGTTTGAGGTAATATCTTCGGTTGTTGCATCTTTTGCTAGTTGGACTGGATTTTCTTTATCTTACAGTATGTCGCGATGTGTCCAGGTCCGTGCCAAGTGAAGCAAGTGAAACTCCTCACAGGAAGAAGAAACCTCCTTTGACATCTTCCGCATTTGTTCAATTCATCCTTGAGAGCATATTGTAGAAATTTTGAATAACTGATATATTATTCACCGAGATTCTCCTGATCACACACTATTTTAGCTTCATGCACAATATAGAATCTCTTCTACCATTGATCATTACATGCGGAAATAAAATCAATTGCATGCACACATTAAAACCATAAACATTCACATATATGAACACAGTATTTCATGGGAAAGCTTAAAGCTGAAAACCCCAACTATCTGTATATTATATGTCATAGAGATCATGTAACAATCATTGTACAAAGCTCCTCACAAGCTCTCATCACAACCTCCAATTGCTACACACTAATCAAGCTAGATCTAGCAAAACACATGCTCCAATCTCTGTCACCTGATAGCCAGCCTCTATTGCGTAATCAATGTTGTAGGATGGCTCATTAAATAACATAAACCACCTGGCTTGTACTGCGCAATCCTCATGGGCTTCTCCAATCACTGGTAGTTGCAAATATGCAACAGTATAGTCAGACCTGATAATTAACATGCTCTTTCACCTATCTCTGCACTGGTCTCCACTGAAACTGTCCATGCACGGAAGTTAACTGATGTATTCTTTAGTTGATTAATGAGTTTATAATTAGTGAATTAATTAATAATTAATTCACACCACTCTTCACTAGTGTATTAATCAGTTAGACTAAATACAACTAGCTCAACTATGTTTAGATTAGTTAAACTGAACACAACTCCATTAAATCCTCAATCAACTCCACCAAACTCTGTCACATGAGTTATAACTGAAGTATCCATGCAATAGCTCCACATAACCCTCAGGAATAGCGTAATTCCTTCTGTCAGCTCCTGTGCCACATCTGTGCACTTAACTGAAGTGCTCCAAGAGAATAAGATAATGTTTAGAGTCCAAATATTATTAAGAGCTAATAATAGTCGACATATCTATTTTTAGACTGGCAATCTAAAAATAGATTCCGCCCAGTATGTCTAAAAATAGAAGTCCATATATTTTTTCCGACTTGACCAACCATCCACAAATAGCATCCTGCAACTCATAGAACATGATCCATATGTCTAAAAATAGACATAGTCTAAAAATAGACTTTGCGCCAAAAATAGCCTGCGGGCCCACCTAGTGAAGGCGACTTCTTTTCACTAAGCTCCATCATCTTGTTGCATTTTCAACACTCCCTCTCAACAAGATATGGATTATCTGCAACCCCTATCCTGCCTTTGTGGTATTTGAATTTTCTCCTGGTGAGCGCCTTCATCAAGATATCAGCATCCTGATCCTCCGTGGGAATGTATGAAAGTAACATGATTCTCCGCTGCACACAATCTACGTGCTGATGATGTGGGTCGAGAGGCCATGACGCCTCGACTCATCCTCACATCGTACCATGATCCATATCCGTGTGCCTACCGAGATATCTCAATACCGCGCTTCCCTTCTAGAAGAGCTTGGTAGGCTTAACCATAGCTTGCGAAAGCTGGTTAACAGCATAGCATATATCGAGTCATGTATTGACCAGATACATAAGCGACCCCACCAACTGTCGATAAAGAGTGGCATCCACTACCTCCGCTGAAGTAGCATCCTCCTTCCTCCAACCTCTAGGAAGAGGAGTATCAATAGGCTTGCGGCCATGCATGTTGAACTCCTCCAATATTTCCCGGGCATACTTACCCTGAGAAACAAACAGTCCATCACTGCGCTGCCAGATTTCCAATCCTGGGAAATAATGAAGGAGGCCCAAGTCCTTCATCTCAAACTCTCTAGCAAGGTCCTCCTTACATGAAAGTATCAACAGCTCATCACCCGTCAAAATCAGATCATCTACATACAGTACAATGATCAGCAACTTCCCCTCCACCCACCAATCTGGTACAGAGTTGGATCCGCCTCACTCTTGGAGAATCCAGAATCAGGTAAAACCAGCGTACGTCCGTGTGTACCAAGCACGAGGTGCTTGTTTCAACCCATCGCCGCTCTTTTAAGCACACACATGCGACTCGCTACGAAAGATCTCAAACCTTCGAGTGCGCTTTATGTACACCTCCTCCTCAATGAATCCATTGAGGAACGCAGTCTTCACATCCATCTCCTGAATGTGCCAACCCATCTACACTGAGAGAGCAAGGATGGTCTATGTGGAAGAATACCTTGCGACGGGTGTAAAGGTTTCTTCATAGTCGATCCCCTCGATCTGTGAGAAGCCTCAGGCAACAAATCTTGCCTTGTACTTCTCGACGCTCCCGTCAGCAGCTTGCTTCACTTTGTAGATCCATCTTGAACCTACCACTAATTTCCCTTCCGGCCTGGGACAATCTCCCATGCACTGTTTCTGACAATCGAATCATACTCTTCCACCATGGCATCTACCCATGCGGGATCCTCCACAACTTCCTCGAAAGAGATGGCTGCGATCCTGATACAATTGCTCATAAAGAGCCATGTATCAATTATACCGGTCAAGGTGACTTTCTTTGTACGTAACAGTGTAGGTGCTCCTCTCTGACCTTCTTTTCATCTTGAGCCGGTCGCTCGGCTTCGCCAGTGCGCTTCGCCTACGATGGTTGGCGGCCCATGAGTGGTCTCTTCCACTCCATGAACTTCCTCTTGTGGCTGATCCACATCCCCGAGAAGCTCATCCTTGGGTAATCTAATAGCTCCTCATACGCATGCAAGTGTAGCTCCCTCTCAAGCGACAAATTCATGGTTTTCTCCTCATGAAATTTGATATCCTGTTGCACAACAATCTTCCGACTGTCTGGAAAATACACACAATAATTGTGGGGTATTTCTTTGTAACCTACAAATATCCCAACCTCTATGGTCGGCTCTAGCTTCTTCCTGGCATCCTTCATCACATGAATGTAAACAGGTGAGCCAAAAATCTTCAAATGAGAAATATTAGGCTTCTTACCAGAAAATGCCTCTTCGGGTGTACTCATGCCAAGTACTCTATGAGGAAAATGGTTTTGCACATAAACCGTAGTGTTGCATGCCTCAACCCACAAGTGTATGGGAAGGCCCTGATCATGCAACATTGCCCATGCAACACCCACGATCGTTCTGTTCTTCCGCTCAGCAACCCCATTCTGTTGTGGATTATGAGGTGCTATGAGCTCTCTTCGAATTCCTTCTGCGCTGCAAAAGTCCTTGAATTCGCCAGAGATGAATTCACCACCATTGTCGCTCCTAAGAGCCTTCACCTGCTTCCCCGATTCTTTCTCAACCAGTGCCTTGAACTCACAGAACTTTGAGTATGTCTCACTCTTCTTCTGCATGAAGAAGATCCAACACTTCTGAGAAAAATCATCAACAAATATCACATAGTACCTATGCTTTGCTGTCAAAGCTACTGAGAAAGGTCCACACACGTCTGTGTGAATTCTCTCAAGGATCGTCGTGGCGTGACTATCCTTCTCATGAAAGGTGGCTTTCACAAATTTTCCCAAGGTACACCCCTTGCTTGATGCGGCCCTTGTAGTACCCTTAGGAAGCCCGATTAGAAATCTCTTTGCGGTATCTTCAAAGCTCCATGGTGAAGGTGGCTCAATATCCGATCCCACAACTCGCCATCATCACGGCTCACCTCCTTACTGCCTTGCACTGCCATTGTTGCGCGACCATCTACGTGAAATTGATAAGGTTCTTAACTCGAACCCTACCTTGGTCTCACGATTGCCTTGCGCGGAAAGCCTTTCCCTCGCTAAAGACAACATCATATCCCTTGTCTTCTAACATCGCCACAGAGATCAGATTCTTCTTCAATCCTGGAACATGCATCACTTCCTTCAATACGAAGGGTTTACCAGAATCCCTCTCAAAGGAAATGGTACCAATACCGGTCGCACTGTATCTATCATCATCGCCCATCTCGATGTGCACTCCAAGATCTTTCTCATCCAGATCAGTGAACAAATCTCGATCTCCTATCATGTGAAAAGACGCACCACTGTCAAGAAACCACACTGAACCCACCACACTTAATACCAAGCATGCGATCAGTGAAAAATCCAGCTCAAATTGCGAGGCTAAGGCCTCTCCAGCTGCAGATCCAGCGGCACAGTTGTTACAACTATTACCTTGGACAACTAGTGGCATAATATACAGGTGTTGGTGGTAAAGCACTTCACCTTGGCCATGTCCTGCTTCTTGCCTTTCGCACCGGATTGAGAAGCATGCTTCTTGCTCTTCCCCTTCTTTTCTTTGGCAGCCAAAGAAAAATTTTCTTCATCAAAGTTATTTTATGAAGATCCATCCTTGTTACTTCGCCTTATCTCCTCTTGCACAAGATCCAACCAAAGTCGCTCCCATCCTGGCAATTTCTCCCGACCACTGACATAGTCCTAATAGGAATGCCAACTCTTCGGAAACCCAAGGAGAGCCAAGCTCACCAATTCCTCATCATCAACAGTAACCCCCACACTTCCCATCTCATCCATACATTGGATGAACTTCGTGAGGTACTTGGGCATATTGTCGCCTTTCTCCATTTTTATGTTTCTGAGTTTATCCTTGAGTGCCAACTTCCTCTGGTCGCTCTTGCTGAAATAAATAAATGGCTTCCACATCAAGAATGGAGAAGCCTTACCATGAACAACGGATACTATGTGATCCTTCACGCCTTCTAATAGAATCCTTCGACACTTTGTTGTCTTCTTTTTCCATGCGTCAAGTACGACAACATCACTAGAAGTAGGTTTTAGAACTTCTGCATCTATGAACTCCTTCAACCCATTGTCATCCAGCACTGCCTCCATCCTGTCCTTCCATGCAATATACTTTGAGCTGCCCTCAAGGGCATACTCCAATCGCAATCCATTGAAAGACATCTCAACTTCGACACCAAGAAAACACTACTGCAAATTCGAATTCCACCAGCACAAAACTCAACCGCTTCAATGTTTTGAAATTGCTCCAATGATCAATATCGCTCTGATACCATGTAAAAAATTTGAATAAATGATATATTATTCACCGATATTCTCCTAATCACACACTATTTTAGCTTCATGCATAATACAGAATCTCTTCTACCATTGATCATCACATGCAGAAATAAAATCAATTGCATGCACACATTAAAACCATAAACAATCACACATATGAACACATTATTTCATGGGAAAGCTTAAAGCTGAAAACCCCCAACTATCTGTATATTATATGTCATAGAGATCATGTAACAATCATTGTACAAAGCTCCTCACAAGCTCTCAGCACAACCTCCAATTGCTACACACTAATCAAGCTAGATTTAGCAAAACACATGCTCCAATCTCTGCCACCTGATAGCCATCCTCTATTGCGTAATCAATGCTATAGGATGGCTCATTAAATAACATAAACCACCTGGCTTGTACTGCGCAATCCTCATGGGATTCTCCAATCACTGGTAGTTGAAAATATGCAACAGTATAGTCACAACTGATAGTTAACCTGCTCTTTCACCTATCTCTGCACTGGTCTCCACTGAAACTGTCCATGCACTGAAGTTAAATGATGTATTCTTTAGTTGATTAATGAGTTTATAATTAGTGAATTAATTAATAATTAATTCACACCACTCTTCACTAGTGTATTAATCGGTTAGACTAAATACAACTAGTTCAACTATGTTTAGATTAGTTAAACTGAACACAACTCCATTAACTCCTCAATCAACTCCACCAAACTCTCTCACATGAGTTCTAACTGAAGTCTCCACGCAATAGCTCCACTTAACCCCTAGGAATAGCGTAATTCCTTCTGTCAGCTCCTGTGCCACATCTGTGCACTTAACTAGAGTGCTCCAAGAGAATAAGATAATGTTTATAGTCCAAATATTATTAAGAGCTAATAATATTCGACATATCTATTTTTAGACTGGCAATCTAAAAATAGATTCCGCCCAGTATGTCTAAAAATAGAAGTCCATCTATTTTTTCCAACTTGACCAACCATCCAGAAATAGCATCCTGCAACTCATAGAATATGATCAACATGTCTCAAAATAGGAATTGTCTAAAAATAGACTTGCGCCAAAAATAGCCTGCAGGCCCACTTAGTGAAGGCGACTCTTTTCACTAAGCTCATCATCTTGTTGCAATCTCAACACATATGAGTCTTTTGCAGTTGAATGTATCTTCATTTATTTTGTTGTTACTTGAGGTTGTTGTTTGTTTCTATTTGATTCGTTATATATCACGGTCTTTCCGGTTTCTAATTCTGTGGATTCCTTCTTTGTTGCTTCACTAGCTTTTACAAAGATGATACTCTTGTGATTTTTTACCTCGGATTTGCTAGTTTCTCCCTCATAACCTATCCCAACCTTTATGAGAGGAGATATTTGAGCATTTAGTATTTTATCCAACTATTCAGAGCTTGTCATTCGTGGAGTGTTCATTGATAATTCCCTTTGAGCGTTTTCTAATTTTTTTCTTAGGCATACTACTTCTTCTTCCAATTTCTCTTGCTCCTAAATTTTATCTTTAATTTTATTTAGTAGAACATCTTCCACCTTCTTATCTTCTTCAAGTTCTACTTTCAACTGAATGAGGTTTTCCGAATTTTGTTCTTCTTTTACATATTTTAGGAGAATGTATTTCTATTTTATACACTTGAGTTTACACCTTTCTATTTCCTCCAGGGCACTAATTAGCTCCCCCTCAAGATCTATCTCACCTTCGCCTTCAAATTCTAAGAGATCTTCCTCAAGCACTTCCTTGGCCATCATAATGAATTATGATGTTCCCTCTTCATTGGGGGAGTCGTCTGAGCTCTTAGATGCACTGTTGTCTTCTTAAACATAGAAAGATCTTCGATTAAATCTATTCCCTTTCAGCCTATTGCTGAAATTGGTTTTCTCTTTCCCTCTTGATTGATTCTCCATTTTCTTACGAGTACATTTAGATGCATAGTGCCCCACCCTTCCACAGTTAAAGCATTTAAATGGAATTTTATCGTTATACTTGCCTATGCCTCTATCTAATATTCTGACAAATTTGGCCTCTTCTTCATCAGAGCAGGAGCAAGTATCTTCCTTTTCTCCTTTGAACTTATCTGCCTTAAAGGATGCCTCCCTCACATTTGACTTCCCTTTTGGAAGTCTCATCTCATAGGTCGTCAGGTTTCCAAGCAATTGGTTCATGGTCAATGTTTCCCAGTTAGTTGTTTCTTCTATGGTAGAAACCTTAGGTTTAAACCTGGATGGTAAAGATCTCAATATATTTTGTACAATTACACATTCTTTAATGGTTTCTCCTAGCGATTTCATGTTATTCACAATTTCTGCAACCTTTAAGAAGAAGTTGGCTACATCTTCTTCTTCATTCATTTTTTATATTTTCAAACTGAGCTCTATAGGCTTGCAGTTTGGCCGCCTTCACCTTTTTATCTCCCTCATGGATACTTTCTAATGTATCCAAAATTTCTTTGGCAATCACACTGTGCATTACCTTGATAAATTCAGACTCACACAGACCGCTCAAAAGTGCATTCATGGCTTGTGCATTGCTTATGAAATTTTGTCTTACATCTTTTTCTGTGTCAATATCCTTTGGAACATATCCTTCTTACACAACAGCCCAGACTTCTATTCCTAGAGGCATTATGTATGTCCCCATTCTTATTTTCCAGAAAGCATAGTTTGTGCCAGTAAAAAATGGGGCTTTATTTGTTGAGCATCCTTCTAGAATAGCCATCTTGGGGACCTAGGATCTCCTTCTGGTTGTTAAACTGATACAGAAGGAACCGACTCTGATACCAATTGTTGAAAACCACATCTTATTATTCTTGTGATGCAAAGGCAAGCTCCAACTCCCTCTCACCACTGATTTTCTGTAGGCTCCAACCTACAGGAGGCTACTACCTCAATTCTGCTAGCTACAACTTGCAAGGAAGCTCCAACTCCCATCTATGTTCTGCAGGCTACAACCCACAGGAGGCTCTTGCCTTAGCCAGATACAACTGGACATCTATCAAGCTACAACTTGATATGGAAGCACCAACTTCCTCCCACTACAATGAAAACACACGCTGATTCACTTGGATATCAGCTCTGTTCTATTCCTTCTTCACTACTGTCCTCCAGCCTTCATATCTGCCTTATATCATCTCTGGATCTACATAGCTTCTCTAATATCTGCTCTTTCTTCTTATTATTCTTCCACTCTCTAACTCCTTTATGCATATGGCAATAACATCATTTATAGAGATTAGCTCATAACTGTTTGCATTCCATATGGGAATACGAAATGAACAAGTATGACTCTTTGCCTTCCACCTTCTCATTTTCTTGCCCAACACATTTAGGATAATATAACAGTATGTACACATTTCAGTATTACAGTGGAGTTTTTCTTTGCCTACAAAGACTTTCCTTTGCATCACAAAAATTATAAAAATAAATAATACATTTTCAGTTACAATCACATATTTACTCAGCCCTTTCAGCTTCTTCGCTTTGCTGTGCGTTTGTCCTTTTCTGCTTGATGTCTTGTGTCTTTTATGTTTCTGCCATTATATTCCATCTGTGTTGTATAACTACCTTTTTCTTTTATTACTTGTGACTTTTCTTTTGCGTTCAACCTTTTCATCTGCCCGTGCTGCCGCACCATTGTTTTGCCCGTGTTCCTTTTCCTCTGAATTGCGTTCAGATTATTCCTTTGTGACCTATGGGATATGGGCCACATACAACTCCCTTCATACTCGCGGCGGATTACAAATATGGGCTTTAATAAACATACATATGTTTAAACGATTAACAACACATATATATTTAATACATACACTTAGCAGTCAACAGCGTAAAATTTACACTATGGCACATATAACATACACGGAACAAAGGCTATTGGGTCCCACAATGCTTGACCAATCATATCTCATTGCAAATCCTTGCATGTAGGTTTCCCACTCTACCATTAGCGATAAACTTTAAACATTGTGATCTGCGATTTGCTCTCGTGCGCGGTGCTGCCATTTGGATTCCCTTCATCGCATCCAACATAACATTCCTTACGATATCTTTGAAGTTACCTCCTATTTCTTGCAGTATGCGATGTTGCGCAGGGTCGACACATGTCCCTCCATTTCGCATCGCAGAATATTTAACTTAACTTGTGGTCGCCTTATTGCTATCCTTTAAGCGTTGAAATGTGCGGTATGTGGTTCGCTGTCCATCGTTGATCTACCCCCATATCTAATGGTCCTCATCTGATCACACTTTTTGTTGAAAATGCAGCAAGATGATGGAGCTTAGTGAAATGAAGTTGCCTTCACTAAGTGGGCCCGCAGGCAAATTCTGGCGCAAAGTCTATTTTTAGACTATGTCTATTTTTAGACAAATGGAGCATGGTCCAGGGGTTGCAGTTTGTTATTCTTGGAGTATTGGTCATGTTGGTAAAAATTGATGGAGATCTATTTTTGGACCTATAGGTCGAAGTCTATTTTTAGACTGCCTATCCTAAAAATAGGGAAGTCAAATATTATTTACCCTTAATAATATTTGGACTCTAAACTTCAGTTTACTCTCTTGGAGCACTTCAGTTCGAGCTACAGAAGTGGCTCATGCATCTGACAGAGGAATTACGCTATTCCTAAGGTTTTGGTGAGCACATGCATGGTTGACTTCAGTTAGGACTTCAGTGGCAGAAGTTTGGTGGAGTTAATGAGACAGCTAGTGGAGTTGTGTTCGGTTTAACTTAGTTGAACTAGTTGAGATTAGTTTAACTAGCTAATCGACTAGTAATGAGTGGAGTGAATTAAATATTATTTAATTCATTAATTAGTAACTCATTATTCAACTCAAGAACACATCAGTTCACTACAGTGCATGGACAGTTCAGTGGAGACCAGTGAAAGAGGTAGATGAAAGGGTGAGTACAGCTATCAGTTGTGCATGAGATTTGCACCACACTTGGAGGCAATTGCCCATGATGATTGTGCTGTCAAGCCAAGGAGATTCGAACCTTGGATCTCTATTTAGACAGGCCATGATTGCGCAATAGAGGCAGGCAATTAGTGGATGTGTTTTGAACCCGTGACTTGTTCAAAACCAAGCTAGTTTGTGTGTAACTTCATGAGATAGTACTGAGTACTTGTGAGGAGTATTGTACTGATTTTGTTACATGTTTTCTCCATTATAATATACACAATAGCTGTGGGGTTTTCAGCTATAAGCTTTCCCCATACATACTGTGTTAATGTGTATGATGAATTGATGTGTTATCGCTTGTTTTATTTCCGCATGTGTGATGATATGAGTGGAAGAGATTATGTGTTGCATATAAATTCGAATTGTATGTGATCAGGATAGTCTCGATGGATAATTAATCATTATTCAGCAAATTTCTACATGGTATCAGAGCTATTGAAGCATAGATTGATCATCACAGTGATTACAAACTTATTTCGGTAGACAGAGTCTGCATGCGGGCCAGGTAGCCTCTGGATCCATCCTTTCTTTGAAAGGTGATATATCCAGTAAATGCCCCTGCAGTCGATCTTTGTGCTAGAAATAATTTGTTCTCACAGATCAAGGGCGGTTGAGCTTTGAGGTGGAATTCGAATTTTGCAGCAGTTTTGTTTTCTTGGTGTCGGAGTTGAAAATGTCTTTCAACGGTTTGCGACTCGAATATGCTCTTGAAGGCAGTTCGAATTATGTTGCATGGAAGGATCACATGGAGGCAGTATTAGAAGATAATGGACTGAAGGAGTTCGTGGATACGGATGTCCAAAGGCCCACTGATCCTGCTGAAGTCGAAGCATGGCAAAAGAAGATGGCGAAATGTCGAAGGATCCTGTTGGAGGGCGTCAAGGATCATATTGTATCCAACCTGCATGGAAAGGCTTCTCCATATTTAATGTGGAAATATTTGACGGATCTATTCCAGAGTAAGAGCGACCAAAGGAAGCTTGTGCTCAAAGATAAGCTCAGGAACATCGAGATGGAGAAAGGCGACAGTATCGCCAAATACCTCACGAAGTTCACTCAATGCAGAGATAAGCTGGGAAGTGTGGGGGTGACTGTCGAAGATGAGGACATGGTCGACCTGGCTCTCCTTGGTCTTCCGAAGGCTTGGCACTCATATCAAAATAGTGTCAATGGTCGGGAGAAGCTGCCGGGATGGGAGCGCCTTTGGGCGGATCTCATGCAGGAGGAGATAAGGAGGACTACTCGGGATGGATCTTCATCAAAGGGAGCTGATGAAGAAAAATTTGCTTTGGTTGCCAAAGCAAAGAAGGGGAAGGGTAAGAAAACTTCTCATTCCGGTGCAAAGGGCAAGAAGCAGGATATGGCGAAAGTGAAGTGTTTTCATTGCCATGATCACGGACATTATGCTACCAATTTTCCAAAGAAGAAGAAGAACAAGCAAGCGGGAAGATCTGCAGATGGAGAAGCTTTGGCTTCACAGTTCGAGCTTGACTTTTCACTGATCGCATGCTTGGTTTCAAGTGTGATGGGATCGGTGTGGTTCTTGGACAACGGTGCGTCATTTCATATGACGGGAGATCGGGATTTGTTCTCAGATCTGGAGGACAAAGATCTGGCTGTGCACATCGAGATGGGCGATGATGGTAGATACAGTGCGACTGGTATCGGTACCATATCCTTTCAGAGGGAGTCTGGTAAACCCTTCGTGTTGAAGGATGTCATGCATGTACCTGGATTGAAGAAGAACTTGATCTCTATGGCGATGTTGGAAGATAAGGGGTATGATGTGGTCTTCAGCGAAGGAAAAGCCTTCCTGCGCAGTAAGACTACTGGAGAGACCCGGAAGATAGGGGTTCGAACCAAGAACCTTTATCGGTTGCAGGTAGATGGCTGCGCAGCTATGGCATGCAAGGCGGGAGAAGTGGTGAGCCGGGATGATGAGGGCGAACTGTGGCACAGGAGATTGGGCCACCTTCACCATGGAGCTTTGAAGATTCTGCAGCAGATTTCTACTGGGCTTTCTAAGGGCACTCTTGCGCAGTCAGATCAGTGCAAGGGGTGTACTTTAGGGAAGTATGTGAAAGCCACCTTTCACGAGAAGGATAGTCGCGCCACGACGATCCTTGAGAGAGTTCACACAGACGTGTGTGGTCCTTTCTCAGTTGCTTCGATAGCAAAGCACAAGTATTATGTGATCTTTTTTGATGATTTCTCTCGAAAGTGCTGGATCTTCTTCATGCAGAAGAAGAGCGATACATTCGCGAAGTTCTGTGAGTTTAAAGCACTGGTCGAGAAGGAGACGGGGAAGAAGGTGATTGCTCTAAGGAGTGATAACGGTGGTGAATTCATCTCGGCTGAATTCAAGGAGTTCTGCAGCGCAGAAGGGATTCGGAGAGAGCTCATCGCACCCCATAACCCACAACAGAATGGGGTGGCTGAGCGGAAGAATAGAACGATCGTGGGTGCTGCACGGGCGATGTTGCATGATCAGGGCCTACCCCTTCACTTGTGGGCTGAGGCATGCAATATAACAGTGTATGTGCAGAACCGTTGTCCTCACAAGGTTCTTGGCATGAGTACACCGGAGGAGGCTTATTCTGGCAAGAGGCCTGATATTTCCCATTTGGGATCTTTGGTTCTCCTGTCTACATGCATGTGACAAAGGATGCAAGAAGGAAGCTGGATCCAACCGCTGAGGTTGGAATATTTGTGGGGTACACTGATACACCTCAAAACTATCGGGTGTATTTTTCAAATAGTCGAAAGACTGTTGTGCGACGGGATATAAAATTTCAGGAGGAGAAAGCCATGCAGTGTTCGCTTGAGAGGGAGCTACACTTGCATGCAGATGAGGAGTTGTTAGTTCCTAAGGAGGAGCTTCCAGATGCGGATCAACCACAAGAGGAAGTTCAGGAGGTGGAAGAAACCACCCATGCAGCGCCAACCATCAGAGGGCGCATGCGCACTACAGAAGCTGAGCGACTGGCTCGAGATGCAGAGAAGGTTGTAGGACCACCTATAGCACAACGCAGACAGAGGCAGTCACCGGATCTGTACACTGGATACATGGCTCTTGTGAGTCAATGTGTTGTGACGGAGCCATCCTCTTTTGAGGAAGCTGTGGAGGAACCCGCATGGGTAGATGCCATGATCGAAGAATATGATTTGATCGTCAGAAACAGTGCATGGGAGATTGTCCCAAGATCGGAGGGGAAATCAGTGGTGGGTTCGCGATGGATCTACAAAGTGAAGCAGGCGGCTGACGGGAGTGTGGAGAAGTACAAGGCGAGATTTGTCGCCCGTGGCTTCTCACAGATCGAGGGGATTGACTATGAGGAGACTTTTGCACCTGTCGCAAGGTACTCTTCCATACGGACGATCCTTGCTCTCTCGGCGCAGATGGGGTGGCACATTCATCAGATGGATGTGAAGACTGCGTTCCTCAATGGAGTTATTGAGGAAGAGGTGTACATAGAGCAGCCTGAAGGTTTTGAGATCTTCAGCAGTGAGTCGCATGTGTGCCGACTCAAGAGAGCACTGTACGGGCTGAAGTAAGCACCTCGTGCTTGGTACACTCGGATAGACAGCTACTTCACCGGGCTTGGATTCTCCAAGAGTGAGGCGGATCCTAACCTGTACCAGATTGTGGTGGAGGGGAAGCTGTTGATCATCGTACTGTATGTAGATGATCTGATTTTGACTGGCGATGAGCAGTTGATACTTTCATGCAAGGAGGATCTTGCACGAGAGTTTGAGATTAAGGACTTGGGCATCCTTCATTATTTCCTGGGATTGGAGATTTGGCAGCGCAGCGGAGGACTGTTTGTTTCTCAGGGCAAGTATGCCCGGGAGATTCTGGAGAGGTTCAACATGCAAGGCTGCAAGCCTGTTGACAATCCTCTTCCTGGTGGTTGGAGGAAGGAGGATGCACCCTTTGTCTGTCGGCCAGTTGGTGGGAATTCGCTTATGTATTTAGTCGATACACGACTCGATATATGCTATCTTGTTGTTACACAGTAATTTGTCACCGTCCCTACCATTCCCCATCCCGCACAATGGAGGACCCATTTTGTGACCTGTGAACATTGTCATGCCTTGAAACCATCATCAAAGCATTCCCCTAAGCATGAGCTTTAATTGCCCTTAAGACATCTCCTTGCAAAAATCATGAAAAACATCTCCTTTTTCATTGGCGCGGGCAGACAGTTCAGCACTCGCGCCAATTGGGGAAATCCTGCAAATAGGCCGCGCCACCTGGCGCTCTGTCTCAGAGCAGTGGTCGCGCCAGCCAATTTAAGGAGTGTTTTTTAAATAAAGATGGCGGAAGTTGAGTTTCAACAAACTCAGAACCATTGCCTATCTTGAGTTGGGAGGTTTGGCTGCGGGAGTTTTATGGAAGGGAAGTGGTTTTGCCACCTCCCATAGAACCTTCCTTGTTGATAGGGCCAATCCCACAATAATAGGGATCCCAACTCCCTCCTTCCCCATCTATAAAAGCCTGCTCAATCCTATGGCAAGCTAGTCTTAAAGTGCCTAAGCTTTGAATCTCCATATTCCCAAGAGCCTTTGTGCTGTAAAGAGCCCTCTTTTTCCCTTAAGGCCGACTCAAGTAAGGAGACCATCGTCGAGAGACTCTGGATAGGTTTTCCCTTTCCTTGGCGAGCTTTGCGAGACGTGGACGACTGGAGACCCATCCGAAGGAGACCACGACGTCAGAACTTGGTTGTAATCTCCCTTCGTTTGTTATTTAATAGATGATTACGATTATGGTTCCACTCTGTTTTTCATCGTGTCGATATGAGTAATATCCTTTTTGGTGGTATTTAGTTACGTATGTCGGATTTTATGCTTGTATCTGTTTGTTTCTTGCATGTGCAGGTGTTCATCCGCGGAGATCGTGGAGGGATCGTGATCTGCCGAGGCTGAGGAACGGGGACGCTTCTTCTTCAGATCATAGCATTGGATTCCAGGTAGGCTTCCATCTTATTATTTTCATTCGTAACTAGGAACTTGTGTCGTAACATTGTTTGATTGTTGCTAGACCTTTGCTGGGCTAGTAGGGATCGCCTCTGTCCGCAGAGGGGATTTACCTCCTCAACAATTTGGCGACTCCGCTGGGGATCGTCCAGATTTCACTATCTCATTTGTGTTATTTCGCTTTGATTATTTTATGTTTTTCCTTGCTTGATGAGCCTTCTGGGTTGGGTTCTTTCACTGTTTTAGCTTCTTGGTTTGCTTAGTTTGCATTGATCTGCTTCTGGAGTAGTGCTCTTTTAATTTTGGCTGAGAAACTCGACTGGCGCAGTTTTTAACCCTACAGTCGCGCCAATTGGCGCATGTTGCTTTTGTTTAGCCCGCGCCAATTTCTTTCTGGCGCCAGTTTCATCCTTACAGTCGCGCCACTCTTGTAAGATTTTTGAGTTTCCTCATTTTTGAGCTCTCTGGGTTTGGTCAGTGTTTTTCTTATTGATTTTCCGACTGCCTGAGTGTGTTGGAGTCCTGTTTGACTGGGAATTCACCTCTGTCCTTTAGTTGTTCGCTTTTATCTATCGATTTCACGTTTTGAGTCCTAGGGCATCTAGTGGCCTAGTGTATCGAGCCCTTCTTGGGAGTTTTGGTGTTTTGATTGTCCTGTCAACTGTCTGATTGATTCTCCACGTCCTCTAAGTAGTTGTTCATTGTGTTATTGCGATTTTTGGGTGATTTTTCATTCCTTCATTCGAAATTCGTTTGGGCTTGCTTTGGACCTAGATCACACGGTCCATTGGAAGCTTTTGAGTCTTTTCTAGGTTTTGAGAGACTTTGGTCGATTTGGGATCTAATTTTTTGTGTTAATGAGTGAAATTTGTTTGTTTTTCTCTCTCGAATATCGTTTCTCAATTTGTTCCGTTTGTTTTCAGTTTGTTTAGTGCATATTAGCTATTAAACATTGAAAATAAAAAAAAAATTTCTCTTTGGGCTTTTGTTAATTAGTGCAAATTGTGATCTTTTCCATCTTGCTAGTGATTTGTGTTTTGAATGAAAAGTTTTCAATTTCATTAGTTGCATTAGAGGTCTCATTGTTTGTCTTCCATTCATTTCATTTGTGTAAAAGCTCTCAACTCTTCTCTAACTAGTTTTCATCGAACGAAATGTTGGACTGTGGCATATAGCTTTGCATTTAGGAGTCTTTCGAGACACTACATACGATAAGGCCTGGAAATTGAAACTTAATCGAAGATCAACTGTAAAATTTATTCAATTAACCTAAGGCAGCATTGGAACTTAACGAAACATATCTAGAAGGTCTAGGCTAGAGACGTGTTCCGGCGTCGTTAAACCTAGCATCTGTCGTTCGCCTGTTGGCTTTAGACAGCGGTAGTACGGACTTGTGCTCCCCGTACCGTCGCGTATATAAAGGGAGACCCCTATAGGTTTTCAATCCTTTATCCACAGGAAGCCGAGTCTGCCGCCCTGTACCTGTG
This sequence comes from Pinus albicaulis, assembly GCA_034641835.2. Classification (NCBI taxonomy): domain Eukaryota; kingdom Viridiplantae; phylum Streptophyta; class Pinopsida; order Pinales; family Pinaceae; genus Pinus; species Pinus albicaulis. The sequence goes on from CM076580.1 coordinate 1,819,589,512, forward strand.
ATACACCGAACACGACGTCGGGGAGACTACTGCAAGTACGGAAAGTCCTTGGTCGATTTTTGTTTCATTATTGAAACCTAGGTGTATATTGCAATTCACGGATATTTGGTACACCCTTTGTGCCTAGTATTTCCTGAGTAGTCATTTGGTCTTTTCTGGCTCCCTAAACTTGAAAAGACCGTCAAGCGCTTGTCCTTTCACGCTTGTGTCAACTCTGAAAGAGATAGAGTCATCTTTTTATCGTTTCTCGACTCTTAAAACATGAAACGATAGAATTTCTTACTTTACAATGTGGTAAAATTAATCGCCCATGATTACACACCTATTTAGACATTGCTTTTTGACCATTTGATCGTGTGTCTTAACTCATTTTCAGCCCGTGTGTGTGTTTTCTTTTTTCTTCTAGTCTTTTGCCACAGTGGCGGAACCATCAGTTTCGTGTACTGGTAGTCCTTACACGAGCAGTGTTCTTCGAGCTTCTCGGTCTTGTTGAACCACAATGACTTGTTGTTTTGGGGATACGACGGGGGCCGGTTCTTGCTGAGCAACCCTTTGGAGGACCAGTTGAGTTCAATTGGCCCTTTTCGGACCCTGTGTCTGAATTGAGATTAGGAGCTGATTTCCTTTCTCTTACATCGGGTTTGCCATTTGTTGCTACTATATTTCCTCCTATTCCTCGCCGTCTTTTGCGTGATTTAACGGCAGGATCAACCATGAGTGATTCTGGTGAGGAAATTCCCATGTCTGGTGAAGAATATCAGCTCTTCCCGCGTAGATTGTTTGAGGGAGACAACTCTGAGCTGGCTAACATTTCAACAGCCAGTCCTTCTTTACCACATGGATACAGATCTCTGGGTTAGATCATTTCAGCTGCAGCCTCTATGGGGATATCATCTCCTGCTTCGATGCCAGCTGCTACTACACCCGGGGTGTCTCCTCAGACGCCTGTCACACCTGTTCCCATCCGGCCCACTGTCTGTGTGGCCGCCTCTTCTCCTATTGTCTCAGCATCTGCTACCAGGGCTGGGCCAACTCCTGAAGATGTCTATCTAGCTACTGCTATACCGGAGAATATCTCTCCGGAGGAGTATCGGTTGTCTTTGCAACAGCCGAACGCCGAGGCTGGATCGTCCACCCAAGATCCCTACCGATCTTACTTTTCGCACTATGCGCAGGATGGTACTCCCGTGTATGCTTTCCCAGGTCAGTATGACGAGCACGGGGAGATTTTGTGTCTACTCGCTCCTGAGGCTTATCTTTACGCTCAAGGTTTACTGTACAACCAGGCTTATAACCGCGAGGAGCCGGCCCTTCAAGGCCGGCACAACGGACCAGCTTTGGCTATACGACGCAGTCCACGGGGGAAGCGGCCACATCCGAGGCTACCCTCACAGAGACGACGGGAGCCATTGTACAATCATAGAAGCCATTATAGCCCTTCGGGTCAACCTGCTCAACCTCGGCTAGAGGTATCAGCGGGAGCCAGAGTCTGGGTCCTGGGGGCAAATCCGGCCTTCTTCTCGTCTGGCAAGCAGTATCCTGTTGTTTCTAACGTTGCATATCAGCCAGGACCATCCTATGGTTCTGCTTCAGGTCAAACCGGTTTCCAGCAAGCACCTGGTCCTGTTCCACCGCCGGGCCAACCGATTCATCCGGTACAACTCGGTGTCTCGCCTCCAGGCCAATCGGCCCATCCGGTACAACCTAGGGCTCACTTACAACCGGGTCAACCTGCGCAACTGGTTGGTTGAAGCTAGTCGATGCGGCTTCAGTCCATTCGGGTCGACCCTCTCATTCGGGTCCTTTGTTCATTCGGGCGACCCTCTCATTCGTTCACTACGCTCGGCCCGGCCTGTTCATTCAATGCGGTAACCAAATCATGACGGTAGCCCTACGTGTCGAGCTCCCGGGTTCCCTTTTCGGCGGCCCTGCTCACCCTCGGGGGTGGTTATTATCCTCATGGTCGATCTCGGCAAATATAACCACCCCAGAGGCTCTCAGTATTATCCTCCTCCACCCGGGTTTACCTACGCTCAGCAGCCAAATCCAAACGCTGCTTATACGGGGCCGACGCCTAATCAGGGTCCGTATCCTAGTTATCAAGCCCCGCACTATGGTTACCAGCATCCAAATCAGTCTGGTTATACGAACTATGCCCCCTACGGTCAGAATCCTGCGGGACAGAACCCGTGGGGGTAGGGATATTCACAACCATCGTGAAGTATGGGTACCGGACCTCATCCTGGGCCCGGCATGGCAGTTAACCCTCCATTGCCATTCCTGGCTACCTTGGAACTGCCGGACATTTAAAAGTTGACCAATGATCCGATTTTACATAATCCATATTGGCCTCCGGTTCCCACCAAGATACTAGGTGATTGTCCCAAGTTTGAGGGAAAAGCTGGCGAAGACCCCCAGGCGTATGTGATGACGTATCACCTCTGGTGTTCGTCTAACTCTTGGGTCGACGATTCAATCCGTTTGCGTCTCTTCCAGCGTAATTTAACAGGAGCTGCTGCTAAGTGGTACATAGAATTATCCCGTTGCATTTTCCAAGGTTTCAACTCTTTAGCCATGGCTTTCCTCATGCATTTCCAGTTATCGGTTCGGTATGAGGCCGGGACGCACCCCCTGACTTCTCTGAAGCAGGACAAGGCCACTCACATCTCAGATCACATTCATGAGTGGCGGTGCCGTCGTCGACTGATCAAGTTTCACATACCTGATCAGATTTTGACTCACTGGTTCACCACCTCCTTTGTGAATAAAATCGCTCAGGATATCGCGATGGGAGCGTGTGTGACAGAGGAACAAGCTATCGCGCGTGCCCAATACCTGGATCTTGTCTATTCACAGTTTGGCACGCTTTATGACATCTTGACTGATGCTCCACGACCCGGAACCTCTAAGGCTCCGCCTACCCCTGCGGTGGATGGTGTCATTGGTTCCGTCTCTCAAAATTCGAAGAAGTCTTCGAATGGAAAGCAGAAGGCTAATTCTTCCAACAATACCTCTACTAATCCCACCTCATCCGATTTTGGTAAAACCGCGGAGGTGAATGTTGTCCAGGCCAATCCTGCAGACAAATCCTCCAAGGGGAAGAAGAAGGGCAAAGGCAAATCAAAATCTGATGCCCCGAAACTAGAATCTAAATCTCGAACTGAGGATGGCTCCCAGCGCAAACCGAAGTTCCCTTGCCTCATCTGTGAAGGGGACCATTATACTAAGGATTGTCCACGACGATCCGAGGTTAGTCAACTTCTTAAGGGCCCTAAAGGGACTCCGACTGTTTTGAAAGAGCCATTTCCATCTCAGCAGACCCAGATGGTTGAACAGGCATCACCATCTGCACCGTTTGGGTCTCAGGTTTTCATGATGAAGAGTAATGCACCTATCTCTGTCGCTATGCGGTCGAAGGATTACAACGAACCGTGGCAGGCACCTGGGAAGGCAGTTGCGGATGGGCCGCCTCCCCCACCTGTCTCTGGTCCGTTGGAAATCGAGAAGCCGAGTCTCGAACCCATTGTGAAGCCACCCCCCAAAGGTGTTCTTCGGAGATCCTCTTATAATCCAAACGCTCGTGCCGCTCAACATTACAGTATTGTTGAGGATCTGGCACAAGCGCCATGTGCTATGTTTGCACTTGAGGTTCTTCAAAGTTGTCCTTCACAACAGAAGGCTTTACTGTCTGCTATCGGTGGCATCGATCCCGCCGACTCAAGCCTTCTCACCTTCGATCTGGAGAAATTCACTCCCCGACTTCCACATCAAATCGCTTTGGTTATTCAAGTCAGGATTAATGGTCTGAACATTCATAGGGCCGTCGTAGATGAGGGTGCATCTACCTGCATTATGTCCTCCGCTTGCTGGAAGGCCATCGGCTCTCCAGCCTTGTCGTCATCTCCTAATGCCCTTGAGGCATTTGATGGTCGGGAATCTAAACCCCTGGGCGTTCTCGATAGTCTTGCAATCACATTACAGGGAAAAACTGTCAACGTGGAAGTGGAAGTGGTTGACGCTAAACTCAACTACAATATACTTCTTGGCCGCAGCTGGACCCATGCCATGCTCTGCGTGCCATCTACCGTCTTTCGATTCATTAAGTTCCCTCACGAGGGCAAGATTGTCACGGTGGATCAGTTGTCATTTTTCACCTCCAACTCTGAGAACAACGTGCCATACGTGGATCAAATTCCGAATCCCCCAGATAGTGTAGGACCTGGTCTCTTCAAAGGCCTAGTCCTCATGGGTATCTTCCCCGCGCCACCACTGAATACCACTCAAGTCAACATGTTGTCCAGGTCCGATGACCCCTGGCTTATTCCTACACCTGAGCAGGTATATGAGTTTGGAGAATCCATGCCTTTAACGCCAGTAGAGATCAGCTACTGTGAGATTGTTGCCGCATTGGATCCTCCGCCTCCTTAGCATGCTCCGATGAGCATGGCTCTCGACCTCTACTCCCAATCCCCCTGGCTTGGTCAGGCGGATTCACCTGATCCTCTCAGAGAGACTTTTCCTTCAGATGAGGCTATCATTGAAACTTTGTCTCTTGAAGAGCTGCCCTGGGGCGATGGACATCATCGCTCCTCGTTCATGCCCAGCTTGGGGGCAATGACTGAGTGTCTGTAGCGTTATGCTACTCAAGTTCCTTCCCCTCCTCTTCAAACACCGATCTTGACACATGAGGTCTTTTCGGAGGTTAATCTGAGTAACATTACTCAAACTATTCCAATCAACATCTCCGTTAAACCGGGGATTGTTGAGAATATTCATGTGGGTGTGACTTGTTCTTCCGATGAGATTCAAGTCTATACTGAGCTTTTCAAAGAATTCAGAGATGTTTTCGCATGGTCTTACGAGGAAATGCCGGGGATTGATCCTAGTATTGTTGTGCACGAGATTCCAACCTATCCAGGTGCGAAACCCGTGCGCCAACGCTTACGTCCCATGCATCCTCGAAAAGCCGCCGCTATCAAGGCAGAAGTTGAAAAACTTCTGAACGCGGGTTTTATTTATCCCATCCCCCTTACAGAATGGGTGTCCAACATTGTCCCTGTCGATAAGAAGCAGGGTACAATTCGAGTCTGTGTGGATTATCGCGACATCAATCGCGCCTGTCCAAAGGATAATTATCCCACTCCGTTTATCGATCATATCATCGATGAATGTGCCGGGAGTGAGATCTATTCCTTAATGGACGGTTTCTTAGGTTATAACCAAATCAATATTTCACCTGAGGATCAACATAAGACCACATTCATCTGTCCGTGGGGCACTTTCGCGTACAAAAAACTCCCGTTCGGCTTAAAGAATGCTGGAGCCACATTTCAGCGTGCGATGTCCTACGCTTTTCATGACATTCGCCATATCGTTCAACCTTATCTGGATGACTTGCCAGCCCATTCGGGCAAGCGAGAGGACCATCCTGAGCATCTCCGCCAGATCTTTCTTCGTTGCAGACGCTACAATATCAGGCTCAATCCTCATAAGTGCGTCTTCTGCGTTGATTCTGGCCGTCTTTTAGGCTTTATAGTCTCGAAAGACGGAATTCGCCTTGACCCTCTAAAGGTCGAGGCCATCGTAAATCTCCCATCACCCTCCTCCTTGTATCAGTTACAGAGTCTGCAAGGGAAAGCGAATTTTCTTAGGCGCTTTATCCCGAATTATGCCGAGGTGGCCAAAGGATTCACCCGTTTGTTAAAGCAGAACGTCCCTTTTCACTGGGACGAAATTGCTCAGGCATCCTTTGAGAAGCTGAAGACATTGCTAGTCAATGCTCCGTTGCTTCGTCCTCCGGACTACCACCGCGACTTCACTTTGTATCTAGCCGCCGCATTTAGCACCATTGCCATGGTCTTGGTGCAGGATGATGATGACGGTGATGAACATGTCGTTTATTACCTGTCACGGAACCTTCTCGACCCGGAAACGCGTTATGCACATGTCGAGAAGTTGGCCTTAGCAGCAGTACACGCCGTACAACGCTTTCGCCATTACATCCTTTTGCGCACGATAACAATGGTTTCAGACTGCAACCCTATGACGTATATTCTTTCCAGACAATTACTAGGGGGCAAGTACTCCAAATGGATTATGATCCTGCAGGAGTTTGACTTGGAGTTCACCACTGCCAAGTCAACTAAATCACTGGTCTTCGCGGATTTGATATGTTCTCTCCCTACAGACTCTGTTCCCTCACACTCTGAAGACCATATACCGGACGAAACGCTTTTTCTTATCAGTACTCGTGATCCTTGGTACGGTGACATCATAGTGTATCTTCAGACCGCGACTTTTCGGTCTGAGTTGGATAAAACTGCCCGCCGTTGGATTTGGCACCAGTCCCAACCCTACCGTATAGTAGGAGATACCTTATATCGCATTGGAGTAGATTCGGTGCTCCGACGATGCCTTACCTTGGAAGAGGCTGAGAAAGTCTTAAATGACTGCCACAGTGGCGCCTGTGGCGGACATATGTCCGGGTATGCTACTGCCCAGAAGATTCTGAGGGCAGGTTATTTCTGGCCTTCCATATTCAAGGATTGTATCACTGCAGTCCGTAAATGTCATCCATGCCAGATTTTTCAGCGCAAGATGCGCGCGCCGCCGTTGCCATTGCATCCCGTTATTACCGTCGGCCCTTTTGCAAAATGGGGCGTGGATTTTATGACGTGTAACCCTCACTCGGCCGGGGGGCATGCATATATCATTGTCACCGTCGACTACTTCACTAAGTGGGCCGAGGCGATGCCTACACTAGCTGCTGACGGGAAAACGGCTGCTCAATTCATATTCAACCACGTTATTGCACGGTTCGGGGTTCCTCAAGCCATCGTCACTGATCACGGTACTCATTTCCGCGATTACATGATGGCGGAGCTGACTTCAACGTTGGGCTTACGTCACGACAGCTCAACACCATACTACCCTCAAGCGAATGGTCAGGTTGAAGCGGTGAACAAGGTTTTGGTCACTATGCTTCAGCGAACAGTTGGGATTCATAAATCGAGTTGGCATCTCCAACTGTTCTCAGCTCTCTGGGCATACCGAACATCTGCTAAGAGTGCGACCGGGTTCACACCATTCCAATTGGTGTATGGTCTGGAAGCTACTCTGCCGGTTGAATGTGAGATTCCTTCGCTTAAATTAGCTGTGGAGCTCTTACCGGATACTTCTCCTGAGGAAGAACGTCTTCTGTATCTCGAACGATTGGATGAAACCCGTCGTCTAGCTGCTTTGATCATCGAAGCACAAAAGAAGAGGGTCAAAACTCATTTTGATCAATCTGTTTCTCCCCGTTCTTTTATCGAAGGAGACCTCGTCCTCCTGTATGATCAAGCGCATGATAAGCTTGGAGCCGGTAAGCTCCAGCCTATGTGGCATGGGCCCTATATAGTAAAGCGCGTTTTGAAAAATGGGGCCTACGAGCTTATAGATTACGAAGGAGTTCCGCTGGCGCAGCCCAGAAATGGGCTGTACCTTAAAAAATACTATGCCTGAAGTGATTTCTTGGTGTGGTGTGTGTACATAGGTGTGTGATTGTCATTTGTGTGCATGTATAGTGTGGTGTGCTTTGTAAACATATTTCTGCTGATCGGGTCTTCCTAGTTGTGCAGATGTCTATTCATCCATTTGTTGGTTTCGCGGATGGTGCCTCCCGCAGTACCAGGAATCTGTCTTCCGCAACCTGGGTAATCTACGATCCTGCTGGTGAGTTGATTGACCTGCAAGGAGTGTGTCTAGGACGTACCACGGACAACATCGCGGAATATAGTGCCGTGTTGGAATTATTAACCGAGGCAGTAAACCTTGGTATCCATGAATTGCTCGTGTATCTAGATTCACAGCTTGTAGTGTTACAACTGAACGGACACTATTCGGTAAGGAACCCGTCCATCTTACGTCTGTATTTGCGTATTCGATTACTGGAAAGGAATTTTGACTACATTACATATCATCATATACCCAGGCATTTGAATACATTAACAGATGCAATAGAAAATTTGGTATTAGACAGACATTTGCGCAATTTATAAACCATCATCATATGTAAAGAAAGACTCATCCAGAAATAGATATGCATATATATATAGATATAGAAATGTTTACATAAGAGTGTGTCACATAAAACTCAAAAAATATACATAATCGTCTTAGTACGTCCGGAGACGGTATGTCTCTCAAAAAATAGGTGTGGTATAAATCCTAAGGACTAATCCGCATGGTGCTCATGATAGCATGTGACTGCACGCACTAAACACCTCAGGATTCGGTGGATCCGACTCGGAACTCCCACTGTGTGGCGCTGATATGCCATCGGTACGTCTGCCAGCCGAGCATAGTCTGGGATCCCGTGGGCGATGCCCTCGAGATTCTGGATCAACTCCTCTCCTCCGGTGCCCTCTCCCTGAACCTCAGGGGCGAGTTGTGTCCTTCGGGAGATTGGAGACATCCCAGCTGGTCTCTCAGGTCCCACATCTGCATATATGGATGATCGTGTTAGGACGAATGTGTATTAACAAAAAAAAAAAAAACATAAAACATAAAATCAAAATATGAGGTCTTACCCAACTCCTCGTCCCAGTCGTCTCCTTCTGGTAGTGGGAGATCTGGGTCCCCGGTAAAGTCAGTTCCTGCATAGGGCCAATCTTCCACGACAATCAGCTGGCGCCGTAACCACCTAAAGAACTCCGGCCTCCAGGACATCTGTTGGCCACCTCCAGATCTGGGCATCAATGTCGCCCAACGAGCCATTCTTGGCTCTCGTGGTATCAGATCTGCCACTGCGGCCCCTTGGCCCTGGAAGATTGGTAAGCGTTCCAGAATGAATTATACCAAGATGGAACCGTAACCGAACTGTTTCAGTTTTCCCTGTTTTCATTTTGTGAGCTGCCTTTTCATGTTGATTGTTACTGCTGCTGCCCAGTTAAACAGTAAGGGATCCATGCATTTTGAGGCCAGCAGGAGTTGGGCCTTTGTAGCCTCGTGCGGTGCCTGCGACCCTGCAGCCCGCGTGATGGTATGCAGAACAACTCTCAACGCCAGATCAGGGATAGTGTGGATATCCACTTTCTTACTGCCTGATCCCGTTTGTGCTCCTCGGCACACTCGTGCCATCACTCCTTCCATCTTTTCCCCAGATGGTCTGCTTCCAGTCAATACAGGGATTGGACCTCTGCGAGACAATCCAGTGATGAAATAAACATCAGAAACCTCCAGTTCTAATACCTGATCTCGTAGCCTGAACACCTGTTCATGTTCATCCCAGATACTGATCAAATACTGGAGAAGCTCGGGCTGAGCTCGTAGACAGGGTGTGAGGAAGAACTTTTTCAACCCGCAGTTTCTAAGGGCGTTCATGCAAGCTTGACTTTGCATGGCTTGTTCATCCTCTTCTCCGTGCTCTCATTCTTTCCATTCAATTTCCATTTTGATTGATTACCTGCATTCATATGGCCATGAACCCTTAGTTAGATCTCTGATGAGCCTCAAATTCCATGCAATTTGGTCTAAATGTCGAAATTTTGGGCGGATTTTTAGGTTCGGCTGCTGGCGCGGCTGTTTCGTGAACAGTCGCGCCACGTGGCGCGAGCCCTTTGTAGAAAAGAGCTCATTGGCGCGGGTCCGTGCTCGATACCCGCGCCAATGGGCGCAGCCCTAAAATTTTAAAAGTGGCCACATAGAACTGATTTTCAAGGGAAAATTATCAAAAAATGGATGAAATGTAGAGCAAAGGAGCGCCTCTTACCTGTAGCAGACGAGAAGCTGAATGGTCAACTGGATTTGTCGCAATCACCGTCAGAAGTTTCTGCTCCAAATAGACCACTGTTGCTTTTTACCGAGGTAAATAGTAAAAGTAATTTTATTTTTACCAATTTGACATATTTATAAGTTTTTCGACGTTAAATGAGTTTTAAAAGTTATTTTTATCAAATATTTGCATATGTTATGTCGAAAATGGATTTTACGCTTGCTTGGTATGTGCAGCAACAGGTTTTTGCGACTTAAACGATGGAAACGAGTTGTATTTTATACTTTTTCGGACTCGGTAAATACACGAAAAAGTCACTCTGGAGTCATCTTTCAGCTCTTTTCTGACTCTCTAAATATGAAAAGATCGCCGAAGCCCTTGTCGTTTCGATCTCGTTAAAATGGACACGAATCGACATTCACCCAGTATAAGTTTAACCCTTTTTCGGGCTGGGCTGGATCGATTACGAAAAAGGAATACCCTAGCCTATCGCGACTAGGAGGTTTTCCCGGATGTTGTTTTCTACCTTTTCGGATCTGGGGAACTATTTACGAAAAGGGACCTGTGGAGTTTTCTTTTCCGCTGTCTTTTCAAACTCTCTAAACATGAAAAGACGCCGAGTTCTTCCTTTGTCAGACTCGTTAAACCCTAATGACATTGGATCTAGTCGAAATGACGTTATCCGAGTTTCTCCTTCCTAGGACTCGTTAAATGTACTAGGATGGATTCGTCCGAAGGATGGATTTATATGACAAGCATATGGTATCCTCTTCAAGCTTGTGTAAAAATAAAGAGGTACTCACCGAAATGGTGGGGGAAAAATGGAACCATCGTCGTTGTCGTTGGCAGTATGTCGCTCTTGAACATGGCACTTGTCTGCATTCATGTCGGGTTGGGGACATCTCATCTCGTTTCTTCACTTTGCCTCCGTGGGTTTGGATAATCCCTTTTGACCTCTCATCTGCTCACTACCTCGTCGCCATGACCTCTGATCCGTTGATGTCAAATACTGCCAAGTCCACTGTAGTGTTGTTTATATGTTCAAGAGAAGTTGGCCTCTGCAAATATCAACCTTCCTCTGTTTCTCATACGATCTTGATTCACAACAAAACATCATGTTCCTCTGTCTCGTGTCGATGATGTGGGAATCATTATGGCCCACCTTCGATCAAGGTCACTTCCTGTCGACATCAACCCATTATCCGGGAAGTTGGTCTAGAGACTCCCTATGGTACCTTGGAGCCTGCATGCCTTAATGGCAGGTTCGTCGCATTCGACGTGAGGTTTTCATCATTGGCCTCCGATCGAGTGATTCTGCGGGTGTTCGACGTCAGCTCATTTATTCGCACGCCGTAGATTGTACCTGTAGTACCTTGAGGACCATTGTCATTATTGGTGGTTTCTCTCGCGTCTGTTAACAACTTTCATCATTGGCTAGTAATCAGACGATGTTCTTGCATGTTCGACTTCAGCTCACATATTCACATGCTTGAACTTGTACTCTGTTGGGTCGAGATGGAGCGCAAGACCCTGGATTGTGTCTGTTGTAATCCAGGCTGCGAGTGTGGATTATTATCATTATGTACATGACTCACTGATTGGATGGCTGCGACCATACCTGAGTCTATTTGTTTGATCTTAGTTGGATGGCTGCGCCCATACCCTGGATCCGGATTATAGCATACTCTGTTTCGGATGGTTGCGTCCATACCACATATACATCATGTACTTGAGATATCAGTTGTATCTTTCTGCGCAGGTTTTCCGACGGCGGGCCTTCAGTTGAACATGTTCTCGTAAAGCATTTCACCCCTCTCTCTCTCGGGCCTCATACTTTAGGGGGCATCTGTTACACAATAATTTGTCACCGTCCCTACCATTCCCCGTCCCGCACAATGGAGGACCCATTTTGTGACCTGTGAACATTTTCATGCCTTGAAACCATCATCAAAGCATTCCTCTAAGCATGAGCTTTAATTGCCCTTAAGACATCTCCTTGCAAAAATCATGAAAAACATCTCCTTTTGCATTGGCGCGGGCAGACAGTTCATCACTCGCGCCAATGGGTGAAATCCTGAAAAGAGGTCGCGCCAACTGGCGCTCTGTCACAGAGCAGTAGTCACGCCACCCAATTTAAGGACTGTTTTTTAAATAAATATGGCGGAAGTTGAGTTCCAACAAACTCAGAAACCATTGCCTATCTTGAGTTGGGAGGTTTGGCTGCGGGAGTTCTATGGAGGGGAAGTGGTTTTGCCACCTCCCATGGAACCTTCCTTGTTGATAGGGCCAATCCCACAATAATAGGGATCCCAACTCCCTCCTTCCCCATCTATAAAAGCCTGCTCAATCCCATAGCAAGCTAGTCTTGAAGTGCCTAAGCTTTGAATCTCCATATTCCCAAGAGCCTTTGTGCTGTAAAGAGCCCTCTTTTTCCTTTAAGGCCGACTCAAGTAAGGAGACTATTGTCGAGAGACTCTGGAGAGGTTTGCCCTTTCCCTGGCGAGCTTTGCGAGACGTGAACGACTGGAGACCCATCCGAAGGAGACCACGACGTCAGAACTTGGTTGTAATCTCTCTTCGTTTGTTATCTAATAGATGATTACGATTATGGTTCCACTCTGTTTTCCATCATGTCAATATGAGTAATATCCTTTCTGACTGATATTTAGTTACGTATGCCGGATTCTATGCTCGTATCTGTTTGTTTCTTGCATGTGCAGGTGTTCATCCGCGGAGATCGTGGAGGGATCGTGATCTGCCGAGGCTGAGGAATGGGGACACTCTCTTCTTCAGATCATAGCATTGGATTCCAGGTAGGCTTCCATCTTTAGTCTTTTCATTCGTAACTAGGAACTTGCGTCGTAACATTGTTTGATTGTTGCTAGACCCCTGCTGGGCTAGTAGGGATCGCCTCTGTCCGCAGAGGGGATTTACCTCCTCAACAACTGTTAACCAGCTTTCGCAAGCTATGGTTAAGCCTACCAAGCTCTTTTGGAAGGCAGGCAAGCATGTATTGCGTTATATCAGAGGTACATCGGGATATGGTCTATGGTACATACATGAGGATGGAGCGAAGCTTTCTGGCTTCACTGATGCAGATTGGGCAGGGAGCCCAACGGACCGGAAGAGCACATCTGGAGGAGTTTTCAGCATTGGGTCGACAACAGTTTCCTGGTACAGCAGGAAGCAGAGATCCGTGGCACTCAGTTCAGCAGAGGCCGAGTACATGGCAGCAAGCTTGGCTACATGCGAGGCTATTTGGATGAGGAAGATCCTCGTTGGATTGTTCGGGTTGCATTTGGAGCCTACAGTGATTTACTGTGATAACCAGAGTTGCATTAAACTCTCGGCTAATCCAATATTTCATGATAGATCCAAACACATCGACATCAGGTACCATCATATTAGAGATTGTGTTTAGCGGAGAATCATGATGCTTTCATATGTTCCCACGGAGGATCAGGATGCCAACATCCTGACGAAGGTGCTCACCAGGAGCAAGTTCGAATTCCACAGAGGCAGGATAGGGGTTGCAGATAATCCATATCTTGCTGAGAGGGAGTGTTGAAAATGAAGCAAGATGATGGAGCTTAGTGAAATGAAGTCGCCTTCACTAAGTGGGCCCGCAGGCAAATTCTGGCGCAAAGTCTATTTTTAGACTATGTCTATTTTTAGACATATGGAGCATGGTCCAGGGGTTGCAGTATGTTATTCTTGGAGTATTGGTCATGTTGGTAAAAATAGATGGACCTCTATTTTTGGACCTATAGGTCGAAGTCTATTTTTAGACCGCCTATCCTAAAAATAGGGAAGTCAAATATTATTTACCCTTAATAATATTTGGACTCTAAACTTCAGTTTACTCTCTTGGAGCACTTCAGTTCGAGCTACAGAAGTGGCTCATGCATCTGATAGAGGAATTACGCTATTCCTAGGGGTTTTGTGAGCTCATGCATGGTTGACTTCAGTTAGGACTTCAGTGGCAGAAGTTTGGTGGAGCTGATGAGACAGTTGGTGGAGTTGTGTTCGGTTTAACTTAGTTGAACTAGTTGAGATTAGTTTAACTAGCTAATCAACTAGTAATGAGTGGAGTGAATTAAATATTATTTAATTTATTAATTAGTAACTCATTATTCAACTCAAGAACACATCATTTCACTACAGTGCATGGACAGTTCAGTGGAGACCAGTGAAAGAGGTAGATGAAAGGGTGAGTACAACTATCAGTTGTGACATCAGTTGTGCATGAGATTTGCACCACACTTGGAGGCAATTTCCCATGATGATTGCGCTGTCAAGCCAAGGAGATTCGAACCTTGGATCTCTATTTAGACAGGCCATGATTGCGCAATAGAGGCAGGCAAGTAGTGGATGTGTTTTGAACCCGTGACTTGTTCAAAACCAAGCTAGTTTGTGTGTAACTTCATGAGATAGTACTGAGTACTTGTGAGGAGTATTGTACTGACTTTGTTACATGTTTCTCCATTATAATATACACAATAGCTGTGGGGTTTTCAGCTATAAGCTTTCCCCATACATACTGTGTTAATGTGTATGATGATTTGATGTGCTATCGCTTGTTTTATTTCCGCATGTGTGATGATCTGAGTGGAAGAGATTATGTGTTGCATATGAATTCAAATTGATATGTGATCAGGATAGTCTCGGTGGATAATTAATCATTATTCAGCAAATTTCTACACTTTTCACTTTATAATATTTACTTTGTGGTTATACTCTATTTCTTGCGATGTGCGATATTGCGTTGTGCCACCGCGTGCCCCTTCTTCACTTCGCATCACAATTGATTTAACTTACCTTGCGATGCCTTAACACTTACCCGCTATACTTTGCGATTTGCGCTTTTGATCTCCGCAGATGTGATCATCATCTTTGATCTGCTCAGATCTATGGTCCTCGTTGCTGCTTGCAATTCAATTGTACTTATGCCCCACTTATCTTATGATGAATCATATCTTTCCATTTCTTGCCTTTGTTTTTGCGATCTAATCCTGACCGTCTGCTCGCCTTCACATGGATATTTTTCACCTCTTTTGCCTGCTTTGATCTCAGCTATCCATCTCTTGCCTTTGCTGTTGCGATCTAATTGTGACTGTCCGTTCACCTCACTTGGAATTCTTCAAAAAAAATTATGCCTTAGTCTATTTTCTGTTTGTTTATGCTGTCGTGCTCGGTAACTCTGGTTTCTGCACGTTGTTCCTCCTGTGCTTGTCTTGGCTGCTTCTCTGCTTCCTTGCTGCCTTTGGTGCCTTACTGCATCTATGTTGCCTTTGCTGCATTTGTTGTTTTGCTGCCTCTACTGCATTTGATGTTTTGCTGCCTCTGCTGCATTTGTTGTTTTGCTGCCTCTGTTGCATTTGCTGTTTTGCTGCCTCTGCTGCCTTGCTTCCTTCGGTGCCTTCTTAACTACATTCGCTGCCTCTTTGCTGCATTTGCTACCTCTGCTTTAGGTTATAATTCTATTGATGCTCCTTTGCCTCTCTGCTGTACAATGCCTGATCTGCTCCTTTACCTTATAACCGAGGATTCTGGTGTTTCTGCTATCTGTATCTTTGCCATCAATGACAATATTTCCAACATATAGTTGTTAAATTATTTTGCTTATCTTTTCGTCTTGCTACCATTATATCCTTGCTTCTTCCTCATAGGAAAATTGTGGAATGGAAATAGTGTGTAGTAAACCATTTGTGCTATCCTCTTTCCGTGAGAATGGGTCTACCACAATACTTTGTTTTCCCTTTTTGTAGATAATTTCAAAGTCATAAACCAACATATTTGTGACCCATTTTTGTTGCTCTTCTAAAAATAGTCTTTGCTCTAAGAAGTACTCCACACTATCATGATCAATTTTTTCTTTGAAGTGTATTCCTATTAGGTATGGATTTCATTTCTTAACTACATGTAGCATGGCCAACATTTATTCTTCATAAACGAGATTGAGTAGGTTCTTTCCTTTAAGTTCATTATTTTCAAAGGCAAGGGACCTTGCTTTTTGCATCAAAACTACACTAATGTTCTGGCATGAGGCATCACACTTCACGATGAAATTTTTGTGAAGTCAGGTGCGTTATGACGAGAGTTGTACACATAGCTTCTTTTAGTTCTTCAAAATCTTTGGTTGCTTCGTTAGTCCAAGAAAATGCTCCCTTCTTCAATAATTTTGTTAGAGTTAGTGCTATTTGACCATAATTCTTGAAAAACTTGCGATAATATCCTATTAGTCACAAGAATACTTTGAGTTTCTTCAAGGTATTGGGGATTGCATATTCCTTCATAGCTTTGATTTTGTTAGAATCCACTTTACATCGTCATGTGATACAATATGACCGAATTATTCCACTTCTTAAACCCCAAAGTTATACTTGGAAGGGCTTGCATGTAGTTGTTGCTCTTCCAACATTGTCAAGTCCATGTCAACATGCTATATATGTTCTTCCAAATTTTTCTTGTGGATTAGTATGTCATCAAAATTCTAACACAATTTTTCCAAGGAAGGGTTTGATTATAGAATTCCTCAAGCTTTTCAATGTAGATGGTGCATCTACAAGTCCAAATGGCGTTACCAAAAACTCATAATGACCTTCATGTGTTCTAAAGGTTGTTTTGGGAATGTCTTCTTGCCTCATTCTTATTTGATGATATCCAGAATGAGGATCCAACTTAATAAAGAAAACTACACCATGACAGGAATAGGAAACTTATCTTTGATTGTCATTTTATGGAGTTGTTTGTAATCTCGACACATACGCCATGAACCATCATTTTTTATGACCGTCACCATTGATGAAAAGAAATCACTCTAGCTAGGTTGAATAATGCTCGCCTCTAACATTCTTAAACCATACACTCAATCTCACTCTTTTGTACATGTGGATACCTGTAATGCCTAGTATTAGGTGGTACACTTCTAGGTTGGAAAATGAATAGCATGGTCATGATCTTGGGCAAGTGGAAAACCTTTAGGAATTTCTCAAAATACATTAGAAAGGTTGTTGACAACTTTTTGGAGATCCGTTGAAGTAGAAGATAAATCTAATGAATACAATTGTGCAACTACACTTTGGTGTCCCTTTTCTAACAATTTTGTCGTGCTATTAGAGCTTATCGCTTTAATAAGTTTCCCTTGGATACCTTTAAGCTCAATTTCCTTTACTTCTGAGAAAAATATTATGAAAAGATCTTGGAAATTAAGGGCCATTGTTTTCAATAATTGTAACCATTGGACCCATAATACAACATTAGCACCACCCATTTGGATTGCAATCATGGGACTAACCAAGAAATACTACCCCATATTTAGATTAATATTACAACTCTCCCCTCAACAATGTATGGTGCTTTTGACGCGCTAGAATTTACCACCAACAACTAGGGGGTCTCCTAGGTATGAAGTCCCAATTAGACCTCACACCATTTGGGATAGGATCCCCATCCGGTATGTGGGCCCGATTTCCACCATGAATGTTTCCGCTCTTGGCTGTCAAATAAGAAGGTGTCAGAGTTGGGACAAGAATGAAATGCCCAGATAGTGAAAACAAATCAGCCCAAGATTGACAAACTTCAGTAAGAGGTACAAACAAGTCTCAACAACAATAAGAAGGGGTATGCCATGAGAGGGATCAGTGAGCCAAAACTCAATCAGACATACATGAACAAGAACATGCCAAAATTTTATTCCAAACTAGTTCACAATAGATTACTGACATGGCAAGAAATAAGTAAACACAGATTCGAAAGCAAAACATACATGCAACAACCATGAATTATCAATCCATAACATATTGTGTATATGAAAGCACACATACAAATACAATGAAAATTTAAGACAACCAATACAACCACCATGAGTAAGCATGGGAATCAATGTCGAACATGAAGAACATATTATTAATGTCGCTGCAACTTCAAGTACATATCTTGCAAGTAGTCAAAACCTAATAGTGGTACACGGGTTGCTTATATCATTTTCCAATGCAAAACCCCAATCTCACTACAACTCACTCTACTAGTTGCCAAGAGTTGAGAGAATCTAGCTCTAAAGCACAAATCAACTATCTAATCCTAGCCTCAACTCAAGTGCTAAAAGTACTAAATAATGAGGCATGAAGGCACATTTATAGAGATGAGGTGACTGTAAGGTATAGAGGTATGATGAATATAGAGGTATAAAGGTTGATGAATATCGATTGACAGAGGATGGAAATATGTGCTCAGAGAAACATCACTCGAATCATAGGCTTTCCAATATGAGATTGCCTCCAACAAGATGATGTCGAGAGGAGTGTGGTGTGCATAAAGCCTAATTTGACTTGCTTTAGGGGTCTCATCAAGATCGTGAGAATGTGACATAACCATCAGGGGAAGCTGAAGTGCCTCAACTTCCTGATGAGTCCCTGAATATTTGAAAGGTGAATCATCAAATTTTGGTGGCTTTGTAGGATAAATAGATGGATGTGAATGATAATCATCAGAGCCCTGAGCCAATATATTTTCAATAATATGGCAGTCGTTGAAGCCATCAATTAGATTAGGTTGGGTATCTGGCAGATAAGGCTCTTCTTGGATTGAAAGTGAACATGAATCAATGAGAGAACCATCTTGAATTGGTCTAGATGTAAGGCTTTCTTCTTCAGCTGTTAAATACTGTGGATGGAAGAGAGCAATAACAAGAGATTAATATACTCATACTGTGATTGTGAAACATCCCCCTCATGTGGATGATTGCAATCAACACCAACGGGATAAATATCATAATGATTTGTAAAAACCACTGGTGTAGTAGACTCATGAATTAAATCAGGGTGTAATGGATGCTACAGTTCAGATGAAGGGGACCAATCGTACCAGGACTCTCATCTCACACATTAGTGTCAGCCAGAGGGAACAATAAACCTGCATGCATGTCATGGTCTATGGATTTTGTTGGACCACCAACTTTATCTGAGACAAGACCAAAGTCATTCCCAACTGGTGAATGAAGTTCAGGAATAGAATAAGGCATATGTTCAATGAAATCAAGCTTGGTTTGATCAACAACGAGAGATGTTATATCAACTTTATCTTCAGGTTCAAATTCAATAGGATGTATGAGAGATGCGGAAGCGATACAAGTTGGTTCAATTCCCTACAAGCATTCTTCACCATACAAACTTTTTATGACTAGAATTTCATTAGGTAACAAAGCATGAGGAGGAGGAGAAATTGTATAATTGTATAAGCAGTAATTTCCTCCTCGAAGACTTGAAATTGTTCCTGACTCAGAGAGATAAGAAAGGCAAGATTAGGGAAAAAATCTGGACAATTTGTAACTTGCAGATTATCGCGATGCTCATAAGAATCAAGATTTGTTTCAGATTGAAGGTGTTACTGAGAAATGTGAACCAAGCGGTGAAAATTTTCCCTCATACACCCAATCGACATATCTTTCAGGAAATTCAGAACAAATATGAACAAACCTAGAAGCAAAATCCTCTAATGACTCTTCACGCTTCATCCTAAGCCGATTTATCTTTTCAAGAACATCTTGAAAATCGTACCTGTCAAAGGCTTGTCAAATCTTACTGATGAGTTGCTCAAATGAATGGATGGAAGTTGCAAGTAATGTGTAGTGCCACTACTTAAAACGACATTCAAGCATGAGGGTAAACAACCTGCCAATGAAATATTTACAACCTATTATGTTAAAGTGACAAAAGTAAATAACTTGAATCATATGTCCCAAAAATTTTGTTTAACCCTCACCATCAAACTTCCACTGTGAAAAGTGATAGATTATTTCCCCCATGACCGAAAGGTTAATGTTTAAAAAAAAAAAAACTCGGGATAGACATTCGAGACAGAGCCATTTACATATATGAGACTAACTACAGGCTCTAAGGGCTCAGCTTGTCATCTAGCCCTCCTTCTAGAGTCAATTTTGTTGATGAGCTGGAATTTATTGCCAACAAATAGGGGGTCTCCCTGGTGTGAAGTCCCAATTATACCTCACACTGTTTGGGATAGGATCCCCATTTGGTATGTGGTTCCAGCTGCCACCATGAATGTTTCTACTCTTGGCTGACAAATGAGAAGGTGTCAGAGTGGGGACAAGAATGAAATGCCTAGACAGTGAAACAAAATCAGCCCAAGATTGACAAACTACAGTAATAGGCACAAACAAGTCTCAACAACAATAAGGGGTATGCCATGAGAGGGATCAGTGAGCCAAAACCCAATCAGACATACATGAACAAGAACATGCCAAAAGTTGATTGCAAACTAGTTCACAATAGATTACTGACATGGCGAGAAATAAGTAAACATAGATTTGAATGCAAAACATACATGCAACAACTATGAATCAGTCCATAACAAATTGCGTATATGAAAGCACACATACAGATACAGTGAAATATCAGACAACCAATACAACCACCATGAGCAAGCATGGGAATCAATGTCAATCATGGAGAACATCTTATTAATGTTGTTGCAACTTCAAGTACATATCTTGAAATTGGTCAAAACCAACCAATGGAACATCCATTGCTTATATCATTTCCCAATGCAAAACCCTAGCCTCACTACAACTCATTCTATTAGCTTCCAAGAGTTGAGTGCCTCTAGCTTTCAAGCACAAATAAACTATCTAATCATAACTTCAACTCAAGTCAAGCGCTAAAAGTCCTAAACAATGAGGCATGAAGGCACATTTATAGAGATGAGGTGACTGTTCACCTGCCGTGACCCTTGACCTCCCCTCATGACTCTTGAACTTCCTCGTTGATCTCTCATGCCTATTGTTATTACATGCTAAAATCAGTCTTGGCATAGTTGTTGACATTATGGTGACCTATATTTACATTATGATGAAGGAGAAGAGGAGGATGTAGAGGGTTATTGGAAACACGATAATATTCATTTCCAATATGTTGCTTGGTCATGAGACAACCCTATTTGCCTCCTATTGTGCCTCACATACATTTGTCAACCTCTTTACCTTTGGTATGGATCACTGGTTCTTAGAGCCTACATGGAAATATCTTTCCATCCTATAGCTTCTATGAGAAACCCTAACTCCCTCCCCATGGTCAATGCTCTCCCTCCTTTCCTTTTCAATTCGTGGTAGGAGATTTAACGAGCCTAGGTAGGTCCTCTTGTGGAAAGCACCGTCCTTTTAGGATTTTGATGATGTATTTACCCTATACTGATGCCCTTTTTACTTAATATTATGCGTTTAAGGATCTAAGAGACTCTTTCACCACACCAATCCTGTAAACACATATTCAACATTCATTATACAACCTCACAAATTATTTATTATGAAATAAAATGATCAATCAAATATGTGAGATCAACAAGAGTTTGCATCCATTTTTGTGTTGATTTCATTTTGATGTCGAGGCGATGTTCCTCTTATTTTGATGATAAGTGTCAAGGCTATTTACAAGTGTCCTTTTAAACATGCAAGAGTATCATTCTTCCCCCACGGTCGGATGATACAGAGGTGCCAATTTCATTCTATACTGCCGGCCGAAAGAAGTAGAGCTTCCTCTTTCATCTGATTGAGTGCGTAAGCCCAGTCCATGCAAAGTTGGCCAGGATTCAGAAAATATCTTGTGCATCCATTGCTACAAGTTGACCCTTCCCCAGGTAGCTTTGGAAATGCACAACCAGCCCCTGGGGCAATCTAGAAACGCATAGTTCAACTTCTTCCACCGATCCTGGTACGTTTCAGAAAAGCAGGGTAGTGTTTAAACCTTGTCAATATGGAAGGTAAATAGAAATATTTATGCCATAAATGCACGCAATTACTGTCGTAAGAAATGAGGTGAATGGTGCCTTGAATGATGTTTTTTTTTTTTTTTTCCCATTTAACCTGCCCTTCGCTTCCCTGCAGTAATATAGGAAATGGTTGTGTGTGTGCAACGGGATGTAGCAACCCGTGAGGTAGTTTTCGACTTACGAAGGTGGCAAAGTTTCATCTCTTGCATGATTTCCCTGAAGCATATGGACGTGATCTTGCGACCTAGGTGGGAGTGTGACTCACTGGAAGTCGCATAGTCGTAGCACATGGTTGGTCACACTCCCTGGAAGCTCGCCTGAGGCATTGAGATGCGACTCTGCGACTAGGGTGGAAGAGTGACCTAATGGAGGTAGCCCAGTCGCACTTTAAAGAAAGTCGCACATTTGGAAGGTTTGCTGGACTTGGAGAATGGTCACAAGCAAGAGATGGGACCTTGGTGTTGGGGTGCAGAGAAGCACAATAGAACAGAAAGAAAACAGGGAGAGACTAAATTAACACACAGACTGGAGAATAAAACAACATATTTCTATTACAGAAAGAGACATTGTTTTGCTTGGATTGACATGCTTAGGCAAAAGTAGGAAATACAATTTTATAGTTGCAGAAGAAGGCTAATTCTGCATGTGAAAAACATATGATTACATAATCAATCACGATGGCTACGCATCACAGAGTCGGCGAGGTCGGTGTCTGAATACGACTTCATATCTAACACTTGGTAAGTTGCATAATTTCCTTCCTGAGTAAGTCACACTTCTTGGTAAATTTGTTGGAGCTTAAACTATGCTCATGCGACCTGTTTAGTCACGATTCTGGCAGGATGATGCTGCGACTTCGATTCAAACCACAACTTGGAGGCGTTACTGAGACCAAGTCCCATTCATTCACGAAACTGAAATTGTGAACGCATGCGTTCTATCCTTAATACACTCATCCCAGTGATCCATTGTCATTCGACCCACCTTTGGCATTGGGAATCCAATGCTCTTCATTTCTCTCAATTGCGACATTCACAGGGTCTTTATTCGAGCTTGCAGTATCAGTTAGCATGTGGATCTGGAATTATATGCAATGGTGGCTATATGTTGTGGCGCGACAGTCGTTGCTATAATATTAATTATTTATCCCTTTAACCCAATCGAACCCCTTGCCTTGAAATAAACATGGAGTAGATCCCTGCATCGGATGCCTCATCACGGAGAAATGAGCTTCATCCCTCGTCCATTCCTTTGATGAAAATGCTCCGGTCTCCTTTGAACTATGAATTCCTTAATCTCCTCGATGTAATTCATCCCAATTCAAACCCATCGCTTAGTGTGAAATTATGAACAAAGCCTTTGTAGTGATAACACACCCCCTTTAAACCTCTTGAATTATGCTCCCATCGTTGCCTCATAAATACTAGTGTGATCCTTCTATTCTATGAACATTGATGACCCCTTCAAAGCTTATCCAATATGTGTTCAACCATTCACCCTCGGCGTGCTCATAAAAGTGGTTTTACAATGTAGAGATCTCGTAGGTGTTGGTCATTAGAGATGACCTAGATACTTTGTTCTTAATATGCCAGGGGCGCCATCATGATTTTAGTGAAATGACACAAAACCTCCTCTATGGTCGAGCCTACATGTACAAAGGTAATATTAGATGTAGGTAATATTATGTCACAAGAAAAATCCTTTGCACACTTAAATGTTAAGGCATACAAGCAAAATGAACATGGGGTCGGGTCTTATAATATTGTTATACAAATGATAACGTAAATACCACTAATGAAAACACCTTCCTAAAAGCATGATTAATTGCGTGCATGTGTATCTTCCAAGAATATAATCTTGGGTATGTGAATGACACTTTCTCAAATGTGTCGAACCCCTTAGCACGTGAATTGCCTTAATTTTAATAATGATTATGCAGTTGTCATGTCTAGAAATGAAATTATGATTGCATCTTAGAGAGAGAAGAGAACATCGTTATGATATGGAAATCACGGAAATTCATCCAACCCTAGTGTATTCATAGAAATATGACCCAACAATGCCAAGATCATGTTATGGTGGGTAGTCAGTGCCATAACATGTTTGTGGCAATGCATCTAGGGGATAAGGTAATGTTAAACAAGGTTGGGAATTTATTCAACCATTCAGGGTTTCAGGTGTGTCGATGAGGATAACAATACATAAACCCTAATGAATTTAGAAGGGATGAGGTTGATGGCGAGGAAAAGTCATTGACAAAATGTATTTCATAAACCCTAATGCTAACGATGTGATCATGTTTCAAGAGGTGATGAGAAGGGTGAATATGATAAGCACCCTAGAAAGTGAGGATTAATTCAAAGCAGGGTGGACCTTCAATCACACACGTTTATGTAAAGTATGTTCTTTGTGCTCAAAATAAAATTTTATTTGTCAAAAGAAAAATACAAGGAGTGTTATTCATGACATTGTCAAAATAAAAATTTCAATTTTGAACTTTTGTTTTTGCCTCCACAAGATGTCCAAGTTTTCCCTCTGATCAAGTCGACTCTATCCAAAGAGGCACCTATTTGGACCCAATCAATTGTGTATAAATAGGTCATTCAACCTCCATCCAAAAGGCACTTTATAGCTAGTCATATAACACAATTTCTTATAGCCATTCAAGGAAGTCTAGGGGAGCAGGACGAAGAAGATTAATAAGTTGAACAAAGTGTCTAAGGAACATGAAAATTATGTGAAAGGGGAAAATTTTTTGTGGTATTTCTCATCTCTGAGCATGACAATTTTTTGTGAAAAGGGCCAAAGTTCTCTATAGAATATTCTCTATGAAAGGTCCAAGAATCTTGTGGTATATTCTTTGTGAAAGGGCCGAGACTCCTGAAGCACATTTTATGTGAAAGAGACGAAACTTCAATGGTATATTCTTTGTAAAAGGACCGAAGTTTAAACTTCTATTGCAGACCCTTGACCGAGTTGAATAGGAGTAGTATGAGAAGGGATTGACTTGGAATGTTGGTGGACAACTTTGTTGGTTAGTTTGTATGTTGTCTAGACCTTGATGTCTCCTGTTGAATTAATTCTGTAAGGAAAGGATTGTTGGGTTTTTACTCTAAGTGGGTTTTCCCAAGGTAAACTTTTTGTTGATTTTGTATTGTTCCTTCTACTTTTATGGTTGAATTTCCCAAGTATAATTGCTTGATGAAGAAATTGTGAATGATAAAAGAATACAATTCATTAGAAGTAATTATCAGTGTTGAGATATTAGTGCTAGTATATATTACACTTGGATTTTCAATATGTCATCAGACCTATGGTGAAAGAACGACCCTAGTTAAAGAACCCCTTTCAAAAGAAGGCCCCGGTCTGCCTCATTTTTGTAAAGAAAAGTTACTCTCTCATGTCAAATTCGTCACATCTGTTCAGGCCGAGTTTTTTTTTCCATTAAAATACTATATCCTCTACTCCTCAAAGAATGTCGAATTTTTTAAGCTATCCATAGGGCTTGTCATCTGACCCTATGTTCCCTTATTAAAAGTCAATATGAAATCGATTATGTTGCATTCAAGAATCCCTATTCACGGTTTGTTGAGCTATAGTGGAAGGCAAACTTGAATAATATAACCATTAGATCTATGTTTGAAGCCTTGAAGTCATCTTAAAGAGGCCGAAATATCTCAGTCTAAGCCTTAGAAATATCAAGAGATCTGAAGTTACCTTAGGGAGAGAAAAAATATCCTCAAGAAGTAAATAAAGCAACCTCAATCAACTGCTTCACAAGGTCGAGGTTGCCTCAATTCTCAAGAGTGATGGTAAAATTATGAATGGATTTACAAATAACATCAAGCCAATATCCAATTTGGTCTATCCGTTGAAATATTTATTTGAAGAATTTGAGCTTTGATGGAAGTAGCCCAAAAGAAACATTTTGTTTCCTCTTGAAGATATGATATTGTCCAATAAGAATAACTAATTCTTTAATCGAAGTTTCTCTGGCCACCATTGAAGTATGTCTTTATCTCCATGCATTCGCCCTACAATGATCAATTTTCAAACCTACAAGGATACCGAAAAAACTAGGAACCTATGGTCAATGCTTAGCGTAAGGGTACGATCACAAAACATAGATGTATTAAAAGGTATGTACTATTTCTATCGGAAATTTTGTTTGAAATAAAAGTCTCTTTTGAGGTTGAATTTACACCGTATCTCCCTCAATCACAAACAAGAAGATTAATACTTTTGTGAAATACTTTGTTCATGAGAAAATGGATCAATGTTATTGATCTGGATTTATGAAGGAACGAAATGAAATACAAATATAAACAGAAACACAAAGTTACAATGAAAACAAAACTTCAATTCATTAATAAAAAATTATTGAAAATTGTTGCACGTAGAATGAAAATCAACTAGCTCGGGCGATGGTAGATTATCTCTGAGAAGAGAAGTGTCAGATACATTCCTTCTGAAATGTGTTACAATGAGGCACAAAGGCCTATTTATTATTTATAAACATTGGAAAACCATAAACATCTAAAAACTTAACCCTAGGATATGAAGTGCCAAAAGTCAGTGGGCCCCGTTGGGGTAAACTAGTACATCAACTTCCTGGGGCCTTATCTTTGGCATACGATATTTGTTCGACATGTAAAATACCTCATTAGAAATATATATGCAAGGAATACAACTTTCAATTACAAAACATTGCTTATATTTAATTGTTTTCTCGTTTCCCCCCAAAAATCGTAGTTTAGGTCCTTAAAATGACTCTGGAAGTTGAGGACCTGGAAAACTGCCAAAAATAGTAAATTGTGCTATAAATAAGGAAATTGAAAGAAACAATGTTGGGGGTACAAGTGGAATAGGTTTGTGGCCACCGATATCTACATGGATTAGTCCTCCCCCCTTAGGAAGGAATGATCCCCATTGTGTTGAGTGCCTCCATGAGATGGGGAAACTTCTGCTGAACTTGGTCCCTAGTGATCCACTTCCTTGTTGGAGGAGCTAGCCAATTTAAAACCTCGATACAATTGGATCCTCTATTGGTGAGTGTTATTGATCTGTGTGTCCATGATCTGATCAGTTGGGGCCTATTCCATGCAGTCTGGGTTGATCCTGGTGTTAGTTGTTCTACAATCTCTAATGTGTCCAACAAAGGTTGAAAGTATGGCTGAAGGTGGACCACATTGAACATTGGGTGCACACCGAGGAATGGGGGAATGTTTAGCTCAAAATAATTGTCTCCCACAACCTTTTTGATGGTGTAAGGCCCATCTCTAAGTGGTCAGAGCTTTCGATGGGCTCCAACAAGGCATTCTTTTTGCAAATGCAACCAAACTTTGTTGCCCACCAGAAACTTATGTGGCACCCGATGGTGATCATGTTGATGCTTGTACTTGGCATTGGACTTACCCAAGATGTTGTGCACCTACTGCAATATGTGTTGGATGCATTCACTAAACATGGTTTCTTTATCGGCCTTAGAATTTATATGTGCAGATTGTGTTTGTGTAGTCGCATGAGGCATGGAACCATCAATCAAACACAATGGTTGAAATCCCAAACCCATTTGAAAGGTACTGCAACCAGTTGAGCTATGGAGAGCTTTGTTATAACTGTGTTGCACATAAGGAAGGCTCTCATCCCAGGTTTGTGGATGCTTGGATTTGTACGTGCGTAGTATGTGCACTATCATTTTGTTGATGACCTATGTTTGGCCATCAGTTTGGAGATGGAATGCAGTTGACTTTGTGAACTTGGTGTCCAATGATGTCTGGAGGCTTGACCATAATGTGCTCAGGGAACCTGCTATCTTAATCTGGTATAATAGTCTATGGGATCCCAAAAATGTACCCACATTCGTTCAAATATGAGTTTGGTAGTGACCTCTATTGTGATACTCTTCTTTCAAGCCACTAATATAGTCATCTTAGAAAATGTATCCACAACCATAAATACACAGTCATTACCATGTTTGGTAGAAGGTAGGCCCGACATATAGTCCATGGAGATATATTCCTAGGGCTAGCTGGGAGTAGGCATAGGAGCCCACATGCCTTGCTTCTTGATAGTTGGCTTGGAAATGGCACAGGTCGTGCAAGATCTGATATATTTTACAACGTCTCGTCAAAGTTTTGGGCAATAAAAATACTTTTGTAGTACGACCACAATTTTCTGCACACTAAAGTGTCCTGCAACCTGACTATAGTCCGCCTCGTAGATCAGCTTGGCACGCTCGCTTGAAGGAACACAAAGGTGGCCCATGTAGCATAATAATGCATCCTCGAGGTGGAAATCTATAACTTTATTTCCATCCACTAACATCTCAGGTATGTTGTGGCGAAATTTAAATAATTTTTCTACAATTGCGGTCATTTAGAGGTCTCATGGCCACAAGAGTTGAGAACAATAGTCAGTGCTGCAACTGGGGGACAGTTGAGGTAATCTGCAACATGATCAATGTTTCCTTTTTGTATTTAATGTTCAAGTGGAATTTTCACAGATATGTAGACCATTTCAGATGCCGATTGTTCTGCAACTTCCCTTATGTCTGTATAAAATGAATAGGTCTTCGATCTATGTGGATGAATGTATTCTTATCCAAAATGTAAATTTTCCATTTTCAACATGCCTACACGATATATTACATCTCTTTATCATAGGTGGGGAATTTCCAAATTATATCAGAAAGTGTCTCACTATGATAGGCCACAAGATGTTGTTACTAGATGAGAACTGCACCAATAACAAAGTCAGAGGCGTCTGACTCAATTTCAAATGGTCGTTGCTGGTCTCGCAATGTGAGTACTGGTGTAGAGTAGAGGCAGTGCTTCATCTCAGTGAAGACCTTCTGTTGGGATTCAAACCAGGTAAACTTTGTTGTTTCTTCGACCTTGGTAACCCGACTCAAAAGCCAAGTGATATGAGAGAATCACAACATGAACCTACAATAAAAATTGGCAAGGCCCAAAAAATTGTGATGTTCTGTTAGAGTGGTCGAGGTTGGCCAATCCCGAATGAATTGGATCTTAGCCGGATCCACATGCATGCCTTGCTCATAAATGATGTAGCCCAAATATTGGACCTGACAAAGGTGCATTTCTCCAAGTTGGCACATAGTGTGTGTTGCCGCAGGGTTTGAGGGACCTTTCGAATGTGTTGCAAGTGATCTTCCCAAATCTTGCTAATGATGAGGATGTCATTCGAATATACAACCATGAACGATTTGGTGAAGGGCTGAAAGATGTCATCCATCAACCTCATAAAATTTGCAGGCACATTTGTCAACCTGAAAGGTATGACAAACCACTCGAAAAGGCCCTCCTTATATTTGAAGGCAGTCTTCAATACATATATGGGCTCTATTAGAACCTGGTGTTAACCAAACTTCACATCGATCTTGTTGAAATACTTGGCCCCCTTGTGCTGGTAAAGAAGGTCATCAATTCGTGGGATTGGACACCTATTCTTGACAATGATTTCGTTTAGTGAACAATAATCAATGTAGAGACTCCAGGTTCCATCCTTCCTTTGTACAAGTATAATTAGGATCCCACAAGGTGAGGAACTTGGTCAAATGTGCCCTTTTTGAAACAACTTCTATATCTATCGCTTAATTTCTTCATTTTCCAAAATGGAGCGACAATATATTGGCCCATTGGGTAAAGGTGCTTCAGGAGTCAAATTGATCGAATGCTTAGCCTGACAATGCAAAGGTACCCCTATGGGTGAGGAAAAGATGTCCCTGTATTCTTCCACAACCTTATTTTCCTGCTTCTGATCTGTGGGGGAACCCTTCCCGGGGACCATGTATGTGGCCACTATCTTCCCCTTACTTTGAGATCTAATCATGATCCAGGTGGATATTGGTAGTCACCCGCCTATTCCACTCGGGGCCCCACCATTTTCTCTTTCAGTTTTTCAGTTTCGGCACAACTTACTATTTTTAGCAGTTTTTCGAGTCCTAAACTTCCGGAGCCGTTTTGAGGCCCTAAACGACGTTTTTTGGGAAAACGGTGAGCAACATGGGTCCATGGATTGATGTTGCTTGTTAAAAATTTGTAGTCCTCAGATATATATTTCTAACGAGGTATGGTACACGTCAAACGGAGATCGTATGCCAAAGTTACGCCCCTGGGAAGTTGAAACACCAATTTACCCAAACAGGGCCCATAGTTTTGGCGCTTCATCTCCTAGGGTTAGGGTTTTGGCTGTTTAGGATTTCCCATTGTTTCTAAATAATAAATAGGTCCTTGAGCCTCATTGTAACTCAGTTCAGAGGCCTGTAGCCGCCACATCTCTTCTCAGAGATAGCTACCAACGCCCTAGTTAGTTTTATTTCCATTATGTCTGTAAGCAAATTTCAGTTCTTTGATATTAATGAAATGAAGTGTTATTTCCACTGCATCTCTGTATTTATGGCTATGTGTTTATTCTGTTGCGTTCTTGCATAAATCCGGATCAGTGGTATCAGAGTGGTCTGCTTTTTCTCGATCCTTCTTTGCATGTCCCCAACGAGGTCGGGGTATAAGGAGTTAGGGCTCGATCTGGTGGAACCTTTGTAAGATCAGCCTCGCAAACCCCGACGGACGCCCATGGGGGACGAAAAGAAAGATGAGGGAGCATGAGATCCTATCAAAATATTGCTCGAGGAGGCCCTCGAAAAACAAAGGAACGTGATGATGGATAAATTTGCCCAAATCCTTCAACGACTGCCCACCGGTGGCGCATCTGCATCCAACAGCCACTCTAGAGGTGCGACTCCTTTTAAGGTACAAGTAAATTTAGACATTCCCATATTTGAGGGTCAAATAGATGCAGATGCCGTAGATAGATGGTTGAATCTATTAGAAGGATATTTCTCGGTTCATGACTTTTCCGACAGGGAGAAGATTCGCGGGGGCCGCGTTTATCTTCCCCTTTCCCTCGTTTCGAGGTACTTTTTCTATATGTCCCCAAGGGGCGCCGAGCTCGACCCTCTGTGTCGGGGGGGCCCCCCGCCCTTTGAAAAGTGGCTATGCACCTATTGAAGTCCGCCATATCCTCGGGGAGTACTTCCCAAGCAACTGTTTGTGGTATCGGGATAAGGCCCATAAGGTATCATCATATCAAACTCAAAAGATCGTTTCCGGTGCCTGCGCCTTCCCCCCCCCCACCGACCGGTGATCAATCGGATTATGGTGAGACAAATAGAAGAGATTCTTAGGTTAGAGAAAAGAAAACCACCAACCTCTTTTCTTTACTTATTAAATACTAATCACCAGTACCTCCTATTTGCTCGCTTTCACCATGGAAAAGAAAAGGTATTTCGCTTGAGTTTCCCCTTGCCCGATGCAGACAAGCGACTACGTACCTTTAGCACACACTTCTTCTGCGGGCTATATATATATATATATATATATATATATATAGAGGTAATCATGCAAGGATTCCGAGGACTATGGAAGGATCTTTACCTTTCTATTGATATCTTCGATTAATCTGAATCATATGAGGCGAATCCTACCAATTCAGATACTATAGAGAATGAACACTGCCTTTACTTATTTAGTGCTTACCGGAAACTCTTATGACACCAAAAGAAGAATTGCTTATCGGACTCTTTCTAACTAGTAAATGGCTTGGCATTTCGCTATCACACATCCCACCTTGTAGACCCGGCCCCGCGAAGGATAGCTAACTGGCTTGTTGGATGTATTTCTATATTTAAGAAGAGTGCTGGATCTATTGCATAACCAACTGAAGAATCAATAGCTAAGTATGGTAGGTCTACTCCTGGGTATGGATATGCAGTTGCTCGTGCATATTTCACACAAGAAACCACTAACTGATGAAACCACTCAAAGGTGGTGGTGTAGCTGATGCTACTGATGCTTATGGCTTTGCTTCCTTAGTTGATAAAGCTTTTCAACTTGTTGGGTTTGTCAATTCTGGATCCATCAGGTAAAGCAAATCGCATATTTTGGGCGCCTATGATTAGTACAGATTCTATTGAACTAACAAATATCATTGGCATTTGATTCTATAGCATATAGTAGTTGGTTGTGTGGAACGATACTCTGGAGTGCCGAAGGCCAGAGTGGAACCTGTCTGCACAAATTCCTTTAGCTCATGAAGGATTACTTGCCTTGTGTGATCAAGTAGAAGGCATCATCATAATATCAAGTTTTTCTTCAATGGAGTTACTTCCGAGAGATGGTTTATCAATACTAGAGATATACACATATATGAATACATATACGAAGATAGATAGGTCTCGTTGAGCGGGCCAGAGCGGGCCTAGGATTTATAAGCAGATAGAAGCGAGGGACCTACTGATAGCGGGGAGGGGCACGAACACTGAAAGAAGAGCGAAGGTCGCGTAGTTGGGAACCTGTTCTACCGTTTATTTGAACCCGCTTTCCCTTCACCCTTCCCTCTCTACTCGGAACACGTGAGATAAGGTTTCCTGTGTTTCCCATAGTTCCCAATTAGGATTTGAACTGGAGCGAAAAGTGAAAAAGGGATCAGAAAAGCATGATCGGGGGCCCGCCCGGAAAGAAGGTCGAGTGCATGAATGAAGGAGCGAGGTCAACGAAATAAGGTCAAGTTGTCCAATCCAGATAGCAGACACCTACCTGAGGCCCATTATGACCCATCCACCGCCTACCAACGCACATTCTCAAACAGGGTCAAAAGCTGCCTTTGCTACTGCTACAGGTGAAACTTCAACATTGGCGTCTCTAAAATTCTTTTCAAACTACTCGCTTTTCAACTAGGTAAACTGATGCTACTTATGTTGTTTCTACCCTTGCTTTTACTGGTTTAAAACTAGGAGGGATGCTACTATTTGCTCGGATGCTGGCTAAGATGCTACTGGTACGGCTTACTCTGCAACCTATGCCTATGTCTTTGCTATTGGTGCTTCTTATACTGATTTAACCATTGGATCTGGATCTGGAACTAGCTTATATGCTACTGGTATATATGCTACAGAGATATATGCTGGATCTGAATATACCCCTTCTTTTTTTAGTGGGTACCCTTCCTTACTACGTCCGCGGGTGATGGTGCGAGAGTTGGTTCACCACGAGCCTTTTATTATGCGATGGGTAGGATTGACGACCTGGCTGGGGGGCAAGACGATCGGGCAGGCTTTTATGGCAGAGTTATTCTGGATATGGGATCAAAAGTCAGCTTCAAAACATTGGTTATGGTATATGGCCGAAGGCCCAAGTGGAACGCCACCATTAAGGCTTTGGCTTTATTAATGGGCGAAGGCCCAAGTGGAACACCACCATTACCATAATCATTAAGGTTTGCTTTAAGGCTTTTGCTTGACCATAACCATCTTTACCATAACCATTAAGCCATTACCAGCTTGCTTTAAGGTAAGGCTTGCTTGGGTAAGGCTTTAAGGCTTGCTTTAAGGTAAGGCTTTAAGGTAAGGCTTGCTTGAAGGTAAGACTTTAAGGTAAGGCTTGCTTTAAGGCTTTTGCTTGACTATAACCATCTTTACCATAACCATTAAGGAGTTTGTTGGTTGAAGTTCTTTGCATTAAGACGCTTCGCCGAAACTGAAACAGGGGGAGGGGAGTGGGCCGAGGTCCGCCAACTAACTGCTAAGCCCGCCTACACAAACGGGAAAACCCCGCCCATATATGGGTGAGCAATATAGTTCCTTTTATACCTCCCTCAGACTGGGGACCGGGCCTACCGAACCTATAGGGTGAGAACCGTACCTTTTCTCTTGATAAAACGGGATAGAGAGGGCCGTATTATGTGCGAGAAAACAATGGCCGAAGGCCCAAGTCAAAGACGCCATCATTTCTTTCTTAGAGAACTACACTAGGGACCGGGCCTACCAGACCTATAGGGTGAGAACCGTACCTTTTCTCTCTATAAAACGGTATAGAGAGGGTTGTAGGCGATAAAACATCGGTTATGGTATATGGCCGAAGGCCCAAGTGGAACGCCACCATTAAGGTTGGCGTTCACCTTCCCTTAAGTCTCTCTTCAAGTAATCAAGTGAAAGGAGAGCAGTAGGAGATAAGAAGGAGCATCAGGAGTAAGAGCAGTAGGAGTAAGAGCTGGTCTTCAGGCTAGAAGGTATGACTGATGATGAGGTAGTTTGTAATGATGCAGGTAGGTTAGGCATAAAGGTAGGTGAGGTAGGCTCGTAATGATGAATAGATGGTGGAAATGTGAGGTCTGATGCTGAGGTAGTGAGGATGAGAGGGTAGGAATGAAGATATGGGAGGTCTGATTGAGCAGTGAGGTTAGCGATACGGTTGTTGGCAGGTCCAGTGATAGCGGGAAGCGTTGCTTTCGCCAGCGTCCCTGCCCTGCCAGTGATGCATAGTTCTGCAATTTCCTAGCGCCAGGTTCGTGGGTCCTCCTATCTGCGATGGGATAGGTGCAGTAGAATCCTTTTTGGATGCCATGGAATACAGAGTGACAGAATAACAACGCGTTCCAGCTATGGATGTAGTTTGAAAGGGTACTCCTGCTCACTGGTGGGCTATGCACAAGGAATCTCTTCCCACCCGGGATGTTGTTCAACCAAATATGATGCATAGGTTTTGTCTCCCATTAGAGTTCGAATGTAAATACCCGAAGGAATAGACCTGCTCTAGAGAGGGGAATAGATGATGGGACTACGAAGGTGAATGTGACTATCCCCTAATAAAGTATCCGAATACTCTCTCTTTACTGGGTGAACTGGTCCTGGGAAAGTGCTACATCAACTACTTAATATGGACCACCTGTAAGGGATGTCGCGTATGAACCAACCGCATGAACATAGAGTTGAGTTGGATGGCTAGTGAGATGGGTTAGCATCTGAGGGTAGGAGATGGGTGAAATAATAGCTAGTTGTTTACTTCCTTCCATCTAGTTCTTAGAAGAGAAGCAGGACATGAAACAATGTATTTTTTAAGTATTTTTCTGTCTCCATGCATGTTATTTCAATGTAAATTGTAGCTATGCAAAACATGAATCCCAACATGTTAAGTTGCAAGCTGCAAGTTGTTATGACAAAGGATAAAATTTCAGTGTGGATTTAACAATCCCAAGAGAAGCTTCTAGACTCATGAGTCTACGTAGACTAGGACAGAGTATAGTAACCATGCTTCCCATAACTC
This sequence comes from Pinus albicaulis, assembly GCA_034641835.2. Lineage (NCBI taxonomy): Eukaryota > Viridiplantae > Streptophyta > Pinopsida > Pinales > Pinaceae > Pinus > Pinus albicaulis. The sequence continues at coordinate 1,819,624,174 of CM076580.1, forward strand.
ATAATTATGCATTTTTTACATACTTATGGGTCCCCATGCATGTTATTTCAATGTAATCTATAGCTATGCAAAAATTGAATCTCAACATGTTAAGTTGCAAGATGCAAGTTGTTATAACAAAACATATAATTTCACCATGGATTTAACAATCCCAAGAGAAGATTCTAGGCTTGTCAGTTTGACCAAACTAAATGTTACATGCAAACAACACAAGTGGCCAAATACATAGAAATAAAATTTCGTTAAGTATTTTTTTTATTTGTGTAACCACAATAATTTTGGAGCATCATGGACTCGATAAAGTAACTGTTCCAATCCAATTTCCGATCCCATTGTCTAGCACTGGCCCCAAATTCTAAAATATATGGTTGTGTGACCTAAGGGCATTTGGTCTTGGACATTATTTTTCTAGGTTTTGGAGATAGTTGTATAGGATTGCAGGATGGTTATTAATTTCATCACAAACAACCATATCTCAAGCTATTTTCAAGGAATTCTCCAAATTAGAGTTATTTAAAAGGTTGTCACATATATTTGGTTGCCTTCATTTTGTTGAAGCACCTTATAGAATTTAAGCAGACAAAATTGAAAATAGTTTTCAGTCAGATGTGGGTTGTTTGGAGGTATTCAAAAACTAAGAATGCAATTATGATTCTAGCTTGTATTTTTAATGAGGATTGAAGGGAAAACCCTGCGTTTGTTACTATTTTCATTAAGACTAATGTTGCTCTGATTCAGAAAGTGAACAGTGACAGACCTTGCTTTGGGATATGTACGAGGACATGAATAACATAATAGAGGGAGACAAAAATCCTAGAGAGGAAGAAAGCAAGAATAAATCACCCATGCAAGATTCATCTCACATATCAAGGTTGACTCATTGATAGGTGTGACCGATTCAACAATCCTCTGCACATTTTTTCAAATGTGATCAATCCCAAACACTCTTATGACAATTTTATTGATGGTAGTAAGAAGAGGAAGGCCCCACACAAGGATAATAAAATGTATCAGAGTGAGGACATCAATTTATCATATTTTTCCAATTGTGATAGAGGATATACTAGTTTGGATATAGTTCGGACAGCTTGCTTCAAAGAGTTTTCTCCTATAATGACACAACTTTGAGATGTATCTTCCATTGGTGAAGCAATGACATTGGACATAATTTTATGGGAGTTAGTTTATGGGATTGGATCAAAGACTATATACTGCAAAATTTTCAATAAATTTCAAATATAACATTTTATTGATGCCTTTTTACAAATAGTTAATGCACACATATTTTTCAAACATTTCATAAGCATACTAGAATACTAGCACAATAGTGTAGTTTAGAGGAAAATAATATTTTATTCAATTAAAGCAGAAGATATATAATTCTTGGGAAAGTTGAGACATTGTACATGAGTGCATGATGGCTATTAATTTCATCACAAACCACCAAATCTCAAGCTATTTTCAAGGAATTCTCTAAAGTAGAGTTATTTAAAAAGTTGTCTATATATTCGGTTGCCTTCATTTTGTTGAAGCATCTCATAGAAGTCAAGAAGACAAAATTGAAAATAGCTATCAGTCATATGTGGGTTGTTTGGAGGCAGTCAAAAACTGAGAAGGAAATTATGATTCTAGCTTGTATACTTAATGAGGATTGAAAGGAAAACACTGAGTTGGTTACTATTTTCATTAAGACTAATGTTGCTCCAATTCAGAAAGTGAACACTGACATACCTTGGGATATGTATGAGGCCATGAATAACATAATAGAGGGAGAAAAAAATCCTAGAGAGGGAGAATGCAAGAAGAAATCACCTATGCAGGCTTCATCTCACATATCAAGGTTGACTCATTGATGGGTATGACAGATTCAACAATACTATACACATTTTTTCAAATGTGATCAATCCCAAACACTGTTATGACAATTTTATTGATGTTATTAAGAAGAGGAAGGCCCCACACAAGGATAATAAAATGTATCAGAGTGAGGACATCAATTTAACATATTTTTCCAACTGTGATAGAGGCTATACTAGTTTGGATACAGTTCGGACAACTTGCTCCAAAGCGTTTTCTCCTGAAACGACACAAATTTCAGATATATCTTCCATTGGTGAAGCAATGACGTTGGACCTAATTTTTTTGGAGTTAGTTTATGGGATTGGATAAGATACTAACTACTGCAAAATTTTCAATACATTTCAAATATCACCTTTCATTTATGCCCTTTTACAAATAGTTAATGCACAAATCTTTGTCAAACATTTCATAAGCATACCAGAATACTAGCACAACAATGTAATTTAGAGGCAAATAATATTTTATTCAACTAAAGAATAAGATATATAATTCTTGGGAATCTTGAGACATTGTACAGGAGTGCAGGATGGCTATTAATTTCATCACAAACCATGATATCTCAAGCTATTTTCAAGGAATTCTCTAAAGTAGATTTATTGAAAAATCTATATATATATTCGGTACCTTCATTTTGTTGAAGCACCTCATAGAAGTTAAGAAGAAAAAATTGAAAATAGCTTTTAGTCGGATGTGGGCTGTTTCGAGGTAGTAAAAAACTGAGAAGGAAATTATGATTCCATCTTGTATTCTTAATGAGGATTGAAGGGAAAATATTGAGTTGGTTACTATTTTCATTAAGACTGGTGTTGTTCTGACTCAGAAAGTGAACACTAACAAAACATGCTTTAGGATATGTACAAGGACATGAATAGCATAATAGAGGGACACAAAGATCCTGGAGAGGGAGAATGCAAGAAGAAATCACGCATGCAGGCTTCATCTCACATATCGAGGTTGACTCATTTATAGGTGTGACAAATTCAACAATCCTCTACACATTTTTTCAAATGTGATCAATCCAAAACACTGTCATGACAACTTTCTTGATGGTAGTTAGAAGAGGAAGGCCCCACACATGGATAATAAAGTGTATGAGAGTGAGGACATCAATTTAACAAATTTTTCCAACTGTGATATAGGCTATACTAGTTTGGATACATTTCGGACAACTTGCTTCAAATATTTTTCTCCTGGAATGACACAACATTCAGATATATCTTCCATTGGTGAAGCAATGAAATTTGACCTAATTTCCTGGGAGTTAGTTTATGGGATTGGATCAGAGAAATTAATGAAATTTTCCATTCATGTCTTTTCACATGTCACTAGTTCATCAGAATGTGAAAGGAACTAGTACAAGACCCACAACATTATCAATTTAGTAACGCGCAACAGGTTGGATTCACAAAAGGTTGAAGAATTGGTCTACACCTACTCCAATATATGACTCCTCTCTCAGCGGAAGGCTGAATATAAACTAGGGCCTTATCGAAATAGGACAAAAATCCTGAAGAAGATGGATTGGAAGCAAATTTTGACACTCTTGGCTTGTCTTCGCAAGAACAAGGCACTTCTACTATTGAAGGATATTCTTCAGGCTCCGTAGTGACTTCTAGTGTCAAACTATGACACTACTTTGGTGTCAAAACTAATTTTCAAGTGTTGTTTATTATATAGAAGTTCACATTAAAAAGGATGGTATGATGTGATGTTAGAACTTAGCTCCATAAACCTCTGAAAAATGAGACCGAAGTTGTCTTGGTTAAACTCTTAGAAAGAATCTTCGATATATAACATCCATATATAACTATCAAAGAGAACACTATCAACAAACCAGTTGAAGTTTCATGCTTTCCTTTTACTTACGCACATAATACAAATCTAAATGCTAAGCTTAGATATCAATTGATTATAATGAACTTGAAACTTAATCAGTTTGGGTTTTAAATATCCCATTTATCAATCTCAACACAATACCATCGTGAACATTCATTCCTTAAATGAGAAGAGAAAAACATATATTGTAAGATATCATATGTCAGAATTATAATTATACATCCATGATCCAACATAGCCCATAGTTGATTTCGACCTGTGAGGGAAATTACAATGCTTAACAATTTAGTAAGTAAAAGGTTTTTAAGTTACTCAAAACAAATTCAGAATTATTTATAGTTTGGTAAGTACTAAGATTTTTTTAACAAGTTTCTATCTATAGAAAATAGAATACAAAATATACTAAATTCACTACAAAATTAGCATCACTTCACTGGTTTCCATAATTTTCTCTACATGCATGGGATTTAAACTGAACTTTTACTAGGCTCCCTAATTACCAAATAAATTTTTTATACAACTTGAACAAATATATTCCAAAACATTAAAAAAATGCAATTTGTGTCATTTGTTTAAAAAATAAAATTCCCTTGAAGATTTTCAAAAATAAACTTCGAACCAAAAATTAATGAGAAAGGCAGAAAACAACAATAACACGTAGAAGAGAGCATACCTCAGTCTAAATGATCATCCTCCAAGTTCTGTTCCTTTTTTGACTCCCCTACATGGGACAAGTCATGAAATTTACCCGAGTCAGGAAGATCTAAAATATTATTTGATTTGTCCTATACCAAAGAGTCAATTTCTTCAAAAATTTCCATATGATGCTGGACTAAGGATTCTTTCATCTCATTTTCCCATAGGTAAATTGAAGCAGGGGTAGAAACGACTGCCCAAATCTATTCTGTAGGTCATGTCTCAGTCTCTTAGGCAAGGGTCCTTCTTACTACTTAACACGATTAACCCAATATTTTGCTGCTAGAAGGTCTTGTGCCCGCCTTATCAGTGAGGTAGAGACAGAAAGACGGAAAGAAAGAATTCAACAATTCTTGCGATGGCCATGTATACGTGCCTTTGCCTCTACAAAAAATTCTAGTGGATTTTATTTTGGCACAGGATCTGGCTACCAAAATGGATTTGATGTCTTTCTTCCTGCTACCTACACCCCGATTTGAAGTTGGATTCAAAGGTCCAAACCTTGAAAATCCTCAGAATGAACTTATATTTCAAGATCTGCATCTCTGTGGTTATGCACAGAAAAAACCCATAAAATTTAGACAATCAATTACCGGGTCGGGTGTTAATATGATCACTCATAGTAGAGGGTGTTAGGACCTGGAAATCATGGGGTGATTCAAGCAAATCCCAACCCTGAAACAATGCGAATCAGAGCGAATCGGACTTGAAGAAATTTTTTTACAGGCGAAAACGAGGGGAATCCGGAGAATCAAGGTTGGAAAATAAATTTTTAGAGGCAAAAACACATTTTAAGGTGTTATTTCTACAAGTGAAAATATAATATTTTTTAATTTTTAAAATATTTTTTGGACTAACTATAGAAAATAGACGTATTATAAAAAATTCGCCCCTCTAAAATATAAAAACCCTTAAATTTTAGCCATGGGCTAAGATTCACCCCTAAAATTTTCTATGATTATGATGTGTTCTCATCATCCACTTTCCTTGATGGTTTCGACAATGGCTTTGATTATTTTTCTCAAGAGCACCTTGCTTCTGCTGCCTTCAAGCACGCTCCTTCAATGTACCCCAATCCTACAAATGAGGCCTTTGTAAAACCTCCAATGGTTGAGTCATTCCTTGACCATGAACACCAAGTCCTCCTCCCTTATACCCCATCTTGGAAAGGAATCTAATGTCATTTCCTTAAATAGGTACATCAATGCTTCCAACAGTAATAACATCATGTGAAAACGAAACTAAAGAATTATCAACATTGTTTACCTCAATTGTTGATTCTAAAGTAGGTGATGATGGTTTCACTAAGCCTTTGTTTCACTTCAACTTTTCTAAGGCCTCTTCCATGGCTCGTAATTGAAGCTGCAAGATCTGCTTCTGATAGAAGTATCCTTGTTAATCAAGGTATTCATTGATGTCAATGTGGCATTGACCGATATGTCATATTCTTGAGATGCCTGGTTCCAGATGATGATGTCATAACTATTAGTTGATAACAATGCCATCAATGAAGATGTCAAGCCACTAATGAAGAAGTCTTGCCCAAACAAGTCCTTGAACTAACTATAATGTTGTCGAGTGTCAATCATGTGCCTTGATTGGTGATCTAGACCATAGGTGCCAATATACAAGCCTTTGAGGTGGAGAACTATAATTGATGAAGTCATACATGTGATGATGTCATACTCTTGAAGAATGACCACACTTTCACATAATTGGAAGACTGCTTTGGAGCTTTTGACAAATTAAAGAAGGCTGCACTATGACATATCACTACACTAGTATATGATGACATTGCTGCTGCACTCCTACATAATGACTCTATGATCCTATGATGACATAGCAAAAGACATGACAAGTGGACACCTCCCTTAAAGCCCATTCTGTCCCAAACACCTTATATATATAAATTCAAGAACAGTCATAGAGAAAATTAATTTTTGGCATCTTAGAGGCATCCTATCATAACAAGTCCTTCACCATCTTAAAGAGGACTCTTTCCTCTTTCCAACAAGCCCTCACTCAGCTCCTAACTCCAAATAGTCTATGAGAAATTGATTTTTGAAAATTATATATCCTAATTTTTTACAGTCCTGCCAACCTATGCTCAGCTAAACTGAGTCAGCTTCCCTCAAAAGACGCATCCCTTCATTTCCATTTAAAATCACATTATATATAAGTTAAGACTCGTCATTTAATCTATCATCTCGGGGAGGAATATAAGAGCAAAAGTACATAATGAGATACAGGCTAAGATACATGAATGAATTACATTTTGGGTTAAATTGTTTGATTGAATAATTATTCAAGACCAGAACAACTACCACTATATTAGTTCGGATCATTGTTGGAAAGCTTGAAATTTTGGGCAGTTTCTTGTGACTAAATACCTCACCTCAGATTTTTCATCACCCAGACTTTTAGCACAAAATACTATCACAGTCTTGTGAAGCTCAGATAGCATGCAATCTCCTTGAAGGCACAATTTAGGACTCGGCATAACCATCAAGGGACAGTCACCTTGAGAGGATTAAAAGGAGTTTGGACTTGTATTTTGTGGAGGCTTGGATATATAATAATCTACAGGAGGTTGTTCTATTTACAGAGTTTCAATTCAGTCAAATGAGTGTTTGGAGGAATTGGACCTGTGGCTTGTAGACTGTGTCAATACTTGGATCAAAGGAACAGTTTTGCGGAGCTTGACTTGGTGAAGTCACAAAACTTTGGTTTAATATCCCAGAAGTTTTTGGAATTAAGGTTGGGACAATGTTTGGTTGTTTTAGGAGCTTGGTCTCCTCCACAGAAGCTACAGGACTGCAGATTTGTCTTATAAGGGCTCAGTATTGTGAAAATACTTCAGTACAGAACTTGTTAGTGTGGAGCAGCTTTAGCACTTGGCCCTTACTTATGGAGTAGCCTCAGAACTTCGCTCAGACCTGTGGTGTAGTATTTAGAACTTGTGACAGCAAGCACATTCTGGACAACATTGGTATTTCAAATTGTATCATCAAACTTCTATTTAGCTTGCAGATTAGTCCTCTTTCCTTGATAAACAGTGGAGGTATAATAAACTTGAGAAGGTTCTGTGAAGGTCTACATATTTGTGAAAAGGTCCAGTCTTAATCTCAAACTTGTACCAGTCACATTTTGAAGCATTTGGAAACCTTGGACAAAGGATTCTTGGAGTATCTATTTTGGAGAAGGATTAAAGCCAACAAAATAAAATGTCTAGGAGCACCTACTGAGGAGATTGTGGAGAAATATCTTGGTTGGAAAGCTTTGTGAAGACACCTTGAAGGTCTTGAAGATATTATTAGAGACCATGACGAGTTGAAGCAATCATGAAGTGACCTTGAAGATCTCTTTTTGGGTGACATGAAGAGTTGTGGAGACACCTTCATGATAAGACAAGGTTGTCATTGATGAAGTGACGTGGAGACTAAGTGAAGGCATTGTTGAAGATTGTCAGGGCTCGTTGAAGAAGACTTTGGGAGCCATGAAGAATAACCAAATAAATTTTGACGAAGTGAAGTTGCGGGTTGGAGCCTAAGAGGTTGGAACCTCATAAATACAAGGTCAATGCCTTGGAAGATAGGGTTGGAGCCCTAGAGGATTGGAGACCTCAAGAAACTAGGTCAGAGCTTGTACCAGATATAGGGTTGGCGCCCTTGAGGTTGGTGCCTCATAATTGACAAGGTTGGAGCCTTGGAAGTCCAAGTCAGTGCTTGGCAAATACAGGTTGGAGCCTGGGAGATTGAAGATTGGTGTCTTCTTCTAGGGTGGGAGCCCTACATATATTGTACTTGATTTATTTTAAAGAAGAAATTAATAAAAGAATTTATTCTTATTGTTCATTTTGTGTTCTAAATATAAGTGATCTAACTGGTAAAATTAAAAATTAAAAAGAAATACTGATTCACCCCCCTCTTAGTATTTCCAACAGTTGGTATAAGAGCCAGTACCTTCACTCAAAGCCTAACAGCTTGAAGGTTGATCATTAGAACACAAATGGCAAAGCCAAGGAAGAAAGTCTCCAATCCTCCTAAAGATGTGTCTTCCTCAAACATTGAAATTGAAGTAATCAATTGCAAAGGCTCCTTTGTTCAATGAAAATTTTGATATATGGGTGGCAAGAATGAGGAATTTCTTGAAGACTCAAGGAATTAAAGTTTGGAAATCAGTGATTACTAATGATACGATGGACGAAGAATCCAAGGAGGACAATACAAGAGCAATGAAGGCAATTTTGAATGGGTTACCAAATTCTGTGAAGGCCAATTTTGAAAAATGTTCATCAGCAAAAGTCATATGGGACAAACTTCATGATCTTCACTCAAAATGAGTGTTGACAATGATCTCCAGTCAAGAAGATGATGGAAAACAAGAAAGAAGTCTAGAATCCATCAAGAAAGCTGAAGATAAGAGAGATGACATTAAGGCTAAATAAGACCTAGAAGATGAAAAGAACAAAGAAGACTTTGAATAAGATCTCCTAAATAAACTTATGGCTTCCATGGAAGAGATTAACGGTTTGAAAGAGGAAAATGAGGAACTTAAGAAGAAAGCAGAAGATGGTAACCAAGACAAGACAAGGAAGGAAGTTGACTTTGTTAAGCTTCAAGTACAAGAAAGAGATGAGGAGCTCGCCAAAATTAAAGAGGAATTTCATCTAAACAAAAGAAAGCATCATGAAGAAGTCATATCTATGACAAATCAATTGGATAAGGCAAAGAAAAGGGAAGAAACTTTGTCAAGCCACCTTGAACAAAGACTTAAGAGCTTGAACAATATTGAAGCAGATACTGGTCAATACAAGGAAGAGGTCTCCTCTCTTAGATCTCAACTAGAAGAAGCAAGGAAATAAGCGCAAGGGGCCGATAAGGTGATGGAAATTTTGGCATTCATAGAAGGACAAGTTAATGAAGTAGAAAAGGAGAGAAACACCATGATATGCCAACTGGAAGAAAAGGATGAAGAAATCTTGAAACTAAAATCAGACATCGATCTTCTCAAGGCCGAAACATGTGAAGCTACAAGAATAAATGGAGAGCAGTCTAGCAAAGGAGAATGAAGAAGTCTTCATAATGAAATCAAATATCATCTCCCTTAAAATCGAAGCACATGAACAAACAAGGATGATGGAAGAAACGAAGAAGCAACTAGTTATGAAAGATGAATATTGTGAAAAGTTGAAAGGAGAAATTGTCTTTCTTAAAAAGGAAGTTGACTTGCTGAATAAGAAATTGAAAAGCTCTCAAACCCTAGATGACATCCTAAGTCATCAAAGGTCTCCCCTTGATAAATTGGGTCTTGGCTATGCAAGTGAATACTCAAGTAAGAATGATAATGCTTCAAATCACAAAGATGTGAGGAACCTAGAAATAAATTTTGATGTTCCCAGTTCCAGCAAGGGCAAGGAGAAGAATCAAGACAACAACGGAAGAAATTATATTCCAAGGAGACTTGCAGATGGTGTCAAGAATACAAAAGGAAATGAATATCATCAAAGAATCCCAAGGCAAAAAGACTTCAGAAGTACATCAAGGAAAACTCAATCTTCGAGGTACCAAAGTATATTTCTTGGTTATTTCTATTCTTGTACAAACTTTGGGCACATGGAAAAAGACTATAGGGCATATCACAAAGACAAATATAATGGTCCCCATCAATCTCCTCGAAGCAATTTTGCAAGAAGAAGTCATGATTTTTTATTCATGAACAAAATAGAGTGCTTCAATTGCCATAACATTGGACATATGGCACACAACTATAACTTGACTTGGGCCCTTGCACAAGCTAGAACCATGCCAGAGAAGAAAGTATGGAGAAGGAAACAAGTTGAATCTGGAAGTCTCTTGAACACTCCAACGAACAACACATGTTGTTGAATAGATGAAGTCATCCTTGATATTCCAAGAATTTGATGATGAAACCCTGCCAAAAAGAGACCATGCATACAGTTAGGGGGAGTTTGTGATTCTTGAGTATTCTTGCAGAAAGTGATCCGTGAGTGAGCCCTATGAAATCCTTGATGAGTTACACATGGACAATTGTTTGGTCAATTTAGTGTGTCCTAAATTGCTGCATTTAATTGTCAATCCGGGAATCGTAAGCTGATGAAGTGCAGCGCACTATATGTGCAAGATAACCTCTTTCTTAACTTTTTGTCGTCCAAACGTCGCAATGTCTAAGTGTCGCAGTTGCGACGTTTGGAGGTAGTCGTCACAATAGCGACGCTATGTTTGCGACACAATGCCTAAGTGTCATAATTACGGCATTTAGAGCGATTCGTCGCAATAGCGACGCTCTTGCGACGTTTGAAGGAAGACGTCGCAATTGTGACACTATGCCCCAAAGCGTCGCTACTGCGACGGATGCTTCCAAACGTCGCAATGTCTAAGTGTCGCAGTTGCGACGTTTGGAGGTAGCCGTCGCAATAGCGACGCTATGTTTGCGACACAATGTCTAAGTGTCGTAATTACGACGTTTAGAGCGATCCGTCGCAATAGCGACGTTCTGGCCTCCGTCAGCATAACGACACTTATATGCAATAAACGACAATTATATGCCTTTGCAAAAATGGTCGGCTTAGAGAGCAGCGCGAGGAGTAGTTAATGGAGGCACCTTTGCGATTGCGCATAATTTGGAGAGAAAATAGTAATAATGAGAGAGGCTCCTTTAATTGCGTCTTTGATTTGTGAAGGTATGGATTGTCCAGCCTGCAATTCTATGCTGTCGAGAAAGACTTGCAATCCTCTGGAAACAAGACTGTTGTGAAGATGCCTGGCGAAGAAACAGACATCGGGTTCACGACTGTTGATGAACACATCGTAGTCCGGCGAAGAAGGCACCAAGGAGGGTATTCTCAGTGAATGAGGGATGTTGAAATATTAATTTCAACTACCCTATCCTCTGGCCGCTTTCTAAATCTATTTGAATGGCTCTGTCAAACAGCCACTTTCTAAAACTGATGAACAGTCAATTTTGGTTTTGAAATCACAGTCCCTGCACACTTAAAAACAGAGCGTTGTATTGTTTTGGAAACAGAGCAATTTAATAGTAAACGCGGGAGATTTTAATTCAGAAGAACGTGGTCCCACAGACCACAGACCAAATCATCCATCCACGTGGAAGCAGGCGATTCGATCGCGTTATTTTTTGGCCTGTCTACATTGTGGAATTTCGGACCCGAAACATTATAAGGCGGAATTAATTTGATTTTCGCGTCACAGTTTTCCTTCGTATGAAAAGCCAAAAAACAGACCCGAATTTTTATATGGCGTATTCTATGAAGTTTTCGCATCACAAATTAGGGTGACATCAACAGGCTAGTTTGGAACGCGAATCTGTGATTGAAATCGGGTTTATTTTTTTTGAAGTCCAGACGTATGATATAGTCTTATTAATATTTTGTTATAAGTTTTGTTTCACCGCTCGATAGTTATTTAAACCATTGGCTCATATATAACATATGCGCAAATATTTCACTTTGGGCATTTGTAATGTGGGCCCCGAATACTTTAAATAGGTACATATACATTAGACAATTTAAAAGTTTTGAGGATTGCACCCCCGGTGCAATTGTTTGTTTATAAGATTATATGATACATGTGAGATAAAGGTTTATTATTTATCATATATAAATAAATTTGATCAATATTGGACATTTACACTTTTATGAGGTGATGTTATAAGTAAATTCATAAATATCACTTTTTAATCCTCATTTTACTCCATGGATATGTTTGGAAATGAAATTTCAATAGATTAATTTTCTCCTAACCTATGTATCATCAATATTGTACATTTACATTCTTAATTATGAGGTGATGTTATAGGTAAATCCATGAATATCTCCTTTTAATATTCATTTTACTCCATGAATATGTTTGGAAATGAAATTTCAATAGATTAATTTTCTTTCTATTATATGTTTTACGAAGATATGGTAAGGAATTCTCTCTTGTTCTTCTTAGAAATAATTATATATAATTTTATTTTATTTTCAAAATAGATTAAAAAAATTATATGAGAAAAATTATTAATTCATCAATATGTCTGTGTGTGTGTTGTGAGAAATAATTTCATAGTTCAACTTAATGGTTCATTATATAATCATGTGATCATCACCAATGATATATCTTAAAAAGCCACTGAAAAGCCATGTGTACAAAATCGATGTATACTCTAGAGAGTGGTTCTCATATAACTATGTAAATTGTTGTATGCTACTTCAAAAAAATTATAAGATAAACTGTAATACACATCATATATGCACCATAACAATTGGTACAGGGTAAAACCCACCTGCCACACCTTTGTACTCGATCCAATTTTCTTTGTCAACTCTTCTAGCTGTGGGAGTTTCCTCCAAGGATCATAATACCCCCAAGGTCTGTTATCACCCTAGTAATTCTTAGGTTGTGGGATAGGGATTTTTGTAGTTAAGAACACCAGGGGTAACCAAGAACCGCTTTGGGAATTCAAGATCTAGCCTTCTTGAACTCTAGAGAGGGATCTCTCCGTATGATTTAGCTTTGTTTTAGTAACAGATATTAGGCTAGCTATGATTGTGTATTTTGGTTTGATTTTAAAAGATTGGTGGGAATAAAGAGATTTCAAGGTTAACGAGAAGGATCTACTAGAATATTGGGCAATGGAATCAACTCTCTAGGCAAGAAGAACTAAGAAATAAGGCTCAGAGATGCAAATGTGCTAAGGGCAAGATAGGTGACCTTCTAAGGCTATGTATAGGCTTGATTTGATGGAGTGGATGGAATCTGAGCAAAAGGGCACTTAAGAATCCTTAATCTACAGATAAGAAGATTGAAGAAGGGGATCTAATTGGGAACCGTAGAACTGCCCATAAGGTTTTACGAACAGGCTATTACTGGCCTACCATCTTTAAGGATGCCAAAAAATTCGTGCAGGCCTGTGATAGCTGCCAAAGGGCAGGACGCCCTGGGCAGTCTGATGAAATTCCTTTGAACCCTCAACTAGTGATTGAACCATTTGAGCGTTGGGCACTTGATTTTGTTGGCCCTATTAGTCCTCCTTCAAACCAAAAAACATACATCCTAGTTGCAACCAAATATGTCACTAAGTGGGTTGAAGCAAAGGCACTTTCAAAAGCTACAGAGGACTCTGTAGTACAGTTTCTTTTCCAAATCTTTGTGCGCTATGGTCTCCCAAGGGACATAATCACAGATGGAGGACCACAATTTGTAGGTAATAAATTAGTTGAAACATTGCAAAACTACCACATTCAGCACAAGATTACAACTCCATATCACCCACAGGCCAATGGCCAAGTAGAGAGCACGAACAAAGTAGAAAACATTAAAATGGCAAGTAGAGAGCACGAACTATAGTTGTCTTGAGAAATTTTATTCACACTGAATAATTCGAATTGTGAAGTATTTATACAAAAGAATGTTTACAAAATATCTCAGCAATTGAGATAATGTTTTAATAAAAAATAGGAAAGAAAACTTAAAAAGAGGGATAGCTGCAAAACATTTTGCAAGCTGTTACCTTTTTACAAGCAAAAATAGAACTGTTTATTCTAATTTGAACTGATTGTTGTTGTGCACTTTAACCCTGTATTTTTACCATTTGAGGTAACAATAAAAAATGAATTTCCAAGTGAATTTCCTGTTTTTTATCCATTAAATTCATAGCAGATCTGTGAATTCTTGCCACTTTTCTACAGAGGGGATCTTCATAGTCTTCAATTTTCTGTAACTTTCATCTACCTCTGTATACTTGGAAAAGTTAGGCTTGATAGTGAACATATGCCTGATCTCATTATCTAAAAAGAACAGATTTTCAAAATACTGAAGAAGTACTTTGCCTGTTGGTGATCCTTGAGGCAGTTGTTGTCTGGCTTGCTCTTTTGCATGATTTCTGATTTTTAGATCATAATCTTTCTGAGGCATTAACTTGTCATTCAATGCATGAATATCAGGCAAACCTGCTTCTGACAATGTTTTGTATTTGGCTAAAAATCTTGAGATGGATAAATTCATGTCTTTACACCGGTCCTCTAGATTACTCATTATGTTTCTTTTGTTCAGGACCTTTTTGATTTGAAGAATGGTTTTTGTTCTATCAACAATTTTCAATTCTTCCAACTCTTCCCTAGTTTTACTGTTTAAAAAAGCTATGAGTTCGATTGCTTGGGCTGGTTTTTTGTCAATTTCCCTCTTAGTCTTGTCAATCTCTGCACTAGCAACTTGAAGTAACTCCCTCTATTCATAAATTATCCGAATTGAAGGCCATTGAGAATGAATGCCATCAATAATTTTGGTCCATAAATGATTTTTTATAAAGGCCACTTGATCTGTAAGATTTACTTGTGCTTGCAGAATCTTTACCTGTTCTTGTAGTCGATCAACCCTTTGCTCATGTCCTCTAGAAGTAGTCAAGGCATCATTTTTGGATTTTTCTAAATTTTTAATAGTGCCTCTCAAACTAAGAATCTCTTTATCTTGGTCTTGTGGTGTGCACCTCTATGAGGATGAAGAAGAAGAGGCAGAGATTAGAGAAGTAATTGGCACTGCAGTTGGCAGTACTCCGTTCGGTGCCAAGTGTTCTGCCAAAGTAGATGGTATAGCAGTGTTTACAGTGGGGATCACTGTAGGAATGACCATTGGTTGTGATTTTCTTAGTTCTTCATTCTCTTTCATTAGAGCTTCTATTTGAATTTCCATTGTTTTTATCTGACCTGTCATTTGATGTACAAGCTGCTT
Organism: Pinus albicaulis; assembly: GCA_034641835.2. Lineage (NCBI taxonomy): Eukaryota > Viridiplantae > Streptophyta > Pinopsida > Pinales > Pinaceae > Pinus > Pinus albicaulis. The sequence continues at coordinate 1,819,639,317 of CM076580.1, forward strand.
TAAATCATCATTCTCTGTTTTTTGCTGTAGAATTTCTTTTGCTTGAGAGTTTTCACTCTGAGGCAACTTCAACTGTTTTCTAAGAGCAGCTATATCCTCATTTTTCTATTTAATTAAGACTTTTTCCCCTTCAATGTTGGCTGGGTCACCCCCTGCTTCAATCACTATATCTTCTAGTGCTTTTATTCTTAAATTATTATCATACAATGAGGCTTTGTCCAACTTCATTTGATTTTGGAGGTTGAGCACTTTTTCTCAAGCCTAATTGATTTCATAGTTTTACTGACAATTTTGGAATATAGCATTTCAGTATTGCTCCTATGAAATTCAATTTGATCTAATTCATGAATGGCATCTGCATCCAGTTCAAGATCTGTTTTGGAATAATCTACCACTAATTTTGGCTCAGCCACTGTAGGCTTCAAGAATGACATTACCAATTTATTGGATGAATAATCAAATGCTGAAAGAAGCATGTCTTTGTTTCCAGGCTTTTCCTTAAGAAATCTAGAATGAGCTTGATTCTTGAGCTCTTCATTCTTCTCTTTAATCTATCTGAATCTGATCTGAATCTCTGACTCTGTATTGTCAGTTTCCTGAGAAGGAGGCAAATCGACAGTAGCCTGGTTTTCCTTCATGACTGTATCTTTTTGTTGTGTTCCAATTTTTACATTTTGAAGATCTTTTAATGTTTGAGTGACTATTCTTGTTGCTTCATCATTTATATCAATATTTACAGCCTTATCCTTTTCTTCTTCTGTTGACTTGCTTCTTTTACTATAAGGAGTTCTGAATTTTATGTTCTCAATAGTCTCAGCTATGAAATTATCTCCTTCTCTGTCTCTTTTATGTACATTATAAGTATCTTTTCTTGTAGAAGCCACCTGTACTGTCTGTTCAATCTGTTTGCCTTTGCCACTGTCTACCTGTATTACCTGTACTACCTGTGAATCATCATCAGATAGGGTGTTTGGCTCCCATTCAATTTTATTTACATATCTTTCAATATGGGGCTTAGGATCATGCAAGTAAACAGGCAACTTAGATTTTACCCTCATTGCACTCAAAATACCTTGTGGGTCATACTTCCATGTAAAACTACATGGGAACTTATACTCTTTAAGTTTGACATTTATCTCATTGGCAGCTTCTCTGTTATTCACAATGAATGGCCCAATTTGATTTTTCAACTTAAATTGGGTCTTTTTCTTGAAAGCTATGAAGTGGATTTCATCTACATTCAATAGTTGTCTCATATATTCTAAAGAAAATATTCTTGTAGTAACAAATCTGGGTAACTTATATGGGGCCAGGGATGAGCCATACACTCTGATTTCTGTATGATTTTTATATAAATACCAATATCCAGTTTTGTAGCTCTCTGATAACTGCAGAATTCTTCTTGTCTCATCATTGATCCTAGGGATCTCCTCTTTTTCCAAGAGATACATAGCAGGGGCTATAAATGAGTCATTGAAATCTGTAAAACTATACTTTCTGTTCCATTTCCTTAAAATAGATGACCAAAATACTACTGATAGAACTTTTCCTTCTGCATCCACTTTCTTACATTCAATTGGAAACTTATATGTTTGATAATATAGGAAGAGGTGGAGTAGATAAGAGGAGTATCTGAAAACTCCTTCTTCTGGTAATCTGGATAACTGATAATGCATACTTTCAGCAATAAATTTAGCAAAATTGAACTGAATGGATGGTGATTGACCAGGGCTTAGAGTTGACAGAAAACCTAGGATAGCCACATCAGTGAATTCATCACTGTGGTATCCTAGTATGAAGGAGAGCATTGAGACAATCTATCTAGTTTCATCTGGGAAATCAACGGTGTCGAAAGGAGGATTTAACTTAGGAATATCAACTTGATTTGGACAACAAGTCTGGTATGTTTTGAATCTAGCATTGAAATCCAAGTCAAGATATAGCTAGGTTAAATCTTCTATTGTTAGGGAAGCAGAATTGGGGTCATGATTCATTTGCAGCATGGAATTTATCGACTCTTCAGTGATGTAAAACAGGATATATTTTTCTTTGTTTACAATACATCTTTTTTCTGGCATATAATAGGCTTGGCATAATCTGATAAAGTCAGGAATAGAATGAGTGAGAGGGACAATATATCTAGGCAGATTGGATTCCCAAATTGGAATATCTTTGTCACCCTTTTCCACTGATTTGCCATAGCACCAATTATAGACATCAAGCAGGTTAAATTCTACATTAGGGTCTAGTATTCTATAGTCCAGATCAACTAAAGGGTTGTTCTCTGGAGAAATGACTGGAGGCTGGACTGGTCTGACCACTTCTGTAGAATTAGCCGTGAGTACAGGAGTTGGTTTGTCGATTTTGAAGGACATAGGTTGAGGAATATTTGCAGAAGACTTATTTTGAGATTTTGGGCCTCCATTCTTGGGGGTTACCTGTTTCTTGGTCATTTTTAATAATGAACGAAGCAAGCTTAAATGGTTTTCTAAGTTCCTTTACGAGAAACAGGGGTTTCTTGGCGAATTTCTACTGAAAATGGGGTTTCTGAGCAGGGTTTTTAGGAAATGCAAGGAATTTAAAGCTCAGAACGTGTATTTAAAATCGATTTCAACAGCAAAACGGACCAGGGTATGGAAAAAACTGCGAGAAAGGGAAATTAGGGATTCTAGGGAAATTTTGACAGAGTTTTCCCTGAAAAATGGACACTTTTTTGCAGTAACTTTGGTAATTATTTGAAATCGACAGGAATTTTGAAATCTCAGAGGGCAACTTCGAAGAAAAGTACCTGGAGAACCAGCGGAATTCGGTTGAAGACGTTGCAGAGGTGCTCAGTCTTAAATTTTTTGAAAATGGCTTCATAGAGGACAATGTAGTACTTTGTAATGGAAATTCAGGGCAATGGGCGTCAAAAAATGGTACTGGTAGGTTGAAAATGGCTCTGCAAAGTTTCTCAGGGTTCAAACGGCGTGATTTTGAGGAAAAACGGTTTTGCAATGTTTTTACAGGTTTAAAGCGAAAAGGTGAAAATTTGAATGAAAAATATAATTTTAATGTATTAAACGATGGTATAACCATAGTTAAATGACATTAAACTCGGGTTAAACGGGTGAGGTTTAGGGAATACCGCCAGTGGTATTCGTGAGGGTAAATGGTGGTAAGCGGAAACTAGCTTTTCGAACGCGATACAACGTGGTGGCGACACGTAAGCGCGGGTGGTTTGGAAAAACCACCCATTTCGCGTGGCTTTGCCAAAACATCAAACGATTACTTTATGAGCGCGAAAATGTATTAGCGCCGTCGGATCTGGATTCAACGAGCGAACGGCCACGATCAAAAGGAAAGGTGCGGGGAAAAGGTAAGTTATCGGGTTCACTTTGGGCCATTGATCTTGGGAAACCGTCGCTATACCGACATTTAGAGAAAAGTGTTGCAATACCGACACTTAGAAAAAGTGTCGCAATTGCGACACTATGCCCCAAAGCGTCGCTAGATGGCTGCCTCCAAACGTCGCTATTATATGTTTTACGAAGATATGGTAAGGAACTCTCTCTTGTTCTTCTTAGAAATAATTATATATAATTTTATTTTATTTTTCAAAATAGATTAAAAAAATTATATGAGAAAAATTATTAATTCATCAATATGTGTGTGTTGTGAGGAATAATTTCATAGTTCAACTTAATGGTTCATTATATAATCATGTGAGCATCACCAATGATATATCTTAAAAAGCAACTAAAAAGCCATGTGTACAAAATCGATGTATACTTTATAGAGTGGTTCTCATATCACTATGTAAATTGTTCTATGCTACTTCAACAAAATTATAATATAAACTGTAATACACATCATATATGTAGTATAACAATTCCCATACAACTAATTTGTTTTAGGATACATGTGGCATTCTAGGGGTAAATTCTATATGATGTGTATATCAATCTATTAGGTGTTGGTAAGTTGTGAGTATCTAAGAAATGATAAGGAATATCCATACATCATGATCTTGTAATGTGATTATAAATTGTGTCTATAATTTCCATAAAATATATAAATGATTTGTTTAAAAAAAATCAACACAATCAACCTTAAACAATGCTCATGATGTGGAATGTCATTGGTGAAACCAAAATGATGGTCACATGTCCCATTTCTATGGTAATGGTGATCATATATATGTTGTAGCGACACTTGATGAGTAATTAAATAAATCTCATAGTGTGACTCATTGTGCCATATTTTTTTAAAGCATGATTTGTTTTCCTAGTTTTTACTAATTTGTTAACTTCAACAAAATTATAAGATAAACTGTAATACACATCATATATGCACCATAACAATTGCCATACAACTAATTTGTTTTAGGATACATGTGGAATTCTAGGGGTAAATTCCATATGATGTGTATATCAATCTATTAGGTGTTGGTAAGTTGTAAGTATCTAAGAAATGATAAGGAATATCCATACATCATGATCTTGTAATGTGATTATAAATTGTGTCTATAATTTCCATAAAATGTATAAATGATTTGTTTTAAAAAAATCAACACAATCAACCCTAAACAATGCTCATGATGTGGAATGTCATTGGAGAAACCAAAATTATGGTCACATGTCCCATTTCTATGGTAATGGTGATCATATATATGTTGTAGTGACACTTGATGAGTAATTAAATAAATCTCAGAGTGTGACTCATTGTGCCATATTTTTTTAAAGCATGATTTGTTTTCCTAGTTTTACTAATTTGTTAACATATTTTATTCATTTGGAAAGCTAATTAATGATGCTTTAAGTAATTAGGACCTAATGAGAGATCATCTTCACATCTTCACTGAAATATATTTGGCAATTGTAGTCACTATATGAACCGCACATGCATGCTACTTAAGAAAAATTGAAATATAAACTATAATACACATCTTATATCTGCCATAACAATTGTCATACAACTTATTTACTTCTAGATACATATGAAATACTTCAGGTAAATGCCATATTATGTGTATACCAATATAGTAGGTGTTGGTAAGTTATGAGGATCTAAGAAATGACAGGGTATCCACACATTAGTAGTGCCCTGGTGAATTTTTTGCATAATTTTCTATTTGTTGTAATTTTGTTGCCTGGATTTGTTATAGATTTCAAATAATATATACAATTATCTACCAATTGTTCTTTATAAATAAGAAGTAAAATAAGTAGTCACCTAAAAGTGAGCCATGTGAAAATATTGGTAACATGAGTAACCTGGTAAGCTGTAAATGAAAAGTGAATAACCTCCACTCACCAACAAGTGGCAGGCAGGGTTGGAATTTGGATTTCTCTTTACCCGTCACACAATTTTTTTTGACATTTTGGTCATTATTTTTCTAGTCAATAAATGTTACGTTTAAAATTTTGCACTTCATTAATGATGTTCTCGTAATAAATTAACCCTTCACCAATAAAAGTTTGATTAAAAAAATTGAACGCTCTTCCATTTTCTTTGGATTTTGGAGTGTGATATATCTGTCATGGACTTTTAATACCTAAAGTTTCAAGAGAAATAACTGATTCTTGTCAAACTAATATTTCCTCAATATATGCTATGATCTACTAAAAATTACTTCAAAAATCAAGTAACCTTCCAATATAAAGAAAAAAACATGAACGAGCTTTCCCAAAATTGCAACCAGCCTAGATCCATCTAACCTCTGGAGTAAGTATAAATTCATTTTACAAATATTTAATTAAAATAAATATTAAAATATTTTGGATTTTGATTGTTTGTGTTGAATTAACTCTTTTCCTTTGATTTAGGAAATGGTATTGACTTTAGTAAAGAGTAAAGATGTTTAAAATTTTACTTAATTTGGAAATTCAATGTGGTAATTTTTTTTGTTAAAGTTAAATTTATGATCCATTCAAATTCACTTATATAATTTACTATCCATTCAAATTATATAAATAATACATAATTGTATTAGAAATTGATATATGTTCTAGCACAATGCGATTTATTTATTTATTTATTTTAATTTAAAACTTAAGCCGACATTTTGTATTTATTTATTTATTTTAATTTAAAACTTAAGCCGACATTTTGTATGAGGACGTGACCCACCTGACATCGAGGTCATATTGCATAATATGTCTTATAAAAATTGCATAATCGGACTAAGAACAAATCCTTAGTGCATTTTTTATTGTTGTTGTGATTAAAAAAATGAGCCAAAGAACGCTAAGGCACTCAGAGAAATCAATCTATGTATTATTTCTCACAAAATCATGTTGAGTAGTGGAGACTAAGCGCTAGATTTTTTTTTGTCCTCAATCTCTCTATTAATTATGTCTATGTAGTTATAAGAATAACAAGCCAAAGAAATCTCAGGCTTCCAGAGAAATTAGTCTCTGTGTGCAGAAATTGATGATTACTGTTGACTAAATGTTATACCATTTATAATTGCTGAGCGAAATTAATCAGGACATGATGTACCATTTGTCAGTATCTATTTTCTCATGTATGAAAGTTTTTTTTTTCCAAGTAAAAGTAATTCTATTAACAAAAGGAGTACAGTACAGCGGGCCGAAGCCTGATCATTGTCGAGTGCTGTGGCATTTGAAACAAAAAACCATAGTTTGAAGACTGCCCTGCAAGAGGGAAACCAGTCTGAAACAGTTCATTTGAAAAATCCCGCGCAGGGGAACCAGAGAATTGTAGTACTGGAGACCATATCGAAGCAAAAAAAACAGATGCATTTTCAGAAACAACAGGAAACACATGAACAGGCCCGTGAGAATGGGCAGAAATAGAGCAAAAAACCAGAGTGAAGAGGACGAACTACTCATCAGGAGGTTCATAGACAACTCTGCACCAGAGTTCATCTGGTTCCCCGTCAGCATTATACAAGTCAGCAATAGAATGGATCACCTTCCCGGGAGGAGGAGGAGTAATCTGCGCCTCGCTCGCTTGCACTGCGTCCTGCCTCTCAGTAGGTTGACCCACCGCTTCCTTGTTCGCCTGGTCCTGCGTGGCCTTGCCCATATGACCCTGCACGTTCGCACTATCAGGTTGCTTCAGCCCAACAAACTGCACCGAATCCTGAGCCGCCGAGAGGCTGCATTCCGCCGGGCGAGAACTGGGAACAATTTCCTGAGGCTCTTCACGAAAGACGATCGTAATTGAGGCAGTCACCCTGGGTTGATTGAGAGTGTTGTTAAAGGAAAAATGCGCGGTGTGGGTTTGAGCAGGAGGAGCGGAAGGAGTGGGGGAAGCAAGGCGACGGCCCGAGCGGAGAAGGCGCCCTCTAGGTTGACTGTCAGAGTGGGAGATAGATGCAGAGGAGGTGCCAGAGGTGGAGGGAGAGCATCGAATTTGGCGCCTCGTGGAGCCTCTTCGGCAGCGCATTCTCTGCCTGAGGTGCGGCATAGTCGCACTCGAGACAGCAGGGCAGGGAGGCAAAAGATGGACAGAATAGTGAGGCGAGAGGGGCAACAGGGCGATAGAAGCAAGCTTGCAGGAACCAGCGTGGGAGAAGTGGATATTTTCTCCAAAATCCAAACAACAATTGAGACAGCTCCTCTTACCAGTTACAGTGCGAACATTAGAAAGCCCTGCTCCTGGAGCGCACCACAGATTCACAGGCGGGGGAATTCTGTTCAGACCAGAGGGACGCTCCATAATAACAACCCAGTCTACCGTACAACTGTGAATCGACTGCAATAAACCACCATAAGTATGAACTGGAGGCTGAGCCATGTCGCGGCATGCGAATGTGTATCGAGGAGCACCAGGAGTAAATGGCATTAAACGTCGATCAGTCGACATTAAGAACTGATTGACAGCACTCTTGGGTGAGTTTAATAACTATAATAACGTGGGTGGGCGAGTTTAATAACTATAATAACTATATATATATATATATATATATATTTAATTTAATGATTAATAATAATTAAATTAAAATTCTTAAAAGACAAAATAAAAGCTTAATAATCACGAACTATTATGATAATTTAAAAATATAGAACTCGGGCTGAACATAGTTACAAAGATACCAAGAAAAGAAGAGGGCATGTGCATGATAACCTCTTTCTTGAAAACCTATGAATGCCATTCTCAATGAAGACTAAAGACTCAACTGGATTGGATTGTGTATCAAAACAGTAGGAATGAATCAAAGTTCAATGAATGAATAACTTGATCGAGAAAATTTATAGGGAAAGGTAACTTGACTATCAATCTACTCAACCTCACTTCCATGATTAAAAAAACACCCCCACCTTCTCAGTGGTCCCATCATGGTCATGAACCGAGAAATATCCTTCTAATAGATTCAACCATCTATCTACGACATCTGCATTTATTTGACCCTCAAATAGGGGAATGTCAAAATTTACTTGTACCTTAAAAGGAGTCACACCTCCAGAGTGGCTGCTGGATGCAGATGTTGTTAGGTCCCTATATTACTAGTATAGTCCCTTATTGTTGTTAGTGTAACCCCCTTATTTTTATTATTGTACCCTTGTAAACCCCATTTTGTTATATTGTGCCCTTAAATTATTATTGTTAGGTCGGCTACGATTACATTGTGGCCCACTAGGATTACATTATGGCCCCATGGACTCCTATATATAGAAAGGAGGTTTTGTAAATTGTATCATCCAAGAATTGTTCATTTACGTAATGTATTAGAGGTTGCCCCCTCGAAGTGGCTCATTTCTAAGGTGTTGATATCTCTTTTCTTCTCTTTTTGGAGTTGGTTACACAACATTTGGTATCAGAGCTTTGGATTCTAGGTTTCACTGCTCCAAACAGGTCATCGTGGCATTTTCGCTATAAATTTTTTTCTACAAAGTTTCAGAAGCTGAAATGTTTAGGGTGCGAAGCCGAAATCCTGAGGAAGATTGTCTAAAAATTTCAGAGCTTGGTTCACAATATTTTCTGAGATATCATCTATGGAAGTTAGGTCTTTTTTCAGGCTCCTAAACAGGTCATTGTGGCATTTGCGCTATAAATTTTTTTTCTACGAAGGTTCAGAATCTGAAATTTGTATGGTGCAAAGCTGAAATCCTGAGGAAATTCGTCAAAAAATTTGAGAGCTTGGTTCGCAATATTTTGGGAGATATGATCTGTGGAAGGTAGTGCTTTTTTAGGCTCCTGAATTTCATCTCAAAGAGGTGATCGTGGGAAAAGTTCAATAACTCTCTCTCTCTGGGCATCGGATTGGAGTGTCGTAAAAAGTGGTCGCAAGTACACAGACTGTAGTTTCTTAGCTATCAATTTCATAGACAAAGGATGAAACAGTGACACGTGGCAAGTCATACAAGTTCGCTCTACTGAACCAGTCCAGAATTAGGTCATTGTGGGAGATTGGACACAACTTTGTCTTGGAGAATCCAAATCAGGTCAGACCTATGGCATTCAAAAGATAATTTAGAGGGCTACGTTGATACCGAAATTCAAATATTGAAGTGTTGCAATCATAGAGATAATCCAATTGCAATATCGAGTTCCTCAAAAGCAAGAAAAAGGTGTGTATATTTTTTTTCTTTCCAAATTGCATGAGTCTTCTTGAAGAATCAATTTGAATTGATTCCAAGGGCATATTGTAGAATATATAGTAGTATTGGGTTCTAAAAGATGCCCCGTAAAAATAATTCAACACCCTTTAAGCCTTCAGAAGGCTCTACTATGACTCATGAAGATGAAGAATTGCAACATGATCTATCAAAATTACAAGAGCAAGTGCAACAAATTTCACTCTCGCAAAGAGCAACAAAAAATGAAATGGAAGTTTTGAAGAAAGGCGTGGAAGTGAAGATGGAAGGTTTGAAGAAAGGCATGGAAGCTAAGATGGATGGCATGGAAGCTGGCATGGAAGCTAAGATGGATGACATGAAAGACAACATGGAAAACATGAAGAATGATCTCAAAACAGACATCGAAGGTTTGACAAAGTTGATACAAGAAATGTTTCCTAATGGTGAAAAGATAGTAGAAGAACCTCATGATGAGAAAAAAATAAATGTTAATCGTGATTTCATAAACTCTAATGTTGGCAGGAAGAACCACCATATTCCAAAAAATGGATATGAGGAAGTTTGATGGAAAGGATCCTGTAACATGGATACTACAGATGGAGCAATATTTTGATCTCCATAACGTGAAAAACACACAAAAGGTACGCATTGCAACTTTACATTTAGAACAAAATACATTTGTATGGTATCGATGGCTTTGCTCCCATAAAAAATTGTCACTTGGTCAATTTTTACGGAGGAAATGATAGCACATTATGAGGATACAAAGAGCAACACCTTCTTTAGCCAATTGATAAATCTCAAACAAAAGGGTTTAGTGGGGCATCACATTAAGGACTTCAAAAAATTGAATATAAGGGTAACTGATATTCCAGAGGAACACAGGATTGATCTGTTCATAGGCACTTTAAAGGATAAAATTCAACATGAAGTTCGCGTTCTGGAACCTGATTAATTGGAGAAGGCATTCAGGTTGGCAAGAAAAGTTGAATGTAAAAATATGGCGACAAGGAAGCCTACCACTCAATTCTATAAAGAAGGAAGTGTTGCTACGCCTAGATTTCCACAACCTACAAGGTTGACACCACAACAATTGGAAGAAAAAAGAGCAAAAGGGCTTTGCTACAGTTGTGGTAGCAAATACACTAAAGGTCATAAGTGTGCTGAGAAGAAATTATTTTACATAGATTGTGAAGAGGAAGAAGAAAATGAACAAGAAGAGGATATACACCAGGAACTAGCCCTAGAAGAGGATGAAATGAATCTGACCATATCGTGTAATGCACTGGCAGGAATTACCACTCCTAAAACTCTCAAGATAGAAGGACATATCAAGAAGAAAAAGGTAATAGTGTTGATTGATTCAGGTAGCACCCATAATTTTATTCATTGTAAGGTAGCCAAGGAATTAAATCGTTTCCTATACCCAGCACCAGAATGTCAAGTGATGGTTGCAAATGGAGGAACTATAAATTGCTCTGGAAAATGCCATAATATCAAGCTAACCATGGGGGAATATGTATTGACTAGTCCTATGCTTTCCATTCCTATGGGAGGTGTTGATGTTGTACTAGGAGTACAATGGTTACAATCTTTGGGGACGGTAGCTTTTAATTTTCAAGAACTTTTCTTGACATTTTTTTCAGAAGGAAAGGAAGTCGAATTACGGGGTATTGAAGGGAAGTCGGGAAGGATAATAAGCTCTAATGTTGTTAGTATGAATCCTTTGTCAAAGTGTACGAAAAAATACCACTTTAGCTACGCATAACTAATAGCCCTAACATCAAAAGTGGCTGCCAATATCTTCAGATCTGCAGTTAGTTGATCAAGAAAAGAGCTGCAAAAAACCAGATCTATGCATAGAAAGACATTAAGCAATAAAAAGAAGGGTTTGCTCCATATATCCAATAGACAAGACAAGAACAATTTTTGAAAGAATTTTTTGTATTAAGGGCACCTGGGAGGAAAACAAGAAGATGTTTCCTATTCTCCTCAATGGGAAGGGTTCTTGGAAGTCCTCAGCACTTCAGATCTAGGATTTCTCTCTCCTGTTGGTGTAGAAAACCCATACAAAGAATAGAACTCAAAGGGAGCTCACACAGCAAATAGTGGAAAAATGTGACCAAGTGTATAGATCCAGAGTGATCTAATAGGCAAAAAAAGGTGAAGAATGATAGGAAAAACCCTCCTATTTATAACAAAATATTGGGTCATTCTAGATCTTGGTGCATGATTAAAATAATGTTAACCAAATCTAGATCCACCTTTTATGGAATATTTTATTATATTTGTTGGAGGGAAAAAGTATTTGACTTGGGTCAAATCCCATTATTTGTCAAAAATAAATAAATAAATGATTTATTTATCTTTTTAAGGAAGTGGTTGAAAGATAATCAAATAAATAATGATTTATTTAATTATTTGTGGGTGATTTGGTCATATTTAACAAGGAATATTATCTAAATAAGATTTAAATAATTACTCCTAGAAAATAATAAGATAAATAAAGGTTTATCTAATTAATTTCTTTGTTTTGGGTTAAACATGACTGGGAATAATAATTAAATTATAGTTTAATTAATTACTCCATGAGGAAAATCAAACAAACATGGGTTTGTTTAATATTTCCTTTTGGGGTTTCATGTTTAGACCATAAACAACCTAATAAATGTGGTTTATTAAGTTATTTAACATAGTGAAGGCAATTTTACTTAGGGTAAAATTGGTCTTACATGGTGTACTTGGGTCCATCTAATGATAATAGGTTAGATGACCAAAAAATGGTGTAACAAATTTCATGACAAAGCTTCTAAAGAAAGAACATCGAGGCGTAATTGCACAATTATGCTCACTAGAAGTTCCGACATCAAAATCATCTATTTCTGCAGATCTCTAACAAGTCTTGGACAAAATTTCCAAGGTGTTTGAAACTCCCAAAGGACTCCCACCTTTTCATGATCATGATCATGCTATTCATTTGATTCCAAGAAGTGTTCCTCCAAACATCAGGCCTTATATGAACTGAAATTTGCTTATAGACAGAATGGAAATAAAACTAGATAGGGCACTGGTAGCTATCTCTGAGGAGAGATGTGGCAGCTACAGGCCTCTGAACTGAGTTACAATGAGGCTCGAGGGCCTATTTATTATTGAGAAACAATGGAGAACCCTAAACATCCAAAAACCTAACCCTAGGAGATGAAGCGCCAAAACTATGGGCCCCGTTTGGGTAAATTGGTGTTTCAACTTCCTAGGGACATAACTTTGGCATACTATCTCTATTTTATGCACATGATACATCATTAGAAAGATCTATTCAAGGACTACAACTTTCGCCACAAATATAATTCTGAAACAGAATGATATAGAATGATATTTTCTGGAGGCGTGATGCCCAAAAAACGTCGTTTAGGGCCTCAAAACGGCTTCGGAAGTTCAGGACCCGAAAAACTGCTAAAAATAGTAAGTTGTGCCGAAACTGAAAAACTGAAAGAGAAAATGGTGGGGCCCCAAGTGGAATAGGCGGGTGGCCACCAGTATCCACCTGGATCATTGAGTGAGCCAAAAAAGTAACTTTCCTTACTTTTTGAGTACAGCCTTGCAATTGCGAAGAGGACTAGTGTTGCAAAATTATTGGTAAGTGAAAATTAAAGGGCGGAAGAACATTTTTGAAAAAATTTCAAACGTCAAAATTAAGTCTTCTATCCTTCCTAGCACCTCATGGAAAATGGGAATCTGTAAATTCTAGTCGTCAAATATGTGAAAAATGCCTTATGACGAGCAAAATGAAGGACTGGTCCTATGCTGCTACATGAGTTAGGGTTTCATGTGGCAACAGGGAACCTTGTATAGTTTTTCAAGGATATGAAAGGAGAATATTGTCAGTTAATCATCACATGAAACTTCATCACCATTTGAAAATTGTGTCCTAATTTGAAACAATAAGACTACCCAACTATTTCATTATTTAATTTTGATTGTGTAATACAAAAAATATCCTAGATAACTTAAATAATGTAAGCACTTTGCAAAAATTTAGTGGAGAGAACCTTCAATTACATTTATTTTGAAGTTCCACTTGCATTTTAAGCCATTTTAATTAGTCTTTCATGGCTATCTAGTAAAAATTTCAACCTCTTGTAGAAATTTGTTTGTCACTTGTATTAGAAATGCAAAAATCAAATGTAAATAAAAATGATTTGAAATGCTAAAATTCAAATGCGCGCTACATAAAAATGATTTTTTAAAAACTACATTAACATATGATATCACGCGCACATTCACCCTCAGCTCTTGCAGAATAGCATTCACCCTTAGCTCTTGCAGAACAGCATTCGCCCTCAGTTCTTGCAAAATGGTAAGTTCTTACTGCAGGCCCTTCCTCCTGTAGTAGGGTTGACCCTATTTGGGTTTTTTTGGAGCCTCTGAGAATACAAAGGTTGTGATTGATTACGGGGCACTGCCTATATTTGTGGAACTTCTTGCCTCTGGGAATGATAATGTTGGAGAACAGGTAGCACGTTCATTTTAGAGGCATAAAATTATTCTTCCCAACTATCTTTATACGTCTGTAATTTTGGAATTTGATTTAAAAAACTACTACCCAACTTTGAGTTCAACTGGTGTTCGTGTAAGGCTGTTTGGGCTTTGGGAAATATTGCTGGAGACTCTGCATCATTTAGGGATCTTTCTCTCAGTCATGGAGCTCCGACGCAGGTGCTTGCCCAGTTGAATGATACTGCCAGAATTTCAATGATACGAAATGCTACATGGGCTCTGTCAAATTTTTGCCGTGGTAAACCCCAACCACTATTCGAACAGGTAAGCAGAATACATTTTCTGCCTCTTCTTCTTAGTTCACAGATACTGTGGATTTTTTTTATAGATCTTGGTGCTTGGTAGATTTGGACATAATATGGACCTAGGCGCTTGTTCATTACAATGACTCTGTCATCGGGTTTTAGAAAATGCTCAGAAATTTGGGTTTCACAAGGGGATTACCCTTGCTTGCAATTATCGATTATCAATCACATTCAAAAAAAGTCTTTCGTAGCATTGCTGAGCTCTTTGTAGGTGAATTTCCGAGGCAATTTCACAATATCTGAACTAAATTTGTCTGTCCTTTTCAATACTCTGCGCTTGTAATAGAACCAGATAAACAATCTAGTGGCCAATGCAACAAAAACAACACCTCTTGTTGCAATGCCTGCAATTCAGCCTCTCTGCACGCATGAATGACTATGGCACCCTCTTTTTTGAACAGGTACTGGAGCTGAAGGTACTGGTTTCCATTAGGATCATGGAATTCAACATCCAAAATAGTATCAAATTCCACTGCAATAGTATTCCCCAGCCAGGGCAACAGTTCATTGAGACCTATTGGACTCATCACCCCCAAATAGCCTCCAGGGCTACCCAGAGTGTGATCATCTGGAGCAATAACAAATGCTCATCCATCCCCAATTGAAACAAGAACAGGACCCACATTAGTTACAGAAAAGGAGAAACACGTTTTGAAAGAAGAAGAAACTTTTGTATTAGGGTCCAGAAATCTAACTGGTCTATTGTACAATGCCCTACCTACACTTCAAATTGGTACTCCCAAATCCATGCTAAGGCTCACTGTGCCATTCTTCAGATGAGCATCTTAACCTGAAGTTTGATTCCAAAAAACCCAAGTCCCCTGTTCTATGCCCAAGACCTCTGTTACAACGAGTAGAGTTCTGAGCGAAATACTTCACAATAGGAAGCAAAAGAAACA
Source organism: Pinus albicaulis (assembly GCA_034641835.2). Taxonomy (NCBI): domain Eukaryota; kingdom Viridiplantae; phylum Streptophyta; class Pinopsida; order Pinales; family Pinaceae; genus Pinus; species Pinus albicaulis. Next base: position 1,819,654,608 of record CM076580.1, read on the forward strand.
TCGCAAAATTTCTCCACTTTAGACTGATAATTTTCTTTGCAAAAATTCAACTGTGGATAGTAAAAACATAATATCAAACACAACCAATCCACAATGTAATTTGAACATGAGGATTTATAACCACAGAAAACCCTCTCCAGGTTAAAAGAATTCCAGAATGGCTTTAAGATTCTACTAATGAGCGCTTACAACACCATAGCAATTATTGTCACAATGAAATCTGCTGGAAGCAAAGCCCTTGTACAGTTTCTACATTTCCACAGTGGAAGCAAGAATCTTGCTATCTCTCATGATCTGGTTCTGTGGTCAAATCCTTTATTATGGCTGTCTTGTTCTGCTAAATGTGGATCTGTCTTAGCTTTGGCTCTGGTTCTCATTTAGGATCGTGGCTATCTGATCTTGCTGTGGCTTTGACTATACAAACTTGTTCAATAGGAAAATGTTGACTCTGCTATATATAGGAGCTTCAATGGGTGCTCTAAAACACTTTTTTGGGCAGTTTTGTTTTGTCTTTGATTCATGGCAGAACTATGTTAGCCTTGGTTTTTTAGTCCTTGGAACTTAGTTCTCTCATATTTTCCATCCTATCCCCAGTTTGCTACCGAGAAAGACATAACTTCAAGATATCAAAATTGACTATTTTTGGCCATTTATCTTTAGCATGCGTGCATTTTAATTTTAGTGCATTAAGTCTTGATATCGAAATATTTATTATTGATGTTAGCATAATACTACATTTAAATTCCATGCTCTAATATTGCCTCATGATATAGCATTCTTAAGGTAGTTCCCGTTTGTGGCGAGAAGGAATGCTTCGGTAGCTTCTTATCATAGTGGTACAATTCTGTTCGTAGTTTATCTTTTATAAACCTCAAATTTTCCAAACGTAGTAGAGACTACAGTTTGCATCTGAAATTTTGGAAAAATCTGTTTAGTACTCTACAGAAAATGCATTAAGAATAAAAAAATCCCACAATTTGTAAAAAGCCCACAATTTTGTAAAAAGCCCACATTTTGTAAAAAGCTCACAATTTGTAAAATGCCCACGTTTATTTTCTTTTTGCTTATATATTGAGCTCCCATTGAGTTCAACAAGTCTTGGGTTTTCTACACCATTGAGAGAGATTTATTGTTTTCTTTATAGGATAATTTGCATCAATGGAAGAAAACATTAGAGCTGGAAAAAAAATTCAAAAGGGTGAAAGGGGTGATGGCAGAGTTTATTGCCCTTGTAAAAAATGTTGTATGAGAAATAATGTTAGAGTTTTAATAGCAACAGCAATAGTGCATTGTAGGAAATATGGGCACATTGATGGTGGATCGAATGACTATCGTCCCATGGTAATTAATTATCTATCTTCATTTTGATTATATTGTAAAATTTTATATTATTTTAATATTTTTTATATGTGCACTAATGTTTAATTATTAATGTTTGTAATTTTCATAAAGGCACAGTTGCCCCCCAACTTTTTGCAGATGATCAACCAGCTTCCACGGAAAAATAGTAGTATATTAGATGATGTTGCACCAGTACAAGAGAATATTGCAGCAAATATTAGTATTGGAAATGATGTTGTACAAGGTGAAGAACATGAAGCGAATGATGAAGGTAATTTTAATGATCCCATGGAGGTAGATCATGATGACAGTAATGAGATAGTTCACATTAATGATGGGACAAATCAAATGCTCCATAACTTGTATGGTGAGTCAGATGATGATGGTGGAGATAGCAGTGATGGTATTTATGATGTACCTCTGATTGAAAGGTCAAGTGAACTACTTTTTGAACACTCAAATGCAACTCTTCTCTCTGCTACATTGTTGCTGGTGAACTTAAAGGTTATGAATAATTTGTCGAACAGATGTATGACACAACTCCTAAGGTATGCAATATGTATATATGATCACATATATGTAAATGTTGATTATTTTCACTTTTTTTAGTTGTAATAAATGTGTAAAATAATAACTTATATATAAGTTATTATTTTACACATTTATTACAACTAAAAAAAGGGAAAATAATCAACATTTACATATATGTGATCATATATACATATTGCATACCTTAGGAGTTGTGTCATATATCTATTCGACAAATTATTCATAACCTTTAAGTTCACCAGCAACAATAGCAGAGAGCTAGTGAACTTAAAGGTTATGAATAATTTGTCGAACAAATGTATGACACAACTCCTAAGGTATGAAATATGTATATATGATCACATATATGTAAATGTTGATTATTTTCCCTTTTTTTAGTTGTAATAAATGTGTAAAATAATAACTTATATATATATATATATATATATATATATCATAGTTATCAAAACCGGCC